>SJXQ01000286.1:126040-139243 GCA_006408695.1 Aepyceros melampus
ACGGGGCCAGAGCCTCAGTTTCACAGGACAGAGAGCTCTGGAGAGCTGCACACTCAGAGACGGTTAAGAGGGCAAAGTTTATGTTATGTGTATTTTATTTTAGCACAGTAAGAAAAGACAGGAAAAGACTGAATGGCAGAACCGCGAAGGAGGCACAGAGAGAACAGACTCGCGAGGAACGAAACGAGACTCAGGTGTGACGTGTTTAAAGACTGTCAAAGAAAGCAAGGCGCAATGCTAAGTCTTACATTTGCCAGTTATAGGGGTGAGTACATGGATATTTGCTATCTTGCTCTCTTCACTTTTCAGTGTTTTGAGAGATTTCATAGTGAGAAAATAGACGAACTACATCATGAACTCTAGAAAAGAAACAGTGATAGTCTAAGAGGGGAGGGAAAAATACAAGGGAAAATTACTTTTGTGTTTTAAAATTTCATTGGTATTTTCACTGGGAAAACCGAAGCTTGCAAGGGACTTAGAAGTTGGCCTTCAGCCGGTCTTTGTGAGAGGGGACGGGGAGGGGCGCAAATTCTGTCAGGAAAGAACGGAGCTTCAGGTAGAGAGGAGATTTCCCAAAACATAAGAATTCATCAGGTACAACCACTGTCATACATTTTAGATGACCAATGAAACGGACAACTTTCTAGGAAAATGTAAATATTCAAAATCAGCCCAAGAGAAAGATGATTTGAAGAGCTTAGTACGTGTGACCCAAGACCCACATGTAGAGCACCAATGGGGGGCAATGGCTTGGGGGTGCCCCTCGCACACCTGATTCTGGAACGTGGGAGCAGGGCACCTCCCAGAGCTTGCTGGCGGAGGAAGGACATGTGTCCTGAGCCCCTGAATTCCCATCTGATCCCTGGGAGAGGTGGGAAGATGAACTCTCACACGACCGGCATCCCTGCAGCTGGGGGCTCCCAGGGCGCGTGCCACCGAGACGCACAGACGCTTTCTGGAAGCCACAGGGCAGATGCTTTCTCAAGCCAAGGGGAGGGCCTCCTCCTCCCCCAGGGACCTGGGCCTGGGGCCACGGTAGCTACCTGAACCCAGGGACAGACAGCTAAGGGGACACAAAAGCACCTGCCCCTAACGGGTCTTGTCATCGGCGCCGTGGAGAGGCCTTGTTTATACTTGCAGCTGAGCTATCTCTAGAATAAGCACCAACCTGATGCGAAACCCAGTCGGAGACACTGAGAAACTCACAGCCAATCTCATACATAAACAGATGGAAATAATCTCAAATAAAATATTAGCAAGTCGAAGCCAGCAGTGCATTAAAATAAAACGCCAAGTAGGGCTCAGTCCAGGGACCTAAGGATAATTTAGCATCACAAAAGCCATTAATGTTCACTTCATTCACAGACTAGAGCAGAGAAGCTGTATGTTCGCCTCAGTAGATGCTAAAAAAGCATTTGATGAAATCCAAAATGAATTCAGAGCAAACATTCTTAGAGAATCAGGTGTAGATCTGGTCTTCCCTAAATGAACAAAACTTTTATCCAAAACCTGCAGCAAACGTCTTACTGGGAGGAATAAAATTCTCATTACAGCCAGTGCAATAACACAGAAAAACAGGAGCAGCATAGTTTTGGAAAGAGAGAGAAAGCTGTCATTATTTACAGGCAAAGTCATCTATTAAAAAATCTAAGAGATTCTACAAAGAAGCACCTTTCTGTGGCCTTTTTCACGGCTATGAAATAGAGCTCCTAGAAGCACGCACTCCACGGACTTCTTAACACTATTAATTAATTTCGTATGTGTAAGGACCTCAGGCGGGTGCCTCCACACGGCCATCAGTACCAGTCTGGGAGGAATAAAATTCTCATTACAGCCAGTGCAATAACACAGAAAAACAGGAGCAGCATAGTTTTGGAAAGAGAGAGAAAGCTGTCATTATTTACAGGCAAAGTCATCTATTAAAAAATCTAAGAGATTCTACAAAGAAGCACCTTTCTGTGGCCTTTTTCACGGCTATGAAATAGAGCTCCTAGAAGCACGCACTCCACGGACTTCTTAACACTATTAATTAATTTCGTATGTGTAAGGACCTCAGGCGGGTGCCTCCACACGGCCATCAGTACCAGATCAACGTATAAAAGTCAGTGATAGTTCTACAGGCCAGTAGTAACCAATCAGAAATGCAGAACACTTAAAAATTTCCTTCATAGGCACAACTAACGCCCAGAACACCTAGATCCACCCTGAGAAAGGCGTGACTCAGGGCATCGGGCGCCCAAGTTCCGTGAAGGAGGCGGGGCCTGGACTGCGGCCCCGCAGTGGGGGCTGGGGGCTGGGGGGGACGCGCACCATCAGGAGTCCTTCCCTGGGGCTCAGCGGTTCCATAGGAGAGTGGAAACCCATGGATGCCCAGGACAGGCTGAGAACCTAGCAGAAGCCCGGGGCCCCGGCGTGAGTGGCCTGCTTCCCCCCAGGGGGCCAGCCTGAGTCAGACAGGTGGACACCTGGCATGTGCAGACCCCAGCAGACCCTGCTCCCAGGGCCCGCTGCCCCCACAGTGACGCCCAGACTCGCCAGGCGCTAAGCAGGAGGGCCATTGTGCGTTTCCACAGTTCCCTGTTCATGGTCTTATTAGCTTTCAGACTCTCTCGTGAAGCTTCTGCCAACCTCTGACCTGTCTTGCTTTCATCGCAGGCCCGTGGTTTGGGCCTCGCAGGAGGGAACGTCTCAAGTCTGCGCTGTCTCCCCCCCGCTGCCTGCTTCACACCTTCCTGCGCTGCCCGGACCCTAGGAGCTCTGGTCTGTGATGCAGGCATCACCTGCTCCTGAGAACATCACCACCCTCACCAACGCAGCCCAGACTCATTCGTCTCCCACCCCAATTAACAGCCTCCCTGTTTGTACCTATGTGCTCACGAGGCTGTTACCCAGCGGACAAAAGTTTCATCGTTCCCTGGGAGAATCTAACCCAGAAGGAAATGTCTGCCATAACTTCAGAACCATCTTCTATAACCAGGTCTTTGGTCTGTACCCATGTCCAGCGTGACAGGTGGTGGTTCTGTCTCTAGTCTGAGGATGTCTCTGCAACCTTCTCTCTAAGCAGGTGATATACAGCAGGGTTAGACTTCCTTAGACCATCCCACGCCCTGGACCTGTCTCCTTCCCACGCTCTCCTTCTGTCCATGTTCTGTCCCACGTTCTGGACCTGTCTCCTTCCTTCCTGAGGGTATCTCTCCAACAAACAGTCCTGATGTTCACACACACAGGAATGAAGCTGGACCCTTATCTTAATACCACACACGAGAAGGAACTCGAAATGGATCAAAGACCTGAAGGTGAGACCTAACCCTATAAAGTCGTGGAGGAGAAGGGAAACGCCACACCATGGGGTTTGGTGCTGCTTTCTTGCCGTGACACCAAAAGCATGGGTGACAAAAGTAAATGGATAAATCGGACTTTGTCAGAATTAAAACCTTCTGTGCATCAAAGGACACATTCAAAAGACTGAACAGGTAACCTCAGGCATGGGGGGAGATACTCGAAAAACATATATCTGATGGGGGTTAACATCCAGAACATACAAAGGACTCCAAAAACTCAACAGCAAGGAAATATACTTTCAAATGGGCAAAGGACAGGAATAGGCATTTCTCCAAAAAAGACACACAGATGGAGCAAACAAAAAGATGCTCAACATCCCTGATCACGAGGGAAACGGGAATGAAAACCACAAAGAAGTATGACTTCACACCCATTAGGATGGTGGCTTGAAAACAAAACAACACAGAAAATAGCCAGTGTTGATGAGGTTGAAACTGGAGCTGGCGCGCACTGCTGCTGGGAGTGTAGGCACAGTGGTCAGCCTCCGTGGAGAGCACAACGCTGGTTTCTCAAGAAACAGAACCACACGACCCAGCAATGCATCCACCCCAGAGAGCTGAAAGAAGGCCTCACAGAGACATCTGCGCCCCGCGCTCACAGCGGCGACGCTCGCAGCGGGTAAAACGCGGACGCACCCCGCGTCCATTGACGGGCAGGGGGGCGCCAGGTGTGGCCCACACGTGCGGTGCGGTCTGGTCCCGCCTTTGAAAGGAAGGGCATCCCAACACCTGCGGCCACACGGATGAGCCTGGAGGCCACTGCAGGGAAAGAAGCCCATCATACGGGGACAAGCGCCGCGCGGCCCCTCGCATGAGCTCCGAGGGGACGCATGGGCTCCGAGGGGACGCACGGGCTCCGAGGGGACTCACGTCCGTGGCGCAGGAGCAGCGACGGGCGGGGTGGGGCAGGGGTAGTGTTTAACGGGGGCGGGGCTTCGGTTTTGCCAGACGGATGCATTCTGCAGATGATGGTGATGAAGGCGGCTACACATTTTGAATGTACTTCATGACGTCACTGAAGGGACAGGCTGCCCACTCCAGTGTTCTGGCCTGGAGAATTCCATGGACTGTGTAGTCCATGGGGTCACAAGGAGTCAGACATGACTGAGCAATTTTCACTAATGTCATTGAACTGGACATTTCAAATGATTAAGATGACAAATTTTATGTCCTGTGTAGTTTATCACAAAAACATTTGGGAAAGATGATAAACTACCAGGTATTAAAAAAACATGCTGTGCCCCTCGGTCATGACTCACACGGCTGTGTGAGCAGCTCTGTGCCCAACACCAACCAACGGGGCTTTTCAATCCACGTACTTACTTTCTCAAGTTCATACTGTGAGTAACAGGGCCCTTATCAAGTGACTTATTTCATTTAAAATTACTGAATTAATAGATCCTCATTAACAAAACCAGGAAATGTGTCAGAGCAGAAATGGGGAGAGCGTGATGAGCTGTAATTCGGTCCCCCAGGCCATCTGCCACGGTTTGGAGCCTCACACACTCCAACACCGTTCTCTCACACAGATACGTTTCTTTTTCTCACCAAAAAAGCAATCAGCTTGTATAAACTGCCTTGTAACCTGCGTTTTTTATTTCATAATATATCATGGAAGATTTTCCTTGCTAATCGATAAACTTTATTAGCTTTCTCCAAGCCCTCCCTGTATAGTTTTCTGAGCTATCTCCTATTGTTGGAATTGATTAGAGGAGTTCATATTTGGAAGGTATTTAGGACAACGTCTGGCACCTGATAAATGCTATGTAAATAATTTCAAGTGTTTTAAACAAACAGCCACGAGAATGTGGGAGAAACTGGCAAATCCCGAGTCATAAAGGAAGGTTTTTTAACACTCGCTTCTTGGAAAGCTGCAAATCAAGTTCACAAAAATGGAGGAAGCTAAGAGAACTGAATGTCGAGGGTGACCCAACGGTCCCTGCGGAGCCAGCCTCTCCGGGCGCCCTCCTGGCCCCACGCCTTCGTCCTGCGGAGCCAGCCTCTCCGGTCGCCCTCCTGGCCCCACGCCTTCGTCCTCCACACTCACCTCCACCCTCTTTCGGCGGACACTGCCCAGCCTCCTGGCTGCTGTCCCCACGTCTGCCGGGTCCATTTGCCATGCACAGCACACGCTCGGTAACTCAGACTCGTGCCCACCTCCCCCTTCCAGCCCAGCTCCGCCGGGGCCCCCTCACTCTGGCCCGCGGGCACCTGACTGGCCCCCAGCCCCTGACTGCCGGCTCTGCCCTGGCCTCGTGGGCGCCCGGAGGGGTGCGGTCCATGCGGGGGCCCTGCTCACCAGGCTTCCTTTTCCCCCGAGGCCCCGGCTCCTGGACCCCTTCTTCCAGTGGGGAAGGATGTGATGAGCTCTTCCCAGAAAAGACCCCCACCCACATCCAGCCTTTTGTCTTCAGAAAAACTTTAGTCAAAAAATAAATTTAATCAGAGAAGTGAGAAAACGCATGAGGAAAGGAAAACTATCAAGCAAGACAAAATAATAGTCGAGCAAATTTGGAAAACTCAGCAGCAGCCATGGGACTGGAAAAGGTCAGCTTTCATTACAATCCCAAAGAAAGGAATGCCAAAGAATGCTCAAGCTATCACACAACTGCACTCATCTCACACGCTAGTAAAGTAATGCTCAAAACTCTCCAAGCCAGGCTTCAGCAATACGTGAACCGTGAACTCCCTGATGTTCAAGCTGGTTTAGAAAAGGCAGAGGAACCAGAGATCAAATTGCCAATATCTGCTGGATCATAGAAAAAGCAAGAGAGTTCCAGAAAAACATCTATTTCTGCTTTGCTGACTATGCCAAAGCCTTTGACTGTGTGGATCACAATAAACTGTGGAAAATTCTGAAAGAGATGGGAATACCAGAACACCTGACCTGCCTCTTGAGAATTCTGTATGCAGGTCAGGAAGCAACAGTTAGAACTGGACATGGAACAACAGACTGGTTCCAAATAGGAAAAGGAGTACATCAAGGCTGTATATTGTCACCCTGCTTATTTAACTTCTATGCAGAGTACATCATGAGAAATGCTGGGCTGGAAGAAGCACAAGCTGGAATCAAGATTGCCAGGAGAAATATCAACAACCTCAGATATGCAGATGACACCTTTATGGCAGAAAGTGAAGAAGAACTAAAGAGCCTCTTAATGAAAGTGAAAAAGAAGAGTGAAAAGTTGGCTTAAAGCTCAAAATTCAGAAAACTAAGATCATGGCATCTGGTCCCATCACTTCATGGGAAACAGATGGGGAAACAGTGGAAACAGTGGTTGACTTTATTTTTCTGGGCTCCAAAATCACTGCAGATGGTGATTGCAGCCATGAAATTAAAAGACGCTTACTCCTTGTAAAAACAGTTATGACCAACCTAGACAGTATATTCAAAAGCAGAGACATTACTTTGCCAACAAAGGTCCATCTAATCAAGGCTATGGTTTTTCCAGTGGTCATGTATGGATATAAGAATTGGACTATAAAGAAACCTGAGCACAGAAGAATTGATGCTTTTGAACTGTGGTATTGGAGAAGACTCTTGAGAGTCCCTTGGATTGCAAGGAGATCCAACCAGTCCATCCTAAGGAGATCAGTCCTGGGTGTTCATTGGAAGGATTGATGTTGAAGCTGAAACTCCAATACTTTGGCCACTTGATGTGAAGAGCTGACTCACTGGAAAGGACCTTGATTCTGGGAAAGACTGAAGGCAGGAGGAAAAGGGGATGACGAGGATGAGATAGTTGGATGGCATCACCGACTCGATGGACATGGGTTTGGGTGGACTGCGGGAGTTGGTGATGGACAGGGAGGCCTGGTGTGCTGCAGTTCATGGGCTCACAAAGAGTCAGACATGACTGAGCGCCTGAACTGAACTGAGCCATAAACAAAGTCAAGGCCGTTTATTTCCTCCTCAAGGACCATGGATACTGTTCTGAGCCATGTCCTTTGAACTGTGTTGCAGACACCGAAACCCACACCAGGTGGGAGACGTTAACTGTGTGTTGCCCGAAAGCATGTAGACCCAGACTGGTTGGAACCAGAAGGCTGATGATGCTGACTCCCAGTGACCTCACCACCAGCCAATCAGAGGATGAGCTGACCCCGCCCTGCTCCCTGAGCACTGTCCCCTCTCGGGGGGACACACAGTGCTGAGGGCATTAGCCCATGGCAGCCCCCTCTGCCTGGCAAAGCAATACAACTACTCTTCCCTACTTCCCCTGAAACTCTGCATTTCTGTGGACACAGGTAACCAGAGGTGAATGAGTGAGTACTGAGTGAGTGAGTGATAAGTGCTCAGTCCTGTCTGACTCTGTGCGACCCCCCGGCTGGTAGCCTGCCAAGCTCCTCCGTCCATGGGATTCTCCAGGCAAGAATGCTGGCATGGGTTGCCATTTCCTTCTCCAGGAGATCTTCCCGACCCAGGGATTGAACGTGGGTCTCCTGCACTGTAGGCAGACACCAGGGGCACTTTACTGGCCCCCACGGCTGCCGGCCTGCCCTCCAGAGGCCCCGAGCCCCTCGCTCCTGCCGGGAGTGGCCCTGCGCCTCCTCCAGCCACCACTGCTGTCTGTCTCTTAGCCCCGGGCCTCTGTGACGGTGCAAGCTGGAGCCTCAGCGCCGACGTGACCTCAGGAGTGGCCGGCGTCGCAGGGCGGGGGCAAGAGGAGCTGCTCCCGTCCCGGGCAGATATTGGCAGCTGACATCACCCTGGCCAACCCTCTGCCGCCCCCTCCACAAATCCAGATGCTGCCTCCGTTTTCAGCTCCTTCGCCCTGCCTGCTCCCACACTCCTCCCGTGTCCAGACACCTCCGGGTCCTCCCAAGTGCGTCCAGCCCAGCATCGGTCCAGCATGCTGGCTCCTGGCCAGCCTGGCTCACAGCGTCATCAGAGCCTCCTTGGCCCCAGAAACGCGAACCCCGCAGCAAAGCAAATGCCATAATAAACGGAGTCACATGAATTCTTTGGTTTCCCAGTGCTTATAAAGCTTGCGTTTGCACTATACTACAGCCTATTAAGTGTGAAATTGCATTATGTCTAAAAAAGTACACAGCTTAATATAAAAATATGTGACTGCTAGAATACACAGCCATCATCTAAGCCTTCAGAAAGTTCATCCAAGTTCACTGATTGCTGATCGCCGTAACAAACATAGCGATAACACAAAAGCTTGATGCAGAGACACAGAGGGAGCAAAGGCTGTTGGAAAAACAGCACCAGAAAAGTCGTTCAATGCACAGGCACCACCAGCCTTCAATTTGCAAAAAAAAAAAAAAAAATGCAGATTTTGGAAGCGCAGCCAAGTGAAGCTCCATGAACCGCCTACCTGTGTCCTGGCTGTCTCCTCTCAGGCCTCACCCACAGCTCCATGGAGTGGATACGCTTGCAGTTTTCTGAGGAAAGACACACAGGAGATGAACTCAGCACCCTGCAAGACTTCAGTACGTTTTCTCTGTCCTCACTCCTAATTTATATTCTGCCCAGGCTCAGCCTTCTAAGCTGGAAAATCACTTTCTTTTAAAACGTTGGAGGTGTTGCTCTGTTCTCGCAGATGGGGGTGGCGTCGGAAGCTGCTGCAGTTCTGAAACCAGCTTTGTTTTGCCTGAGGACGTAGGGTTTCCCCTGTCCCTGGTCCTGAAGTTCCACGGCACTTTTTGTGGCCTGTTCCCTCCACAAACATACTCCAAGGTTCTGGGAGATTTTCCTGAGTCATATCTTTGCTTAACTCTTCCCCATCGCCTAGTCTGTATTCTAGAATTCTTATTGGTGTTTCTCTTCTTTTTTTTTTTTTTTTAACATGGACCATTTTTGAAGTCTTTGTTGGATGTTACAAAACTGCTTCTATTTTGTGTCTTCACCCATTGGCCATGAGGCATGTGGGATTTTAGCTCCCCAACCTGGGCTGAAAACAGCAACCCCTGCGCTGACAAGGTGGAGTCTCAACAGAGGACCACCAGGGAAGGAAGCCTTGAATTCTTGCTGCTGTCTAACAACCCTTTTTTTAGTTTCTCATTTTTCTATCTTCGGGGGGACTTTCTTCAACCTTACCTTCCAACACTTGTGTTTCTCATCTCAGCCATTTAACTTGCAAGGTCTTTGCTCTAAATGCCTTGAAAGACCAGATCTTGCTTATGTTTCAGTGGTCCAGTCTCTCTCAGGACAGTCTCAGCAGCTTTTCTCTCTGTCTCTGCACCATCTTTGTCCCATGAGCTCCGTCGCCTCACCGTGTCTCGCTCTCTGTCTTTGCAGCAGCTGCCGTAACAGTGTCTCTGTGTCTGCTCATGGTGGTTCAGTCTCTATCATGTAGCCACAGGCTCTCCCGGGAGCCCAGTGAGCTTGGCCATGGTCTCCTCACTAGAAGTGGGCACTGAAGAGCTGTGAGCACGGCTCAGACACGCTGGCCTTATCCTGGGGAGTCGCCAGAGCCCCCGCCTCTGAGCCCAACTCCCTGGAGGAGGACGAGGCGTGTCCACTCCCCTAAGGGGAACAAGGCCCATGCTGCATGTCCAGGGGGGCTGGGGTCTCAGCAGAAGGCAGACGCCTGCCCATCCCCACCCCTGCCTCCACTTCCAGGCAGAGAAGGGATGTCTAGCCCCCTCTGCCAAGGTAAGGAGCTGTCTCCTTCTGGATCGGCCGCTCGTCAGTCCCTGAAGGCTTAGCCCACCCCATTTTCAGCCCCCTCCACCCTTTCCCCTTGCCACCACCAACCCCACAACTGACGGTGCTCGGCTCTGCCTGCTACAGGCTGGGGCAACTCCTGCTCCCCCCTCCTCCAGGTCAGGGCTGTGTGGCTCTCCGCCCCCAAATCCTGCCATCTCCTCTCATGTGATTGCTATTCCTGTTGCCTGCCTTTATAAATAAAGCCCCCTTGGGGCTTCCCTGGTGGCTCAGAGGTAAAGAATCTGCCTGAAATGTGGGAGACACAGGTTCAGTTCCTGGATTTGGAAGATCCCCTGGAGGAGAGCATGGCAACCCTCTCCAGTATTCCTGCCTAGTGAATGCCCATGGACATAGGAGCCTGGAGGGCTACAGTCCATGGGCTTGAGAAGAGTCAGACACAACTGAGCGACTGTCACTTTCACTGTTTCAGTTGGTCATCTGTGAGTGAGTGTGGGAGGAAGCACTTGCGAATCTGTGCACGCAACCTCTATTTGCTAGTCTGAACATCTTTGGGGGGCACTTATCAGCATCTTGTCTCTACCCCCACTTTCTGTGACCTTTTTTAGGTTCTTTTCCCATTTCTCCATGGAGTTGTTTGTCATTATTTCAATACTGTTAAGACACTTGCTCCTTGGAAGAAAAGCTATGAAAACCTAGACAGCATATTAAAAAGCAGAGACATTACTTTGCCAACAAAGGTCCGTCTAGTCAAGGCTATGGTTTTTTCAGTGGTCATGTATGGATGTGAGAGTTGGACCATAAAGAAAGCTGAAAGCTGAAGAATTGATGCTTTTGAACTGTGGTGTTGGAGAAGACTCTTGAGAGTCCCTTGGACTGCAAGGAGAGCCAACTAGTCCATCCTAAAGGAAATCAGTCCTGAATATTCATTGGAAGGACGAATGCTGAAGCTGAAACTCCAATACTTTGGCCACCTGATGAGAACTGACTCATTGGAAAAGGCCCTGATGCTGGGAAAGGTTGAAGGCACAAGAAGGGGACGACAGAGGATGAGATGGTTGGATGGCATCACTGACTCAATGGACATGAGTTTGGGTAAACTCAACTCCAGGAGTTAGTGATGGACAGGGAGGCCTGGCATGCTGCAAAGAGTTGGACTTGACTGAGCAACTGAACTGAACTGAATAAGAACATCCCCCCCCCCAAGATGGAACAATTTCTGTCTGCCCCATCTCGCTTGTCGAGGACCATTCTCTCTGGTGATTCGAGGTGCTCAGTGTCCCCCACCTTCCGTGCAGTGGGTTGTCCCCTTGCTCTGGGCACAGAAGCCGTGTCTGGGTCCATGCAGGTCTCTTGTGCAAAGCATCAGATGGGTCCATCTGGAGCACCCCGCCCCGCTGACTCTGCTCTCCCGCCCCCAGCCTCTGTGGTCTCTGGTATCCATGGAAGCCTCACTTATACCCCTGTATCCCCAGGGTCTGGTTCATGACCCAAACTCTCCTCTGCACCCTGACCTCGCCTCTGCAAGTGTGTGGGCCCAGCCACAGGTCATCTGCTCCTTGGTCACCTCCACCTCAAAGGGCAGTGGGCTGCTCACTCTCCCAGCCCCTCTGCCAGCTTCCTGCCCCCTGCCCTCCCAAGGCTGCTCTCATGCAGCTGCCATGCTACTGGGGCAGGAAGGAGCACAGTTCCCCTCTCCCCCGGAGAGCGACCTGGAAGGAAACGAGGCCCAGCCCTGTTTTTCTCTCTGACCTTTTCTTGCATAGCCTCTGAAGTCTGTCTGGGCTTAGGAAGGCAGGCGTGTGGGAACATTAACAGAACAATACTGTGTAACAAAAAGACTCCCGGTTGCATAAGGCGATCTGGCTCCGCTTGCAGCCCTGCCAGGTTCTGCTCTGCTGACCCAGACCAGGCTCCGCTCCCAGTTCCAGTCCCAGCTCTGGGAGGCAGCAGTGGCCATCAGGCCAGTGCTCCGCAGCACCCAGCGCCTGGGCTGCACCCCAAGCTGGGGGCCTGTGCCTGCCTCTGCTGGGTTGGTGCCCGTCTGCAGTGCTGAGGTCTGCATGGTTTCCCATGCTCAGCAGGCTCTCGAGGCAGCTGCAGGAGGCTCCGGCCAGACCGAACGAGCTCTTGCAGGTCTCACACCTGCCGAAGTGCCCAAGCCTGGATACAGGGGCTCCCATGACCTGGGATGTGGCCACAGGAGGGAAGGGCTGAGGCCGTGCCATCTGACTGCTGGGGGTGCTGAAGGGACGACTCCATGTGGCTGGCTGCCACAGGACTTCCCGCCTGTTTGGTGCCCACGGTGCCCTGGGGGTCCTCGTCTGCTAGGCTGTCCCTTCAGCACCTGCCCCCGGGGCGATGGGCGGCCTCCTACTCTCACCGGAGCCCCCGATCCCGGCTCTGCCTTCCTCTGGGGACAAGCCCTCCTGGTCCAAGCTCTTCCCTTGGTGAGTGGACGCGCATTGCTGACACACAGCCCTGAGCCTGGCCCCCCTCGGCTGCCTCTCAGGGAAATGGGGGCCACCCTGCCCGGGGTGTGCCAGAAGGTGGAGGGTCCCTTCTTCACCCCTCGGAAGCCCCTCTTCCCCCTGTCTGCACTGCTCTGACTCTGGCAGGGGAACCCCTTTTGGGGGCTGCTTCACTTTTGTCCCCTTAGGCCTCTGGGCCCCTGCGGAGCCAGGCGTGGATGCTCCCAGATTCCATTCTGCAAACCAAAGAGGGGCCGAGGCTCCAGGCACAGGAAGGAACAGCTCTGCGTGACCCGCGACTTTGCCTGAAGCCACCGCACACCCCGCCCCCAAGCTGCAGCTCATGTGGGCGCCCCAGGTTTGCTCCTCACCCCCTGCCTGACCCATCCTCCTTCTCCAGCCTGCCTCCTCTACAGGTGGGAGCCGGGGCAGCAGGCTGGCCACATCCAGGAGCGGGCAGCCGCCTCCCTGGAAGGAGCCAGGCAGGCCTTCAAGACCCCTGACCAGCCCCCGGGGGAAATCCTCAGGCCTCCAGCTGCCTCCAGGGCAGATGCTGCGCCTGCCTGCAGCGTCCATGCCCACGCCAGGAACCCCCCTCTAACTGACCCCGCCGCCTGGGCGGATGAGGGGGCCCCCTGCGTTGTTGCCCCCTGGCTGGAGCTCTCCCCAGCTTGGAGTTCCACCTGGGCACCCTTCGTCTGCCCCCTCTGGGTGGGGCACCCCCTTACAGCTGCCTCAGAGCCTTCCATCTGGGCCCCCAAACCGCCCTTCA
>SJXQ01000286.1:141071-186168 GCA_006408695.1 Aepyceros melampus
TTGCACAGGCCTCCGGAGGCCTGCGGGGGGCCTGCCTGCTGCCCGGCGGGCTGGCCGTCCGGGCTCCCCTCTCCGCGGGCCGGGGCTGAGGGGGCGGCGGGGACGCTGCCCCAGGCGAAGCAAGAAGCGCCCCGCCCGCCCCGGCCGCAGGCCTCTGCGGTGCGGACGGGATGGGCCGGGGGTCTCCGGTCCGCTGTTTTCCTGGGCTGCCCGCCCCGGGGCCTCTGCCTGGAGACGGCGGCGCTTCTGACCGCTTCCCGGGGGGTTTGCCCACCCGGTCCGCAGCTCTGGGGCTGGCCTCAGAGCGGGTCTGGGGTCCACGAGGGAGCCCACCGCCACGCGGTTCTCAGCCCAGGGCCTCGCCCACGTGCCTCCTCCTGCTCAGAGCCGCCCTGTCTGTCTGTCTGCGTGTCTGTGCAGCTTCCAGGCCGTTCCCCTGTCCCGCTTCAGCAGGACCGCCGGGCGCGTCCTGAGGGGGACCGGGGGTGGTAAGCGGAGTGGCCGGCATCTTTCCGCTCACAGTCTGGTTGGAAACACACCGTTTCCCGTCCTCCTCATCTCAAGGTGTCTGAACTACCGTCTCAGGACCAGCTCTCCACTTGTGAAGATCAAACTACAACGCGTGTTGGCAGCACCGTTTCTGTGGTCGTCTGATGTCCTTCTCGTCGCTCCCCCAGATTCGCGTTCCTCTGTGCCCCACTTTCCCGACCCGGACCCTGAGCTCTTTTCCTCCCGACACCCCTGGTTTCTGATCAGTGTCTCACCCTCGGGGCACCCTTTTGCCGTATCCTGTAACTTTGTATGTAGAGCGTTTTCCTTTAATTCTAAGAATTTCAAGATTTGCGTTAATTCAAAGGGTGATTTTAGGAGTATGTAATTTCATTCCCAGGAGTGGAAAGCTAACCCTTTATTTCAGAGATGCAAATGTGCCGCGGGGTTCAGAGGTTTCCTTCTATTGAGGATGATAAGTCTCATCACGTGAGTGGAGGGCAGGGGCTTCCTTCTGTTCTTTCTGGTGATTTTCAATCTTTTAAGTTTTAATTCTGGAGAATTGTGGTCACCATTTCTTCAAATATTCCTTCTCCATCAGCTGTGTTCCATCTGAGCCCCAAGAGGCAGCCTGAGCCCAGCCTGAGCCCCGTGCTTCCCATCCTTACAGCTTACCTGCTGCCTCCCCCTGGGGCCCTGGCCCCTGCTCAACGTTGCTCCTTTTTAGTTTAGCTCAGTAGCTCAGTTGTATCTGACTCTTTGCGACCCCACTGGACTGCAGCACGCCAGGCTTCCCTGTCCATCACCAACTCCTGGAACTTGCTCAAACTCATGTCCATTGTATCAGTGATGCCATCCAACCATCTCATCCTCTGTCACCCTCTTCTCCTCCTGCCTTCAATCTTTCCCAGCATCAGGGTCTTTCCCAGTGAATCAGTTCTTTGCATCAGGTGGCCAAAGGATTGGAGTTTCAGCTTCAGCATCACTTCTTCCAATGAATATTCAGGACTGATCTTCTTTAGGACAGACTGGTTTGATCTCTTTACAGTCCAAGTGACTCTCAAGAGTCTTCTCCAACACCATAGCTCAAAAGCATCAATTCATCGGCGCTCAGCTTTCTTTATAGTCCAACTCTCACATTGATACATGGCTACTGGAAAAACCATAACTTTGACTAGATGGAACTTTGTTGGCAAAGTAATGTCTCTGCTTTTTAATATGTTGTCTAGGTTTGTCATAGCTTTTCTTGCAAGGAGCAAGGGTCCTTTAATTTCATGGCTGCAGTCATCATCTGCAGTGATTTTGGAGCCCTGCAAAATAAAGTTTGTCACTGTTTCCATTGTTTCCCCATCTATTTCCCATGAAGTGATGGGACCGGATGCCATGATCTTAGTTTTTTGAATGTTGAATTTTAAGCCAACTTTTTCACTCTCCTCTTTCACTTTCATCAAGAGGCTCAGAATGGCCGGACAGAATGTCTATCATCAAAAAACCCACAAATAATAACTTCTGGAGAGGGTGTGGAGAAAAACAGACCCTCTTGCGCTGTTGGTGGGAATGTAAATTGGTACAGACACTATGGAAGACAGTATGGAGATTCCTTTAAAACTAGACTGCCATATGACCCAGCGAGCCGACTACCAGGCTTAGACCCTGCTGTTGCTCAGGCACCAAGTTGTGTCCAAGTCTTTGCGACCCT
The DNA here is from genome assembly GCA_006408695.1 of Aepyceros melampus. Taxonomy (NCBI): domain Eukaryota; kingdom Metazoa; phylum Chordata; class Mammalia; order Artiodactyla; family Bovidae; genus Aepyceros; species Aepyceros melampus. Next base: position 143,260 of record SJXQ01000286.1, read on the forward strand.
ATGGACTGCAGCAAGACAGGCCTCCCTGAGGAAAACCAAAACTGAAAAAAACACGTGTACCCCATGTTCACTGCAGCACTATTTACAGTAGCCACGACATGGAAGCAACCTAGATGTGGATTGATGGATGGATGGATAGAAAAAGCTGTGGTATATACACAAAGGAATGTTACTCAGCCACAAGAAGGAACACATCTGAGTCAGTTCCAATGAGGTGGATGAACCTAGAGACTTTTATACAGAGTGAAGTAAGTCAGAAACAGAGAAACAAATGTCATATATTAACGCATAACATGGAATCTAGAAATGGTATGGATGAATATTTGCAGGGCAGCAGTGGAGACAGAGAAAGAACAAACTTACGGACATGGTTGGGGGGAAGGAAGGAGAGGCTGGGACAGATGGAGAGCGTAGAATGGAAGCTTACGCTACCGTATGTAAAATAAGACAGTTGGTGGGAATTTGCCGTATGACTCAGGAAACTCAACTCAGAGCTCTGTGACAACCCAGAGGGGTGGGAGGGAGGTTCAAGAGGGAGGGGACATGTGTATACCATGGCTGATTCATGTTGATGTATGGCAGAAAGCAACACAATATTGTAAAGCAATTATCCTTCAACGAAAAATAATTTTTTAAAAAAAGTAAATACACTGGAAACACTCTCCTTAAATCCAAAATAAACGCTCTTCTGCCAACGACTCAGTCCTGCGCTGATCGAGAAGACATCCCCTTTCAGACCAACAGGCCGGGGTGGGGATGATAACCGACCAGAGCCCTGGGCGAGGATGGTGGCTGTGGGTTTGAAGCCTGGTTCCGGCACTCCCTGGCATGTGAGTGAGCAGGTCCTGACACTTCAGGGCCTCGGTTTCCCACCTGACTTCCTGAACCACGTAAAGCTCTACAGAGGGTGCTGATCCAAGTCAGCTGTGTCCCTCAGGTTTCTCCAGCACCTGCCCTGGCCAACACTGAGCACCTCAGGGCACAGTCAGACCACCGGGAGCATCGGCCGCCCAGCAGAAGCACTCGCACTGCCCACCCTGTAGTGGCCTGTGGCCTGAGTTGGTCGAGGCCTTGACAGGCGCATGACGAGCTTGACACGTGTCAGGGTCACAGCCCCAAGCCTGTGTGATCCAGCCGACCCGTGGGCCTGTCTGCTCACTGAGTGACCCCATGAGCCACGTCGTCCACGCTGGAGATGAGCGATGAGCCCGTGTGCGAGAGGGCACGCCTCCAGAGGCTGCTGGGGCAGCTGGACCCAGGCCCCCAGCGCTCACATCGCAGGGAACGATGACCGGCAGGCAGTCGAGGTGGTGCTCCGAAGTTCCCTCCCCACCTTCCCAAGGTGCCTCAGCCTGCAAGGGCCCTGTCCAGGCCCTCAGCCTGTCCTNTGCTTTACAATACTGTATTTGTTTTGCTACACATCGACATGAATCAGCCACGAGTGTGCATGAACTCCCAATCCCGACCCCCACCTCCCCCCTCCCCTTTAATGAAAGAATTCCAGCAAACTTTCTTTTTAATTAGTTTATTCATTGCTCACTTATAGCAGAATGGCTATGGAGTATATGCTGTCCATTCATTAATTCCAAATAGGTTTGTATCAACTAGTAACATGATGTGAGATCAACGATTAATAGTAGCAAGAAGCATATGTTGAAACTGTGCTTTACCCTGGTGAGATCATAGGCAGTAAGAGGAAACAGCTCATAGAAGGTGTGGTTTTATGAGTGATTAGATAGACACCTGAGAAGGGCACAAAACGCACGCCAAACCCACAGAGACTGAACCAGAACTGTGTCTGAGTGTCTCCTGTGGAGGTAAGGGTCAGCAGTGGCCTGCCGCAGGGGCTCTGGGTGCAGCAGACCTGGATATGGCATAAGCACTCTTGGAGGAGGTTGCCATTAACCCCACCATAGAATGAACAGAACTTACACAGGACTGAGGAAACAGACTCTTTGATGGCACAAACAAAACCTTGTGCATACTAGGACCCAGGAGAAAGGAGCAGTGACCCCACAAGAAACTGACTCAGACATGCTCATGAGTGTCCATGAGTATCCAGTGGAGGTGTGAGTCAGCAGTGGCCTGCTGCAGGGTCGGAGGCACTGAGTGCAACAGTGTGTACATAGGACCTTTTGAAGGAGGTCGCCATTATCTTCATTACCTCCACCATAGTTTGGCCTCAGCTCAAGCAACATGAAGGGAACACAGCCCACCCTTCAACAGAAAACTGGATTAAAGATTTAATGAGCATGGCCCGACCATCAGAACAAGACCCAGTTTCCCTCCTCAATCAGTCTCTCCCAGCAAGAAGCTTCCATAAGCCTCTTTCTTTATCCATCAGAGGGCAGACAGAATGAAAACCACAATCACAGAAAACTAACCAAATTGATCACATTGACCACAGCCTTGTCTAGCTCAGTGAAACCAAGCCATGCCATGTAGGGCCACCCAAGATGGACAGGTCATGGCAGAGAGTTCTGACAAAACATGGTCCACTGGAGAAGGGAATGGCAAACCATTTCAGTATTTTTGCTTTGAGAACCCCATGAACAGTATGAAAAGACAAAAAGGTATGACACTGAAAGATGAACTCCCCAGGTCAGTAGGTGCCCAATACACTACTGAAGAAGAATGGAGAAATAACTCCAGAAAGAATGAAGAGATGGACCCAAAGCAAAAACAACACCTAGTTGTGGATGTGACTGGTGATGGAAGTAAATTTAGATGCTGTAAAGAGCAATATTGTGTAGGAACCTGGAATGTTAGGCCCATGAATGAAAGCAAATTGGAAATGGTCAAACAGGAGATGGCAAGAGTGAACATCAACATTCTAGGAATCAGTGAACTAAAATGCACTGGAATGGGTGAATTTAACTCAGACGACCATTATATATATTACTGTGTGCAAGAATCACAAGAATCCCTTAGAAGAAATGGATAGCCATCATAGTCAACAAAAGAGTCTGAAATTCAGTACTTGAATGCAGACTCAAAACAACAGAATGATCTCTGTTCATTTCCAAGGCAAACCATTCAATATCATGGTAATCCAAGTCTAAGTCCTGACCAGCTATGCTGAAGAAGCTGAACAGTTCTATGAAGACTTACAAGACCTTTTAGAATTAATACTCCCCCCCCCACCCCACCAAAAAAATATATCCTCTTCATTATAGGGGACTGGAATGCAAAAGTGGGAAGTCAAGAGATACATGGAGTAACAGGTAAATTTGACCTTGGAGTACAAAATGAAGCAGAGAAAAGGCTAAAAAAGTTTTGTCAAGAGAACACACTGGTCATAGCAAACACCCTCTTTCAACAACACAAGAGAAGACTCTACACATGGACATCACCAGATGGTCAATACTGAAATCAGATTGATTATATTCTTTGCAGCCAAAGATGGAGAAGTTCTATTTTCTATACAGTCAGCAAAAACAAGGCCAGGAGCTGACTGTGGCTCAGATAATGAACTTCTTATTGCCAAATTCAGACTTAAATTGAAGAAAGTAGGAAAAACCATTAGACCATTCAGGTTTGATCTAAATCAAATCTCTTATGATTATACAGTGGAAATGAGAAATAGATTCAAGGGATTAGATCTGATAGACAGAGTGCCTCAAAACTATGGACAGAGGTTAATGACATTGTACAGAAGGCAGTGATCAAGACCATCCCCAAGAAAAAGAAATGCAAAAAGGCAAAATTGTCTGAGGAGGCCTTACAAATAGCTGAGAAAAGAAGAGGAGCTAAAGGCAAAGGAGAAAAGGAAAGATATACCCATTTGAATGCAGAGTTCCAAAGAATAGCAAGGAGAGGTAAGAAAGCCTTCCTCAATGATAAATGCAAAGAAATAGAGGAAAACAATAGAATGGGAAAGACTACAGATCTCTTCAAGAAAAATTGGACATACCAAGGGAACATTTCATGCAAAGATGGGCACAATAAAGGACACAAATAGTATGGACCTAACAGAAGCAGAAGATATGAAGAAGAGGTGGCAAGAATACACAGAAGAACAATACAAAAAATATCTTCAAGACCCAGATAACCAGGATGGTGTGATCACTCACCTAGAGTCAGACATCCTGGAATGTGAAGTCAAGTGGGGCTTAGGAAGCATCATTATGAACAAAGCTAGTGGAGGTGATGGAATTCCAGTGGAGCTATTTCAAATCCTAAAAGATGATACTGTGAATGTGCTGCACTCAATATGCCAGAACTGAGAAAACTCAGCAGTGGCCACAGGACTGGAAAAGGTCAGTTTTCATTCCAATCCCAAAGAAAGGCAATGCCAAAGAATGTTCAAACTACCACACAATGGCATTCATCTCACATGCTAGCATAGTAATGCTCAAAATTCTCCAAGCCAGGCTTCAACAGTATGTGAACTGTGAACTTCCAGATGTTCAAGCTGGTTTTGGAAAAGGCAGAGGAACAGATATCAGATTGCCAACATCCACTGAATCATCAAAAAAAGCTAGAGAGTTCCAGAAAAACATCTATTTCTACTTTATTGACTATGCCAAAGCCTTTGACTGTATGGATCACAACAAATTATGGAAAATTCTGAAAGAGATGGGAATACCAGACCACCTGACCTGCCTCTTGAGAAATCTGTGTGCAAGTCAGGAAGCAACAGTTAGAACTAGACATGGAACAACGGACTTTTGCTGAATGGGGTAAAGAGTACATCAAGGCTGTATATTGTCACCATGCTTATTTAACTTATATGCAGAGTACATCATGGGAAATGTTGGGCTGGATGAAGCACAAGCTGGAATCAAGATTTCCAGGAGAAATATCAATAACCTCAGATATGCAGATGACACCACCCTTATTGCAGAAGTGAAGAGGAACTAAAGAGCCTCTTGATGAAAGTGAAAGAGGAGAGTGGAAAAAGTTGGCTTAAAGCTCAACATTCAGAAAACTAAGATCATGGCATCCAATCTCATCACTTCATGGCAAATAGATGGGGAAATAATGGAAACAGTGACAGAGTTTATTTTCTTGGGCTCTAAAATCACTACAGATGGTGACTGCAGCCATGAAATTAAAAGATGATTGCTCCTTGGTAGAAAAGTTATGACCAACCTAGATAGCATATTCAAAAGCAGAGACATTACTTTACCAACAAAGTTGATCTAATCAAAGCTATGTTTTTTCCAATAGTCATGTATGGATGTGAGAGTTGGACTGTGAAGAAGGCTGAACGCTGAAGAATTGATGCTTTTGAACTACGGTGTTGAAGAAGACTCTTGAGAGTCTTGAACTGCAAGGAGATCCAACCAGTCCATCCTAAAGGAAATCAGTCCTGAATATTCATTGGAAGGACTGATGCTGAAGCTGAAATTCCAGTACTTTGGCCACCTAATGTGAAGAACCAACTCATTGGAAAAATCCTGATGCTGGGAAAGATTGAAGGCGGGAAGAGAAGGGGACAACAGACGATGAGATGGTTGATGGCATCACTGACGTGATGAACACGAGTTTGAGTTGGTGATGGACAGGGAAGCTTGGCATGCTGCAGTCCATGGGGTCACAAAGAGTCGGAGACGACTTAGCAACTGAACTGAACCAAAACAGACATCACACGTGTGTGCTCAGTTGCTTCAATCATGTCTAACTCTTTGGGACCCTGTCAACTGTAGCCCGCCAGGCTTCTCTGTCCACAGGAATCTCCAGGCAAGAATACTGGAGTGGGTTTCCATGCCCTCCTCCAGGGGAACTTATCCACCCAGGAATCAAACCCACATCTCTTGTGTCTTCTGCATTGCAAGCAGATTCTTTACATCTGAACCACTGGGGAAGCCCAGACAACATACAGTAACACAAATGATTAAACTTCTAAAACTCAACATGTTGTATGGCCTTGAAGAAGCTGTGAACCAACTAGCTTTACCTTTCAGAAACAGTTTGGAAAACAGGACCTTAATTCAAACTCAGCTTGATTTCTGTGCTGATAATAAGCAATGTCGGTGATATAAAACAGGAAACGTTGATTAAGTCTCATGTAAGTTTTAAAAGCTAAATTCTTGGAAAAGCTCTAGTCATTTGCAACAATCACATTTACATCTACATTGATGAAAATGAGGTACTGCTAAATCTCAGAATCATTCTCAGCTCTGGAAGGCATTTCACATTGTCTAAAGTCTTAAGAGAGGTGCTGAGGAAGCACCTGATGTGACACAGTGAATATTAAGAACACAGAGTCCTTTTGTTTGCAGTTGTGCCTTTTCTTTGATGTTAAAACCTAGCATCCAAGAATTACCAATGATTGAAATAAAAGAACCTATGTTTTCTAAAGATACTTCAGGAGGAAGAGATGTGTTGTGCTCAAGTGTAATTATTTGTTTTGACTCTAGAGGTTCCTGATCCCCAGTGGACTTTTAAAAATCATTTCCATTATGCCTTTAGAACTTCTAAGCAGAAAATATGGGAGCAGCAGGGGACTGACATTTAGTTTATTAGATCAGAATTGAGTTTCTCGCCCTGATGCCTGCAATTACTGAAAAGGCACCCTTTCCCCAGATAAACTTTCCCCACCCCCCTTCCCCCAACACACATATCTGTGTGTTCAGAACCAGCAAGAAATGGTCTTTATTCAGTTGGGTTTCATTTTGTAAGTTGACTTTTGAATCCTTTCTTAGAATTTCTATATACCATATCAGTTTTCCTTGCACATACAAATTGAGTGATAATAATGTAAGTGATACATATATGTGCTTTCTATGTACCAGAATCTGTTCTAATGGCTTTGTGTATATTAATTTGTTATTCATCACAACAATCTCAGAAGGAATGTGAGGCATAACGAGAGTAACTTGCAACCCCATGGACTATAGCCCACCAGGTCCCTCCGTCCATGGGATTATTCCAGCAAGAACACTGGAGCAGGTTGCCGTTTCCTCCTACAGGGGATCTTTCTGACCCAGGAATCGAACCTGTGTCTCTTATCTCTCCTGCATTGGCAGGTGTGTTCTTTACCACTAGCACCACCTGGGAAGCCCTCCCAAGGTGAAACACCTGGCAAAAGGCAGAGCTGGGGTTTGAAGCTCTGACAAACACTACAATGGACTGCCTCTATATAAATGTTGCTTCTTGAGGCATCAGAATAAAGGAGCAGTAGAGTGGTCCAAACAAAATCAGAATGGCTTTTGGTCTCTGTTCTCTCAGCCTAGTAGTTCACGATTAGGTGAGGGTCTGTATACACACATACAGTTAGGTAGGAATGGTGTCACTACAATGGACTGTAAGTTCCAGTGGGCAGATAAAAGTCACATACTGAACTGATTACAAAAGATTTATACAGGCATTTTAGGATCGCAAGATGAGCTTAAGGCTAAAACAGCTGGACCAATAAATAGAACCAAATATGCAGATGTGCTTTCCAAGAAATCAATTAACTTATGAAGAGTCTGACATTTCCATTAAAAAAGAACTTTATTCACTGATAATCCAAAATCATTTTCTACAGTAATAACAGAACCAAAATTTTGTAACCCCTCCAACACAAATTATCACCCTCTCATTATCACCCTCTCTTTAAAATCACTAATTTCTAGTTCTAGTCCTCAAAGCTAGCTATATGGGAACCAATACCAAATAAAGGAGATTAAGTGGCTATGCAAAGAAAATATCAATCATCTGTCAAGAACCAGTGCTTCTTAATGTGAAAAAGGTCACTTAATTTGGCCATTGGGAGTTGCAGACAGGGAGCTAGGTATACCCTGGAATCACCATTCATATAACTTAATTAACTATAAGCTTTCTGAGGAGCAAAGATCCTATCTCATACATCTTTGTATATCCTGCGTCTGACTTACAGAGGCAATCAAGAAATACATATTAAAACAACCTAGATGTCCATCAGCAGATGAATGGATAAGAAAGCTGTGGTACATATATACAATGGAGTATTACTCAGCCATTAAAAAGCATAAATTTGAATCAGTTCTAATGAGATGGATGAAACTGGAGCTGATTATACAGAGTGAAGTAAGCCAGAAAGAAAAACACCAATACAGTATACTAACACATATATATGGAATTTAGAAACATGGTAATGATAACCCTGTATGTGAGACAGCAAAAGAGACACAGATGTATAGAATGGACTTTTGGACTCTGAGGGAGAGGGAGAGGGTGGGATAATTTGGGAGAATGGCACTGAAACATGTATACTATCATGTAAGAAACGAATCGCCGGTCTAGGTTCGATGCAAGATACAGGATGCTTGGGACTGGTGCACGGGGATGATCCAGAGAGTTGATATGGGGTGGGGGGTGGGGGTTCAGGATTGGGAACTCATGTGCACCTGAGACGGATTCATGTCAATGTATGGCAAAGTCAAAACAGTAATGTAAAGTAAAACAAAGTAAAAATAAAAATAAAAAAATAAATACATATTAATTTGATGCAGTAATTGCTACCGAATGTTATTGATGTGTATCATACATAATTTATTATATAAGCCCAGTTGATCAATCAGGCAATTTCCATATGCACAAGGACTAGAAAAACCTGACTGTGAACCCCAATCCTGCCAGTGCTTTTTGGACCTCAGTTAAAAGGAAAGGAGGAAAAGTATCATATCCTCCAGTAGAGGGAGCCAGATTTTAAGTGTTAACCAAATCACAATTTACTCTCTAGCACTGTTTGCCAGATTCAGAAAGAGGATATCAGCATTTTGATACATAATCTTCACTTCTGAATCTTACATAATACAGTAAATCATGGTATCATAGAGACCAACACTAAAGGCAAAATTTTTCCTAGTTAATTGTTACCTCTTTTTTTAACCATTCTCAGTCAGTTTCATCAGAAGTGGTAGGAGATTTACAACCATTTATTCAGCCTGTGGGTCTCTGAGTTCAAGTAAAACTTACAGATATATAAAGATGTCACTGTAGCTTGGTATTTTTTTAAGTGGGAATTTTTTCATAAACAGGTAAAGAGAAGTCTTTTCGTTTTTTACTGAGATATAATTGACATATAACATTGTATTTATTTTAGGCATACAACATAATGTTACAAAATAATAATACAAAATACAATATATACAATATACAACATAGAACATAATATTGTGAAATGATTACCACAATAAAGTTGGTTAACATCCATCACTACATACAGTTACAACTTTTTTCTTGTGATGAGAACTTTAAGATTTAGTTTCTTAGAAACTTTGAAATATGCAATAGAATATTATTAACTATACTTCCAATGTTGTACATTACCTCCCCAGGACTTATGCATCTTATAACTGGAAGTTTGTACATTTTGACCACCTTCATCCACTTACCCCACTCTTCTGCATCTGGCATCCACTCTTTTCTCTGTATCTATGAGTTTGGTGTTTTTTGTTTGTTTTAGATTCTACATATTGGTAAGATCATACAGTATTTGTCTTTCTCTATCTGATATTTCATTTAGCATAATGCCCTTAAGATCCATCCATCTCATTACAAATGGCAGGATTTCTTTCTTTTTTATGACTAAATAATAGTCCATTGTGGGTGTGTGTATATATATACACATATTATTAAAATGTCTATATGTACAATGTATAGATAGATATATATATAATATATTTTATCCATTTATTCATCAATGGACACTCAGGTTGTTTCCATGTTGTGATTATTGTATGCTATAATGAACAGAGTAGTGGAGATATCTCTTCAAGATAGTGATTTCGTTTCCTTTGGATAAATACTTAGAAGTTGAATTGCTAGATCATACGATAGTTCTATTCTTAATGTTTTTGAGGAAACTCCATAATGCCTACCTTATTTGCTGTCAGTCAGTCAGTCAGTTCAGTCACTCAGTCGTGTCCAACTCTTTGCAACCCCATGAATTGCAGCACGCCAGGCCTCCCTGTCCATCACCAACTCCCGGAGTTCACTCAGATTCATGTCCATCGAGTCCGTGATGCCATCCAGCCATCTCATCCTCTGTCGTCCCCTTCTCCTCCTGCCCCCAATCCCTCCCAGCATCAGAGTCTTTTCCAATGAGTCAACTCTTCGCATGAGGTGGCCAATGTGCTGGAGTTTTAGCTTTAGCATCATTCCTTCCAAAGAAATCCCAGGGCTGATCTCCTTTAGAATAGACTGGTTGGATCTCCTTGCAGTCCAAGGGACTCTCAAGAGTCTTCTCCAACACCACAGTTCAAAAGCATCAATTCTTCAGCGCTTAGCTTTCTTCACAGTCCAACTCTCACATCCATACATGACTACTGGAAAAACCATAGCCTTGACTAGACAGACCTTAGTCGGCAAAGTAATGTCTCTGCTTTTGAATATGCTATCTAGGTTGGTCATAACTTTTCTTCCAAGGAGTAAGCTCCAAAATCACTGCAGATGGTGACTGCAGCCATGAAATTAAAAGGCGCTTACTCCTCAAGGAGTAAGCGTCTTTTAATTTCATGGCTGCAACACAATTTATGTGAGCCAATTATTTAAAATAAGTCTCTATGTGGGTATTGGTTCTTATTTTATGGGCAGAACCCTGCATTAGTGAACACAGGTGGGTATTTTCTGGATATTGTAGGTTTAATAACTCTTTTGGGTTTTTTTTTGATCCTTTATTTTATTTTTTTTCTTCTTTTTTTTTGCCNCGTTTTCTGAATGCTGAGCTTTAAGCCAACTTTTTCACTCTCCTCTTTCACTTTCAACAAGAGGCTTTTGAGTTCCTCTTCACTTTCTGCCATAAGGGTGGTGTCATCTGCATATCTGAGGTTATTGATATTTCTCCCAGCAATCTTGATTCCAGCTTGTGCTTCTTCCAGCTCAGCATTTCTCATGATGTACTCTGCATATAAGTTAAATAAGCAGGGTGACAATATGCAGCCTTGACATATTCCTTTTTCTATTTGGAACCATTCTGTTGTTCCATGTCCAGTTCTAACTATTGCTTCCTGACCTGCATACAGATTTCTCAAGAGGCAGGTTAGGTGGTCTGGTATTCCCATCTCTGTCAGAATTTTCCACAGTTTCTTGTGATCCACACAGCCAAAGGCTTTGGCACAGTCAATAAAGCAGAAATAGATGTTTTTCTGGAACTCTCTTACTTTTTCGATGATCCAGCAGATGTTGGCAATTTGATCTCTGGTTCCTCTGCCTTTTCTAAAACCAGCTTGAACATCAGGAAGTTCACGGTTCACGTATTGCTTGAAGCCTGGCTTGGAGAATTTTGAGCATTACTTTACTAGCATGTGAGATGAGTGCAATTGTGCGGTAGTTTGAGCATTCTTTGGCATTGCCTTTCTTTGGGACTGGAATGAAAACTGACCATTTCCAGTCCTGTGGCCACTGCTGAGTTTTCCAAATTTTCTAGCATATTGAGTGCTGGCTTATTTGCTGTACCAATTTATATTCCCATCAATGGTATACCAGTGTTCCCTTTTCTTCACATCGTCTCCAAAACTTATCTATTGTTTTTTGATAATAAGTCATTCTAACAGTTTTGAGGTAATATCTCACTGTGGTTCTGATCTGCATTTTCCCAATTAGTTATGTTGATGTATTTGTTGGCCATCTGTATGTGTTCTTTTGAAAAATGTTCATTTGCTTGTGTCCCCATTTTAAAATTGGATTGTTTTCTAGTTCTATTGAGTTGTATGAGTTCTTTATATATTTTGAATATTAATCCTTCATCAGATATATTATTTCTTTGTATTTTCTCCCATCTAAAATTGTTTTTTAATTTTGTTGATGATTTCCTTTTCTGTTCAAAAACTAAAGAGTTTTAACTTGGTATAGTCCCCCACTTGTTTATTTTTGCTTTTGTTGCCTTTGCTTTTGTTATCAGATCTGAAAGATCATTGCTGGGACCAAAGACTAATGTCAAGGAGCTGGCTTTCTTCCAGGAGTTATATGGTTTCACGGCTTGGGGTCTTACATTTAGCTCTTTAATCCATTTTCAGTTTATTTTTGTGTATGGTGTACTTACACAGTTTCATTCTTCTGCATGTGACTGTCCAGTTTTCCCAACATCATTTATTGAAGAGATTATCCCCTCTTCATTGTGAATTCTCAGTTGAAAATTCTTCATTAAGGATGGTATTTGGGGCAAATGGATCATGATGGCAGAGTAGAAGAATGTGGAACTCACCTCCCTCCACAAACACATTAAAAATACATTTGTATGTGGAACAATGCTCATGAAAAGCTAACAGGAACTGGCAGATAACTGCACAGTCAAAGCTACAAGAAAGATCTCCATGTAATGAAGTAGGTTGGAATAAAGGCATGAGGTTGGGACCTGTGCCCCGAAAGGATTCTGAAAGGAAGAGGTCCATGTGGGTGGGTCCTTGCTCTGGGGAGCAGGCAGGTTGAGCCACAGTCTGGACAACTCAGTCATGGGGTCCTGTACAGAGCAGACAACACTCTGGCTGCTGGAAGAACTGCTGGGATAGACAGAAGGGCTAGAGAAGCCTAGACTCTACTTGAGAGGAGTGTGTGTGCTGGCTTGCCAACAATCAGGGTGGAGAGAGCCTTGCACTGATGACTGTTGCCTTGTCAGTCTTCCCAATCCAATGGGGCAAACACCTCAGCCTTGCTCACTCCATTCCACAGCTTGGCATGAGATCTGGGCCAACCTAGCCCTGGAAAAAGATTTAGTCTAGCTATGCACAGACAGACTGGCGGCTTGCGTGTGATCTGGGTGGGAAAGAGGTGGCCATTGTCAGTGCATGCACGGGGTGGTGGTGTAGAGTGTGCACATGTCATCTCCCAGAACACCCTGACCCTGCCCACTCCATCCTGCAGCTTAACACAGCATCTGGGGCAGACAGGTCATGGGAGAAGACTGCCACAGAGGCAGCCCAGATCTCTGGCAGCAGCACAGACATCCCAATCCCGGCAGCCACAACACCCTCGCTCCCAGGCCCATCCTGGTGGATGTTCTGGCCCCACCTACTCCACACCACAGCCTTGCACTAGATCTGGGGTGACCACAGCAAGGGAAAGGATGCTACCCTGGGCTGTTCCTAAGTGGAGCCACAGATATCTGCACAGCTGGCACATCAGTCCTCAGTGAGCACATGAGCCCCACTTGCTTTAGAAATCACCTCTTTGGGGGCATGGCATGCACTCAGAGGAAGTGGAGACTGGGTGACTTCTACTCCAACAACTGAGGAGCAGACTACACCACACCCTGACAAGGTGGTGACAGCTATAAAGCAGAGGGAAGCCCCCACCTCACACCCTACACAGGCTTTGAATCCCCTGACACCAATCACACCCTCTTCAAGGTGAAAATGTCCAGCAAACCCTGAGGAAAGATGTGGTTGGTATCCATATCGAAAAGAACTCTCACACCAAAGACATCAAACACACACAGTGTACACAGGGATGCTCCCACATAAAAACACTCCTTCAGGACCACAGTAGATAACTATTTCTCCTAAATTCTTAGAGTAAAAGAAAGTTAGGCAAAACAGAAAAGCAGAGGAACTACTCCCAAGTAAAAGAACAAGAGAAATCCCCTGAAAGAACAAATAAAGAAATAGAACTCATAACTCTACCAGAACCTGAGTTCAAAAAAAGTGGTAATAAAAATGCTAACCAGGTTAAGAAAGAGCATTAATAGAAATACAGATCACTGTAACAAGGAATTAGAAACTATAAAGATGAACCAATAAAAAATTAGATAATTCAACTTCCAAAAGCAATCTAGAAACAGTGAATAGTCAACTAAATGACACAGAAGAACAAATATGTGTTGTGGAATATGAATAATGGAAATCAACCAATCAGAATAGCAGATAGGAAGACACATTTTAAAAATGAAAGCAACATACAAGGTCTATAGGGAATAATATAAAATGTGCCAACTTATGCATAATAGCGGTTTCAAAGGAGGAAAGAAAGAGAACGGGATGAAAAATGTACTTGAAGGAATTATAGCTGAAAACTTCCCAAATTTGAAAAAGGAAACAGATAGCCAGGAACAGGAAGCACATGCTTGCACACATGCTCAGGAAGCACAGAGGGGCCCAAGCAAGATGAACCCAAACAGATCCACAGCACGGCATGTAATTAAAACGGCAAACGTTAAAGATAAACAGAGGATTCTAAAGGCAGCAAGAGACAAAGAGTCATATACAAGTTTTCTAAGAATTTCATCAGACTTCTTTGATCTCATCTAATCTACTAACTTCCCCTCAGTCTACCCTGCATGCATGCTCCGTCGCTTCAGTTGTGTCCAACTCTTTGTGACCCCATGGACTATAGCCTGCCAGGCTTCAGCTCTAAATCTTAAACTTCTCTGTCTATTGCTCTCAACAAACATTTATTGGGCATCAATTATGTGCCACACTTTGTCCTACATACCGGGCATACAGAAGTGAAATACTCCTGTCCTCATGGAACTCATGTTCTATTTATCCTCAGAACTAGCCCAGCTTGAATATCTTAAACCCTGGTAATATTCTCTCTTATCACAAATGTTCACCCTCTCATTTTCTCATCCCCTCTCTATTCCAAATCCCATAACTTCACCTTACAAGGTCCTCCCGTCTCTTGGCCATTCCACACATCCATGCCTGACCATGCTTTCCTTCTTACAGAGTTTGGACCCGTGCGTAATATAGCACTTCAGCAACACTCTTAAGCGTTTCAACTGTTTAATCCTTTTATCTACACACTCTCATGGCATAAGGATTTTCTTACTTTTCATAAGTAAACTCAGTTTTAATTACTAACTATATATCCACCACAGAAAACTCTCATAACTCCGGGTAATTCTTCTGGGTCCATTCCCATTATATCCAAGTACCTGCTAGATGTCCCCACCTGGATGTCCCAAACTCAACATGTCTCAGACAGAACTCATCTTCATCCACATTCCCACTTTTCCTTCCGTGTTCTCTATCTTCATCAATGGTATCACTGATGTCATCTTGGATTCCCACCTTCCCCCCCTCCATATCTAATTAATCACTGCTGCTGCTACTGCTGCTAAGTCGCTTCAGTTGTGTCCAACCCTGTGCGACCCCATAGATGGCAGCCCACTAGGCTCCCCCATACCTGGGATTCTCTAGGCAAGAACACTGGAGTGGGTTGCCATTTCCCTCTCCAATGCAGGAAAGTTAAAAGTCAAAGTGAAGTCGCTCAGTCGTGTCCGACTCTTCGTGACCCCATGGACTGCAGCCTTCCAGGCGCCTCCGTCCATGGGCTTTTCCAGGCACTAAGACCTGCCAACTCTAAATCATAAACTCTGTCTGCTGCTCTCTGTCCGCAATGACATCATTTCTCTCCTCACTTTTACAGTGGCTTCGTCACTGGTCCTTCTGCTTCTAGTCGTGCTCCTTCAAGCATTCTCCACACTGCCTTTATCTTTCTAATCATATTTCTTATATTACTCACTGCTTAAAGCTCAAAATTTCCTGGATCAAGTCTTTTCTCCTCCATGATATGCTTGGCTTTTTATGATCTGGTTTCTGTCTTCCTCTACTGCCTCAGTATCTTAGTCAGTTTTGGTTCAGCTCAGTTCAGTTCAGTCGCTCAGTTGTGTCCGACTCTTTGCAACCCCATGAATTGCAGCACGCCAGGCCTCCCTGTCCATCACAACTCCTGGAGTTCACCCAAACTCATGTCCATGGAGTCCATGATGCCATCCAGCCATCTCACCCTTGGTCGTCCCCTTCTCCTCCTGCCCCCAATCCCTCCCAGCATCAGAGTCTTTTCCAATAAGCCGACTCTTCGCATCAGGTGGCCAAAGTACTGGAGTTTCAGCTTTAGCATCAGTCCTTCCAAAGAACACCCAGGACTGATTTCTTTAGAATGGACTGGTTGGATCTCCTTGCAGTCCAAGGGACTCTCAAGAGTCTTCTCCAACACCACAAACAAAATACATAGACTGCGTACCTTAAACAATGAACATTTATTTCTCATAGTTCTGGAGGCTGGGAAGTCCAAGACTAAGATGCAGGATGTCTAGGTGTCTGAGGAAGTCTCTGCTCCTGCTTGCAGACAGACATCCTTTGTGTCCTTGCATGGTGGGGAGAGAGGGAGGTAGTAGGAGCAAGCTCTGTTCTCTTCATTCATTCCAAAATAAAGAACCCACCCTCATGACCTCATCTAAACCTAATTACCTCCCTAACACCCTGTCTCATAATACCATCACACTGGAGGTCAAAACTTCAACTTACAAATTTCCTGGAGGACATAGACATAGTCAATAACACTTAGCTTCCATCATTCCTGCCACTCTCCCGATCAAGGAATTTTCTAAAATTCATCCTACCTCTGTGACTTTTCTCTAGCTATTGCCTCTGTCTAGAATTCTCTCCCCTTCTCACCTTGCTCAATGTAAAAATAACCACTTTCTTTTAGGCAAATTTGTGCTCTTTCATCATGTTTCAACTCATGTTTCAACTTATTGAGTAGTCTTCTCTGACTTCCCCCAACAGACCAAAGAACATCTCTAGAATTCCATTACATTTGCACATATATCTATTATAGAAATCATATTACTGTCTATTTGTAGGTTTATTTCCCATATAATCAATGGTTTTAGATACAAGCCAGTCCTAGTTACTTAATATTTGTGAAATGAGTAAGTACACTTCTAACAACACAGCATACTAGATCTTCTGCTTTGAAATGGATTTACTATTCAGAAATCATTTATAGTATACATATTTTTTAATGTTGGAAAGCAATTTAGCCAACTCCTCAATTCAATGGTTTTCTTTAACAAACTTTAAAATTGAGGTATAATATACATATTGAAGGGGCTTCCCTGGTAGCTCAGCTGGTAAAGAATCTGCCTGCAATGTGGGAGACCTGGGTTCATTCCTGAGTTTGGAAGATCCCCTGGAGGAGGGCATGGCAACCCACTCCAGTATTCTTGCCTGGAGAATCCCCAAGGACAGAGAAGCCTAGCAGGCTACAGTCCATGGGATTGCAAAGAGTTGGACATGACTGAGCAACTAGCACAGTAGAGTATACATATTGAAAACAAGCATACAATACAGCCTGGTGAATTTTCAAAGTGAATACAGTGTGGTACCTACCAGCTGGATCAAGAAACAGAGCATTATGCTTCCTGAAGCAGCTCTAATGCCCTTCCTAGTCATATCATGACCCCCCAAAATAATCACCATTTCAACTTCTAACACTGTAGGTTAATTTTCCCTTAATTACATGTTTTGAACTTTTTATAAATAAAATTACAGAGTACTTTTTTTTTTACATCTGTAAACTCAACTATCTTTACTTTTTTCGCCTACCAGATTTGTTTTTTGGAAAAAGTTTTACTGTATTCATGTAGAAGTGTTTTAGCCATTTAAAAAATAAGGCATTTAATCCAAGCAAATTGGATTATGGAAAATACAAATTTCATATTACAAGGCTTGGCTATCAAATATTACATCTTTGTAACAATTTCTCAGTCAACATCTTCAGGTGCCAGCATTCATCGTGAACACTTTTTTAAATGTTTCAGTGAAATTTTCATTTTAGAATATTTTTAGACTTACACAAAAGTTGTACAGAGTTCTCATAAACCTCTCACTTGGTTTTCCCTATCATTTACATTAGAATGGTACATATGTCACAGTTAAAGAACAAATGCAGATGCATTATTACTAAGTCCTTACTTCATTCAATTCTCCTTAGTTTTTATACAATGCTCTTCTGTTCCAGGATCCCATGCATGATGTCACGTTACATTTAGTAATCATATGTCCTTAGGCTCCTCTTGGCTATGACAGTTTCTCAGACTTTCCCTGTTTTTGATGATCTTGAAAATTTTGATGAATACTGGTAAGATATTTCATAGTGTCCCTTAAATGGGATTTATCTGTTTTCCCACGTTCAGCTGGAGTGAGGAGATTTTAGAGGAAGACCACAAAGGTCAAGTGCTATTTTCTTCATATAATATCAAGGGTGTGTGCGTGCTTTCAGTTGCTCAGTGGTGTCCAACTCTTTGCGACCCCATGGACTGCAGCCCACCAGGCTCATTTGTCCATGTAATTTTTCAGGCAAGAATATTGGGATGGGTTGTCATTTCCTACTCCAGGGGATCTTCTCAACCCAGGGATCAAACTCACATCTCTATATTTCCTGCCTTGCAGGTGGATTCTTCACTGATGAGTCAGTGGGGACACCTATCAAAGGTAGATACTACTTATTATTGCTGATTTTGACCTTGATCACTGCATTGAGGTAATGTTTACTAGGAATGTTCACTACAAACTTACTCTTCTTTCCCTATTTCCTTACTATTTGGAAGAAAGTCACTATGTGCTGCATACACTGAATAAATTGTATGTTATGCTCACATGCCCTACTGTTCTACTGTTTCGTTCTTTTGTTTAGAACTAAAATTCTAGAAATATAGAATTATTTGCTGTTTAGCTCTAAACATCTAGAAATATTTAAAAATTCCATCACTGATATTTTCCCATGAATGATCCCCACCCTCACATCATATAAAGCAGTGATTGAAAGGTGCAATGATCTGCTTACCCTCTACTCAGAAAACTCCTTCCCTTATTCCAGGACTTGAACTGAGGCAGACTCATTCTTCAGAGAAATCTAAGGTTCTGTAGCATCTGTCTGGCAATCTCTTGAGATACTTTTCTCTGCCTGATTTCTCTAAAGTGAGAGGCATTAAATTTGCCTCCACACTTACTTCATCTACTTTTTTTAAATCATTTTATCCTGCCTCTCAATTACCCATTTCCTTGAGTCTTGTCTTTCATAGCCACTGTCTTACAATTATCCAATAAAATCAGAAATGCCAACAGCCTCTTTTCTTCTATTTTCCTGCTTTATGAAAAAGCTTTTTACATACTCCACTGGACTTTAAACTACTTATGAGAAAGAGGCATTCGAAAGGAAATGCTCTTTACTTTATGATTTCCCTATGTTCTTTTCTTCAGTTGGTTTGAAAAGAGAAGTGTTTTCAGATTCCTACATTTGCTTGAGGCTTTTAGAAATATTTCTTTGTTTGATGTACTTCAGTTTTTAAAAAGTCACTATATACACTATGCAGTTTGTTTTTTAAGTAATGAATAAGGACTTTCTTGTGGCCAATTCTGGGGTCTCAGTTTTTTAAAAAAGCCCAATCAACTCTTTAATTGTCAGTACAGTATCTGAAATAAGCCGACTCAGAGTTTGTATGCATATTTAATAAAAATATGAATTAAATACACCAAACATGTACAATATTGAAAAATACTCTACCATTAATCTATTTTTAAAATCTCTTCTCACTTTCCAATTATAACTTGAATTTACCCTCTCCCAAATATCTCCAAATTTGTTTTCTTATTTTGGCAACTCCACCCATTTGTATAGACTTAAGTTTTATTAAATGCAATTTTTTTCTAACAGTTCTTAATATTAGGCCAAAAGCCTATAGAATCTAACATTCTCATGTTCAATAGATAAGTGGACAGATATTATGCACCTATATGAATTCAACACATTAAGTTTTAAGGGAAAAAAGACTTGTTAATCCTTAATCTGGTAGTGTAATAGAGAATAAAATATTTATAATCAATGAATACTTGATCCTGCCTATATTAAAATGATAATTGGAACCCTAGGCCACAAGTTTTAGTTGTGTTTAATGAAAATCTCAGAGTGAAATGTGACACAAATCATTTTTAGAAGGTAAAGCAGAGTTAGCCATTACCCTTCATTTAGAAAGATAAGGGAGAAGAGTCGAACATACACATGCCAGTTATCATAACATTTAAGGTGAATCTATCTGGTCCCATCATTTCATGGGAAATAGATGGGGAAACGGTGGAAACAGTGTCAGACTTTATTTTTTGAGGCTCCAAAATCACTGCAGACGGTGACTGCAGCCAAGAAATTAAAAGATGCTTACTCCTTGGAAGAAAAGTTTAACCAACCTAGATAGCATATTGAAAAGCAGAGACATTACTTTGTCAACAAAGGTCCATCTCGTCAAGGCTATGGTTTTTCCAGTGGTCATATATGGATGTGAGAGTTGGACTGTGAAGAAAGCTGAGTGCCAAAGAATGATGCTTTTGAACTGTGTGTTGGAGGACTCTTGAGAGTCCCTTGGACTACAAGGAGATCCAACCAGTCCATTCTAAAGGAGATCAGTCCTGGGTGTTCTTTGGAGGGAATGATGCTAAAGCTGAAACTCCAGTACTTTGGCCACCTCATGGGAAGAGTTGACTCATTGGAAAAGACTCTGATGCTGGGAGGGATTGGGGGCAGAAGGAGAAGGGGACGACAGAGGATGAGATGGCTGGATGGCATCACTGACTCGATGGACGTGAGTCTGAGTGAACTCCAGGAGTTGGTGATGGACAGGGAAGCCTGGTGTGCTGCGATTCATGGGGTCAGAAAGAGTTGGACATGACTGAGTGACTGGACTGAACTGAATTGAACTGATACTTCATCATCATGAAGTTGGATTTCTGTCTAAGTCTGTTTACTAAAAGAAGTACTTGGGCTTTTTTTTCCTTATTAGTAGTACTGGAATTTTTTTTTGAAATTGGAAAAATATCTTTATTATTTCTGCAATATTCCACTATTCACTGTAAAAATCATGATAATGGATTTTTCACAACCTCATAAATTATGTAAAAATTATTTTCCACCTTCTTTACAGAAGTCCTCCCTGCAGCCACCCTCCCTTGCTGAGTCCCAGAGCCCTGTGAGCCCTGTGAGGGAGGCTCAGCCCACACACATCTGTGGCACACTGAGGCAGGCCACCCACAGAAGGCCGGCGGCATGGCACTTGTGGATGACAGGCCACTGTATAGGAATTTTAAAAAAAGAAGTAAAGAAAAAGTCTACTTCACCTATGAATATGGTTTTTACTACATAATAAATATTAATTTTGTTCTCCATCCTTATTTAGAAAAGGCTTAGAGCGATGTTTTCCCTATTTCCATGACATACTAATATCCTAGAATATATAAAAAATATTCCTAGCAAAAATGATTCTGTGATAAAATAAGCCCAGGAAATACTAGACTAAATAGGAGTAAACTGCCTTCTATTCTACAGAATTTCTCAGGGTCTTTGATATATGAACGTGTGTTGTAATGCTCCAAGATAGATAGAGATATGGCATATATTATTCCCCAATGACATTTGGCCAACAGAACACTTCCTTCAAGAAACACCTGTTAAAATCTCCAGGCCAAATTTTTGAAAGTGAGAGATTAATAGAGAGAGCAATGGAGAAAGAAATTAATATGACTATTGGGAAGATAGTGATGCTATTAATAGCAATAGGAAATAGGAGAGACAAATTTGCAATGGAAGATTATTTCATCTTGAACATAATGAGGTTCCTTTCCTGTCTGGTGGAGATGAGCAGCATATATGAGACTCAAGCTCAGAAGAGAGGTCAGGTTATTGATTATTATTAATTAGAAGTCTTCTACTATATAGCCTTAGCTGCTGCTGCTGCTGCTGCTAAGTCACTTCAGTCGTGTCTGACTCTGTGCGACCCCATAGACAGCAGCCCACCAGGCTCCACTGTCCCTGGGATTCTCCAGGCAAGAACACTGGAATGGGTTGCCATTTCCTTCTCCAATAGCCTTAGCACTCTGATACATTTCAATGGCTTGTGAGATAGGTCACAAGTAACTTTTTACTAACATTGGTTAAAATACCAAATTTGCAAAAGCTTTACACTTTCGAAGAAAATAATATTATAGGCTTTTCTGCATGTAATGAATGATACAAAGAAAATTTATTTTCTCAGCAACTAGTGACTGAATGGGTACTTTGATAAATCTAAGGGTGGCACTGGGCTTCCAGGGCCTCACATCAGTAGTAGTAGGCAGAGTCCCTGCATGAGACCAGGAAAGGGTATGAGTTCAAGTCTTAAAATAGGAAATGGTTTGGTGAATGGAGAGATGCAAAAGAAAGAGGGGGATGAAGAAACATGAGAGCAGAGACATTTGTGGAGGTTTTCAATTAAACTGCCACGTGCTATGTGATATAACTTACCCTCACATCCCAGTAACTGAAGCAAGTTTTCAAAAAATCATATACTGAGTGTGGTTTGATTTTTTTTTAAAGAAAGCAATGTTTTGTTTGGCAGAGCATCAAGACAGCACTCAGATGCATGAAAAGAAGGGACAGCCAAGATCTAGGTGGCCAACTTGGTGGATTCTGTTGGCTACCTGCTCAACATCTGCTTCCCTCTTCTTTCTTCCTGACACCCTGCTTTACATCAGGTAGCCGTATAACAGAATCCAGTGGAAGCCAACCCCATTTGCAGTTTAGGAGTAGATTCTGGCTTGTCTAAGCCAGTCATGGCATCCCCCTTACCAGGGATGGTTTTAGGAATGTGCAAGTGACCCCATTCTGGCCACTGAGATATACATGAAGGAGAATCAGGGAAGTTTTCCTAGCTTCTGAGAAATGCATCAAAAGAAGAGAAAGTCATTTTCTTTCCTCTGAACATTTCATGCCTGGACATGAGGGCTGAAACAATTTCATCCATTATGTAGCCAGTCTGAGGAAGGCAGAGGCAAGAGAACTCAGGAGCCAGGCACAGCAGACCAAGGGCCTGTCTTACCTTTGAACTTCATGTTACATGAGATCATAAAAGCACTTAGTGTTTCAGCCAGTCTAAGAATTTTGTTTCTTGCAAGCAGAAGTATGTGAACTACGAATGTCTATAATAATATCACTCTCATTGACCTACATTCTGAAAAGCTTTTCCAGGTGGGAGAGAAAGCAGCACAGTTAAACCCAGCCTGATCTAAGTATTTCATATCTGTAACCAATCTAATCTATATCATACCTTTATAAAATGCTTTGCTAACTGTTATGCCCACCCTCTTCTCCCACCTGAATGCATTCTATGCACTGTTATATTAGTCAGGATTTTCCAGAGAAACAAAACCAACAAGGTGTGTGTGTGTGTGTGTGTGTGTGCGCGCAGATAGATAGATTTTAAGGAATTGACTCATAGATTTATGGAGGCTGGAAAGTCCAAACTCTGCAGGGTGGGCTCTCAGGCTGTCAGGCTGGAGACTAGGAAGAGCTGATGTTGAAGTCTGAAGGAAGTCTGTTGCAGTATTCCTTGTTCAAGAGAGGTCAGCATTTTTGTTCTATCCAGGCCTTCAAATGACTGGAAGAGGCCCATCATATTTTAAAGGCAATCTGCTTTTTCAAAGTCTACCAATTCAATTGTAAATCTCATCCAAAAACACCTTCACAGAAAATATCCAGAACAATGTTTGATGAAATATCTGGGCACCGTAGCTCAGTCAAGTTGACACATGAAATTAACCATTACAACTTTTTTTTTTAGTTTCCAACCTATTTCCTGGGATCTCATTGAACTTTGGGCATATTCAAGGCATTATGTCATACATGTGAGTATTTTCTGTCATTGGCATCATAACAAATAAAAAGAAAAAAATGAATTCCACATAAACATAATAGTAGAGTCTAAGACACTGTATGAAGAGAGCAGGGTAAAAGTCAACCCAGGGAAATACCTGGGTATTACAGTTAGGAAAAGTAAGACGTGACAGTGAAAGAGGAGTTGAAGGGGGCAGGGTAGTGCATTCATGACTCACAAAAAGACTCCTGGGTCAATATTGCCACTGTTGTGAGAAATGTCAGGGTCCAGAAGACAATGTTGGGACTAGGTCTGTTAAGAGCGCATCTGTTTAGGGATCCAGGCAGGAAACAGATAGCTGTTCAACTTGGTTTATTTAAGAAGCATTTAATATAGTATTAAAAAGGTGTGGGAAATATGAGAAGGAAGCGGGGAAATGACAAGGTACCCAGGTACTATTAAGGAAGAACAAAGAAATGTGAGCACTGGAGAAGTATTTACCTTCCCTATGTCAGAAGAAATTTGGGAAAGGTGAGGCTCCTGGAACCAAGGACTGCAGAACAAGAGACAGGACCGTCTGTCAATGGATAAAATCAGCCTGTATCAACTTAGTCAAGAGGGAGCAGGGCAGGGAAATGCTCTGACTCACTTTGATTTTCTTGATTACCTGTTGGTGCTCCCACTGACTAAACCAATGACTAAGCCAGAGTGGGGTTGCCAGATAAAACACAACACATCCAGTTAAATTTGAATTTCTGGTAAGTCTAAGTATTCATATTACATATGACATGGGACATACTTGCATTAAAAACTTATCCTTTTACTGGAAATTCTAATTTAGCCTGATGTCCTATATTTTCCTTTGCTAAACCATTCAACCCTAAGCCAGAGGGCAATGGAGTCCACTGAAGCATCTCTAAAGCACAGCCCCTCAGGGTCCAGAACAGGAAGAGGAAGTGTGGGGAGTGGATCTGAAGGGCAATAGTTGATAGGAAGCACAGATGATCGCAGAAGCCAGACAAGAGGGAGTGGCTGGGGCAAAAGGTGAGGACAACCAAGTATCATCCACTTTTTGAGGATGCCACCGGTGGTTTGAGAGAGCAGCAGGATTAAGGGGTGGAGTGCATAGACGATGCAGCAGAGAGCAGAAGGGACAACCTCTCAAAAGCCTATTTGGAGAGGCCACAGCCCTTTACCTCCCCATTTGTGGGGCTCCTTTAATGCTTCTCCTCCAAAAGTCATTTATGTTGGTGCTCTGGATGCTCTCTAGAAAACACTCTTTATCTTTACCTTGAAGGATAAAGACATAGAAAATTATATTTGTGGATAGGCGAAAGTTTCGAGATTTCATGTTTAACTTGTAAACAGATTGCTCATTAGTATTAAGCAACTCAGGAGAAGAGATAAATCTACTTTTTCTCAAGAATCCTCAGAACTGAACTATTATGTTTTTTCTTCAAGTACACCTCTTCCTTGCATTGCTGTACCAAGACTGCAGACTATATAAAATCTTCTGTTACAAATTTTACTATTTGATCAGTCTCTATATTTTTAAGATTCAGGTAGTGTTAATATAAATTAACCTTTCATAAAGAGAATATAAATTTTAAAATATTTTTTATCTGGAAGTCAGGAATTGGTACGTGGGTTTTTGTTTTTTTTTTTCCTTTTCCTTTTAACTGAAGCTCTGTAGAGTACTTACTTCCATGGCTAATTCTTGGTCATCTATGGTGCTGTAAATAGGTATGCCATGAAGAAGTCAAATTTGAATGTCATTCATTTTTATATTTTGGTTACTTATTTCAGCTTTTTTATTTCTTTGTTTTACTTCACTGGGACAGCTACTGTTCACTCCCAATATGTGATAGAAAGGTGACTTACATCAGTAAGATAGTTTGTGTTCAGACAACCAAAAGATGACAAAATCCTGTCACTTTTAAAATATTTCTAAAGCCCATAACACAAACAGAAGGCTTGAGTAGAGATAAAATGAACCATCACCAGGGACCTTCAGAGTACTTATGAAGCAATTTCATTTTCTACAGCAAGAAATTTAAGTGAGGAAGGCTTGAGACAAATGCAAAAAAGGCAAACTAAATATTTATCCTCAAACATCCAATTCAGGACCATCATTCTCCAAGTTTGTAGCTACCACGGGCAGTTGCACTTTACATAACCAAATCTATGCACAGACTGTGAACCTGAGACAGCTAGCGTGCACGCTGATTTTCTTTCAGTGCAGCATTTCTTCAAACAGCTTTCCTCTCCACTCCTCTTCCACACCATCTTTTCAGCCTTCAGTCTTACCAGCTGCCTTCATCACACCTATTGTGCTACTTTGTTCAACTTTCACCATTTTGGGACATGAGAAGTACTCATTCAAACTGATGCTCTGGCTTGTGAGCAACTTTTTTTTTTTTTTACTTTAAGTAGGATTTCAGTCAGATTAATAGATGCTTTGGCAAACTGTTTACCATGCAGGGAATAAATTTACATAGGTCAATTTTGCTATGTCTTCCCATTTTCCCAAGAAAACTCTTGTTAATATAAACCTGTTAATTAACTGAGTCTTTTTAGCTAACCCCATTCTGGTCATATGGATTGCAATTATTATTATCCATACACTCACCATACCAGTATATGTTTATGACAGATGTCTTTATACCAATTCCCTCAGCATTTCTGAGTGCCACTGTGTTTTAGACAGAAGTGGCCCCCAATGAGCAGACATGATGCCTCCTCTCCAAAAACTGTTAAATGGTAATCAGAAAAGCAGGTGAGTGCCATAATAGAGAGACACACAAAAAGCACAAATTACTGGGGAGCAACTAATATCAGACTTAAGGAGAATTTGGGGATAATGTTCAGAGGGAGGAATGTTTCTAAAACAGTCAGAAATGGTCACAATTCTATGTTTTGAGCCTCTAAGTACATAGCAAGCTTCTATCTTTTGGTTCATAAAAATAATGGCTAATAAATTATTAATACATGGAAAAACAAGAATTTCACATACAGGTAACACCAGGCAGAAAGTGGTCAAGCTAAAGAAATCAAGACCTCACTTTCTATTAGGAAGATTAGGTGGGCCATGGATTGTGAGTCCAGTTGACAAACTGGCCACAACACAGGACTGGAAAGTCACAGGCTAAATGAACAGTATCTCCTTAATCTCTAAGAGCTGAATCATACTTTGCTCAACTGTGAAGATGTGAAGAGTTCTGAGATTATTTTCAGATGATCTTGGTTTCAATTCCAACAAGTCCCTTCACCAATTCGAGGCTTAAGTGCCAAAGAGAAGCACTAATGATAATCACACACAAACACACACACATACACGTATACACACACAGTATTCACAGATTTTATTGTGATGATGAAATGTAAATATACTAAAAGCACTGGTGCGTGACGGTTCTCAGCTCTAATTATCAACTCTAAATCTGTACATTCTGTACTTTATCCCCTGATCACTTTTAAGAAACTGAATTTAGTTTTCTCACCTGTGTAATTATCACCTCCTACAACTTATAAGCCTGGATGACTTGGGTTCAGGTATCAGCAAACCTCCTGAAACGGTAGGTAGCACTGGATGGATGATACTATCCTGTTGTTCCAGACACTCAGTTGTGTCTGACTCTTTGGGACTCCATGCACTGCAGCATGCCAGGCTCCTCTGTCAGCTCTTTGCATCAGCTTCAGCAACAGTCCTTGCATGAATATTCTGGGTTGATTTCGTTTAGGATTAATTGGTTTGACCTCCTTGCTGTCCAAGGGATTCTCAAGAGTCATCTCTAGCACCACAGTTTGAAAGCATCAGTTCTTCAGCACTCAGCCTTCTTTATGGTCCAACTCTTCCATCCACACGACTACTGGAAAAACCATAGCTTTATAGTTTTTTGGACTATATAGACCTTTGTCAGCAAAGTGATGTTTCTTCTTTTTAATATGCAATCTAGGCTTTGTCATGAGCTTTCTCTCCAAGGAGCAAGCGTCCTTTAATTTCAGGACTGCAGTCACCAGTTCAGTTCAGTTCAGTTCATTTCAGTCGCTCAGTCGTGTCCGACTCTTTGTGACCCCATGAATCGCAGCACGCCAGGTGTCCCTGTCCATCACCAACTCCTGGAGTTCACTCAGACTCACGTCCATCGAGTCCATGAGGCCATCCAGCCATCTCATCCTCAGTCGTCCCTTCTCCTCCTGCCCCCAATCCCTCCTAGCATCAGAGTCCTTTCCAATGAGTCAACTCTTCGCATGAGGTGGCCAAAGTACTGGAGCTTCAGTTTTAGCATCATTCCTTCCAAAGAAATCCCAGGGCCGATCTCCTTCAGAATGGACTGGTTGGATCTCCTTGCAGTCCAAGGGACTCTCAAAAGTCTTCTCCAACACCACAGTTCAAAAGCATCAATTCTTTGGCGCTCAGCCTTCTTCACAGTCCAACCCTCACATCCATACATGACTACTGGAAAAACCATAGCCTTGACTAGATGGACCTTAGTTGGCAAAGTAATGTCTCTGCTTTTGAATATGCTACCTAGGTTGGTCATAACTTTTCTTCCAAGGAGTAAGTGTCTTTTAATTTCATGGCTGCAGTCACCATCTGCAGTGATTTTGGAGCCCAGAAAAATAAAGTCTGACACCGTTTCTACTGTTTCCCCATCTATTTCCCATGAAGTGATAGGACCAGATGCCATGATCTTCATTTTCTGAATGTTGAGCTTTAAGCCAACTTTTACTTCCTCTTTCACTTTCAACAAGAGGCTTTTTAGCTCCTCTTCACTTTCTGCCATAAGGGTGGTGTCATCTGCATATCTGAGGTTATTGATATTTCTCCCGGCAATCTTGATTCCAGCTTGTGTTTCTTCCAGTCCAGCGTTTCTCATGATGTACTCTGCATAGAAGTTAAATAAGCAGGGTAACAATATACAGCCTTGACGTACTCCTTTTCCTATTTGGAACCAGTCTGTTGTTCCTTGTCCAGTTCTAACTGTTGCTTCCTGACCTGCATACAGATTTCTCAAGAGGCAGGTTAGGTGGTCTGGTATTCCCATCTCTTTCAGAATTTTCCACAGTTTATTGTGATCCACACAGTCAAAAGCTTTGGCATAGTCAATAAAGCAGAAATAGATGTTTTTCTGGAACTCTCTTGCTTTTTCCATGATCCAGCTTTGGAGCCCCCCAAAATAAACCAACTCAATGGACGTGAGTTTGAGCAAACTCCAGGAGTTGGTGATGGACAGGGAAGCCTGGTATGCTGCAGTCCATGGGGTCACAAAGAGTTGGACATGACTGAGCGACTGAACTGAACTGAAGAAAATAAAATTTATCACTGCTTCCATTTTTTCCTACAATGTGCTTAACTTAAGGGCTAGTTGCCTCCCTGAGTTAGGAACTGCTTTGATTCTTCAGCTGCAATGGGGTAGTTCTAGAACATCAGGAGATAGAAGTCAATGTATTATTTTTTTTTAATCCCTTTATTAGTTGTTTACACTATTCCAGATCTGTGACAAAGGAAGAATTTGTCAAGATTCTTAGCTATCCAGGACCCCTGAGTGGAGGGATTCACTTTGCCGTAAGAATGTATCCAAAAGGGTTATCCTAGCCCATAACTAGTTTCCATGAACACCAACAACAGGGGCCACAAGTGACAAAAAAGCACCAAATTATGTTACCAATTTATGGCAAATGGGAAAGATTCCCTCTTGACTCTCTTGTAGAAGTACTGAGCAGGAAGAGGCATAATTTTTGTACAAAGGACTTGCATAAGAAGCATGCAACAGCACAGACTGTGCTCAACTTTAAAAATAGAGATTATCCCCGCCTTCTACCCACACTCTTTGGTACAGCCCACCCACACAGACTCCAGGCTGGCCTCCTGACTTGCTCCAGCCAGGCTTTAGTAAGCATGACACGAGCAGATGTCTGGCAAGTCCTTGTGCACAGAAGTAACCCTATTAGCTTCTCTGGTGATCCCTGCACTACTGCCAAATGAGTAAGTCCAGTCTGTTCTGCCACATGATGAACTATCCATGGTCAGGATCTCCCTGACATCCCAGCCGTCTTTGAACCAAGTGCCAACTAGGTGAGGCCATCCTGGAACAATCCAACCCCAAAACAGAGAAACCACCCAGTGGACCATAGAACAATAAGAAATAGTATTTTTTCTTTTAAGTCAGTACGTTTTCAGGTGGTTAGCAAAAGCTAATTGATAAAATTATGCATTCTATTTCATGGTTGCCAAGTATAAATACATGATATGTATGTAAGTGTGTACATATATATATATATGTATGTATGTATACTTTGTCTTCTGGAAATGGCACACAGACCTTAATAGTAACTTGTTAAATATTCACAATTGATTTACTCTTCTTCCAAAGGAAAGGAAAACTTCATTACTTAGTGATGTTAGAATATTTCTCAATATTCTTAACAGGATTATTTGTAACTTTTTCAGGGCAAAGGTCTGGATTTCATCAGACAGTCAAAGGAGTTCATGGGCATAGCAGGGTGAGATCCACACTTCAAAGGAAAATTCTAGTATGAAGGAAGAATGTTAGAGAATGAGCTGAGTTTGGGATATGTCTGATATTTCTGGGATATATCCTGGAAAACAAGCCCTAATAACTATCCTGACAAATGAAAAGCAGAACTAAGTGACAAAAAATTAAAGAACAGAATTTTATGAATAATTTCAGTATTATTTATTGACTCACTGTATCATCACTATCATTATCAAAAATATTGGTTAAACCACATATGTACAATACAGATCTTCATTGACAGTGCTTTCCTACAAGATCTTCCACGTTCTATTCATTTTCAAATATTCTGTTGTGTTGGAACGGAAATTCCAGTATTTGTTTATAAATGAAATCTCCCAAGCTACTTCTTAAGCCAACAAAACTTGTTTTTCAGATTTATGTGTTTCAATTGTTCAAAAATTATATTATACATAGGTTATGATCATAAAAGCTGAATAACCCAATTTAAAATGGGAAATGGATCTAAATAAAGGCTTCTCCAAGGAAGATACACAAATGGTCAATAACCACATAGAAAGATGCTCAACATTACTAGCCATCAGGAAAACACAAATCAAAACCACAGTGAGACACTACTTCACACCCACTAGGATGGTTATAAGCAAAACAACAGAAAACAACAGCTGTTGGCAAGTATATGAAGAAACTGCGATCCTCAAGCATTGCTGGTAGAAATGTAAAACACACTAGAAAATAGTTTGGCAGTTCATCAAAAGGTTAATCATAGAGTTAACATATGACCCAGCAGTTTCGCTGCTACTTATATGCCCAAGAGAAATGAAAACATATGTCCACACAAAAACTCATACATAAATATTCATAGCAGCATTTTTTTTAATAGTCAAAAGACAGAAATATCCCAATGTCCATCAACTGATGAATGGATAAACTGTAGTATAGCTATAAAATGGAATATTATTCAAAGAGGAATGATGCAATGATATTTCATTCAACGTGAAACCTTCAAAACATTCTAAGTGAGAGAGACTAATCACAAAAGACCATGCATTTGATTCTACTGACATAAAATATTCAGAATAGGTGAATCTATGGAGACAGAAAGGACTTCCCAGGGGGCTCAGTGCCACCACGCAGGAGACGTGTGAGACATGGGTTTGATCCTGGGTCAGCAAGATCCCCTGGAGGAAGGCATGGCAGCCCACTCCAGTATTCTTGTCTGGAGAATCCCATGGTCAGAGGAGCCTGGTGGGCTACAATCCAAAAGGGTCACAAAAAGTCTGTCACGACCAAAGTGACTAGCACGCATGCACGCATACATGCACATAGAGACAGAAAGTAGATCAGTGGTTGTTCAGAACCAAGAGATGGAGAGGCAATGGGGAATGACAGCTAATGGGTAAGGAG
Organism: Aepyceros melampus; assembly: GCA_006408695.1. Classification (NCBI taxonomy): domain Eukaryota; kingdom Metazoa; phylum Chordata; class Mammalia; order Artiodactyla; family Bovidae; genus Aepyceros; species Aepyceros melampus. The sequence continues at coordinate 174,481 of SJXQ01000286.1, forward strand.
TTTCTTTTTGGGGATGGTGAGAACATTCTAAATTGATTGTGGTGATAATAGCACACCTCTATGAATATGTCCCAAATCACTGGATTATACACTTTAAGGGTGAACTTTATAATTTGTGAATCATATCTCAATAAAGCTATTAACTTTTTGATAAAGCTTATGACCTTAATATTTGGAACTCTGTGTGGCATTTTATTTGGGTTTTCCACTTTTATTTACAGTATTTGCCTCAGGCTTACTCCACCACAGCTATTTAGAGGGTCAATAGAGTCAGACACAATACTGAGTATTGGCAAACTGCCCTCCTGCTCACTCTGAAATAAAGTTAGCTTTTGGCCAGCACAGCTTTAAGAAAGGATCTTTCTGCCTCTCTGTTGTTGATGGTAGCAATATCAGCAATTCTATGGGCTCACCCACCCTGCCACCTACCTGTACTCTATGTCCCATAGAAAGGACTTTTGCCATTTCTGCCTAGGGTCTTGGTAAATCTGGAGTTTTTCTGTGCCTCTAGAAAAATGAGCACTGAAATCCAGGGAGTGGTTTTCCTCTGTAAATAAACCAGTGAGGGGCTTCTGTGGTGGCTCAGTGGTAAAGAATCCACCTGCCAGTGCAAGAAACATGGGTTTAATCCCTGATCAGAGAAGATCTCACATACTGTTGTGCAACTAAGCTTGCATGCCACAACTGCTGAGCATGTGTTCCAAAACCTGGGAGCCACAACTACTGAGCCTGCGTGCCCCAGAGCCCATGCTCAGCAACAAGAGAAGCCACTGCAATGAGAAGGTGTGCACCACAACTAGAGAGTATTCCATGCAGCAGTGAAGAGCCAGCACAGCCACAAATAGATAAACATTTAAAAAAAAAATTGGAGCCACAACTACTGAGCCTGCGTGCCCCAGAGCCCATGCTCAGCAACAAGAGAAGCCACTGCAATGAGAAGGTGTGCACCACAACTAGAGAGTATTCCATGCAGCAGTGAAGAGCCAGCACAGCCACAAATAGATAAACATTTAAAAAAAAAATACTCACTTCCTGCCTCAGGACAAAGGGATTCCCAGTATAAACCAGTGGATCTGAGATTTCTCTATTCAGTATTTCTAAGGTGAAGCCATCTACCCACTTTCCATTTCTATTTTCTTTTTTTTGGCTTGAAAAAATGTATTAGCTTACAGCTTTTTGGGTCAGAAGTCTGGCACAGCTCTTCGATTCCATTCAGTCGCTCAGTCGTGTCCGACTCTGCGACCCCATGAATCGCAGCACGCCAGGCCTCCCTGTCCATCACCAACACCCGGAGTTCATTCAGACTCACGTCCATTGAGTCCATGATGCCATCCAGCCATCTCATCCTCGGTCATCCCCTTCTCCTCCTGCCCCCAATCCCTCCCAGCATCAAATCCTTTTCCAATAAGTCAACTCTTCGCATGAGGTGGCCAAAGTACTGGAGCTTCAGTTTTAGCATCATTCCTTCCAAAGAAATCCCAGGGTTGATCTCCTTCAGAATGGTCTGGTTGGATCTCCTTGCAGTCCAAGGGACTCTCAAGAGTCTTCTCCAACACCATGAGGCCTGGCGTGCTGTGATTCATGGGGTCGCAAAGAGTCGGACACGACTGCGCGACTGAACTGAACTGAACTGAGTGACATGGATGAACCTAGAGCCTGTTACAGAGTGACGTTAAATCAGAAAGAAAAATAAACATTGAACACTGACCTATATAGGTGGGATCTAGAAAAATAGTACTGATAAACCTATCTGCAGGGACGAAGAGAGACGCAGACACAGAGGACAGAGCTGTGGACACAGCAGGGGGAGGAGAGGAAGGGCTGAGTTGAAAAAGGAGCACTGAGACATCCGTTTCACCACATGTAAGAGCTAGTGGGAAGCTGCTGTATAACACACAGAGCTCAACCCATGCTCTGAAAACCCAGAGCGCTGGGACAAGGTCAGAGGGCTGAAGGGAGGTTTAACAGGGAGGGGCTGTATGCATACTTCTGGCTGATTCATGCTGTTGCAGGACAGAAACCAACGCAACATTATAAAGTAATGATCCTTCAGTGGACAATTAAAAAAAAAGTCTTCTGGGATGTCCCTGATGATCGAGTGGCTGAGACTTCACACTCCCAAAGCTGGGGGTCCTGGGTTTGATCCCTGCTCGGCAATCTAGATCCCACATCCCACAAGTAAAAGTTCGTATGCCTCAACTAAAAACTCCCCTGTGCTGCACCTTAAGGGCTCACATGCTGCAACAAAGATCAAACATCCTGCATTCCACAGCTAAGACCTGGGCAAGCAAACACACAAACAAACAAGATATTTTAAAACTGTATCTCTCTTAAAAAAAAAGTCTCTAAACAATAAACGCTTGTGAGGGTATGGAGAAAAGGGAACCCTCCCTACATTGTTAGAAGGAATAAAAATTGTTACAACCATTATGGAGAATGGTAGAGGTTCCTTAACAAAGTAAATATAGACCTACTATGTGAGCCAACAATCTCACTTCTGGACCTATATCCAGGCGAAGACTTAATTCAAAAAGATAACAGTTACCCCAGTGTTCACTGCAGCACTACTTATAATAGCCAAACATGTAAGAAACCTCAGCATCCACTAACCAAACCTGAGCATCCCTGACAGGGGAATAACAGAATACTATTCAGCCAAAAGAAAGAGAATGAAATAATGCCACTTGCCCCAGTAGGATGGACCTAGAGATTATCATACTGAATGAAGTCAGATAAGGACTTAATATCACATATCAGTATGTGGAATCTACAAAAATAATGGTACAAATGAACTTATTTATAAAAGAGTCACAGATGTAGAAAACAAATTTACAGTTACCAGGGGGAAAGGGAAGAGGGATAAATTAGGAGTTTGGGATTGATATAAACACACTACTATATATAAAATAGAGAACTAGTAAGGGCATACTGCTGTACAGCACAGGGAACTCTACTTAGCACTCCACAATGACCTGTACGGGAGAAGAATTTAAAACAGTGTATATCTGAAAGTAACACATTATAAATCAACCGTATTCCAATTAAAATTTTTAAAAATAATAATAAACGCTAGTACCTCTTGGCCTCCAATGGCCTTATGAAAAAAGATACATAAAATGCAGTTGGGAAACCTCTTCTGTAAAAATCAGAGTAAACAGTCAAGGCTTTAGAGACTAACCCACCCACATCATTTTTTTTTTTAAAGCAGCTCTTTAAGAATGGAAAAATCAGTTTCCAGTTCAAGACAGCAGAGTAGAAGGGCTTCATCTCCTCCTGCAAGAGCACAAAAAAATCACAACTAGATGTTGAGCAACCACTGACAGGAGGATGCTGGAAACTACCAAAAAAAGATACCCCACATCCAAAAACAAAGAGGAAGACGTAGAGAGATGGCAGCAGGGCACAATCACGATAAAATCAAATCCCATACCCACCAGCTGGGTGACCCAAAACCTGCAGAACAATACCAAAAACGTTCTCCCACTGTTTCAAAGGTTCTGAACCCCACATCAGGCTTCCCAGCCTGGGGATCCAACAAAGAAATTGTACTCCCCAGGGAAGTTGGCCTTGAAGGTCAGTGAGATTTGATTACAAGACTTCCACGGACTGGGGAAACACAGACTCCAGTCTTGGAGGGCACAAACAAAACCTTTCATACACGAAGATCCAGAGGAAAGGGGCAGTGACCCCACAGCAAGACTAAACCAAACTACTTGCTAGTATTGGAGGGACTACTATGGAGGCGCAGCTGGGCAGAGGCTCAGCACAGGCACGGGGCACCGGCGGCAGCAGGCCAGCAAGGCACCCCTAGGCATAAACCCTCTTGGAGTTCCCCATTAATTTAATTAGGCTATCAATTAAAAATAGGCAAAAGCAACAAAGCTTTACTGTGCATCACAGGGAACTACAGTCAATATCTTGTAATAACCTATAATGGAAAATAATTTCAAAAATAATCTATTTGTATATGTATAACTGAATCACCTTGCTTTGCACCTAAAACACTGTAAGTCAACTATACTTCAATAAAATATAATTATATATTAAGGAAAAAAAAGAAAAAAATAATAGCATGGAACTTTAATATTCACTTACACCAATGGACATCCAGACAGAAAATCAATAAGGAAACATAAGCATTAAAGACACAATAGACCAGATGGACTTACTGATGTTTATAGAGCATTCCACTAGAAAGCAGCAAAATACACTTTCTTTTCAAGCGCACATGGAACATCCCCCAGGACAGAGCTTATCTTTGGCCATAAATCAAGCCTCAGTAAATTTAAGAAAACTGAAAACATATCAGGTATTATTTCTGACCACAATGTTATGAGATCAGAAATCAGATACAAGAAAAAAACTGCAAAACCCCACAAATATATGGAGGCTGAATGATACATTACTCAATAACCAATGCATCACCGAAGATATCGAAAAGGAAATAAAAAAATACCTAGAGACAAATGACAATGAAAACATGACAATCCAAAACCTATGGGGTGTAGCAAAGGCAGGTCTAAGAGAGAAGCTGAAGCTACACAATCTTACCTCAGGACACAAGAGAAAGTCTCAGATGAACAACCTAACTGTGGGACTTCCCTTTGTGGTCCAGTGGTTAAGAACCGCCTGCCAAATGCAGGGGGCATGGGTTCAATCCCTGGTCTGGGAAGATCCCACATGCCACAGAGCTACTAAGCCTACGTGCCACAGCTTTTGAGCCTGTGCTCCAAGGGCCATGCTCTGCAACATGAGAAGCCAGCTCAGTGAGAAACCCATGTACCGCAACTGCACAGTAACCCCCACTCCCTACAGCTAGAGGAAGCCTGCACAGAGCAAACACCCGGTGCAGTCAAGCACGCGCGCGCGCGCGCACACACACTCCCGCAGATGAACCAGAGAAAGAACAAGTAAACCCCAATGTCAGTAGAAGGCAAGAAATCATAATGACCAGAGCAGAAATAAATGATACAGAGATGAAAAAAACAATGGAAAAGGTCAAGGAAAATAAAAACTGGTCTTATAAAAAGATGAACAAAACTGGCAAACCTTTAGACTCAAAGGGAAAAAACAACGAAGAGGGCCCAAATCAAGAAAACTAGAAACAGGGACCTTCCTGTGTACAGTGCACGAAAATTCACCTGCCAATGGAAGGGGACACTGGTGTGATCCCTTGTCCAGGAAGAGTTTACACGCCATGGAGCAACCAAGCCCAGGCATACTGAGCCCAGGAGCAGCAAATGCTGAAGCCAGCGCACGCTCCAGGGCCTAGAGCCACAACTACCGCGTCCCCCGCCGCACCTACTGAAACCCAGGCACCTGGGCCTGTGCTATGCGAGAGCCACTGCAAAGGAGGCCATGCGCTGCACGGAGGAGGAGTCCTGGCTCACCGTAACCAAGAAGGCTGTACGCAGCCATACAGAAACAGCACAGCCAGAAATTAATCACTAAAAATCCAGGAGTGAAGAAGGGTAAGTTACAACTGCCACCATGGACGCACAAAGGGTAAGGGACTACTACAAGCAGCCATACGCCAATAAAATGGACAATCTACAAGAAATGGACAAATTCTTAGAAAAGTACAGCCTTCCGAGACTGAACCAGGAAGGAACAGGAGACATGAACAGACCAATCGCAAGTTCTGAAATGTGATTCAAAAACTCCCAACAGAAGTCCAGGACCAGATGGCCTGGCAGATGAATTCCATCAAGCATTTAGACAACACTTGACACCTATCCTTCTGAAATCCTTCCAAAAAACTGCCAGAGGCGGCATACTCCCAAGCTCATTCTATGAGGCCACGATCACCCTGATACCAAAACCAAAAATACCACAAACATGAAAATTTCAAGAGCTTCCCTGGTGGTCCAGAGGTTACAAATATGCCTTGCAAAGCAGGTGACAAGGTTTGGTCCTTGGCAGGGGAACTAAGATCCCAACACCGCACAGCAACTGAAGGACACACATTGAAGCCGCCGAGCCTGCACGCGCTGGAGCCTGCACACCACAGCTAGAGAGCCCGTGAGCCACAACGGAAGACCCTGCACAATGCAGCAAAGACCCTGCATGCTGCAACTAAGACGCCATGCAGCCAGACCAATAAATGTTAAAGACAGAAAGAAAGATTACCGGCCAATATCACTCAACATGGACACAAAAAATCCCAGTAACACTAGCAATAACACATTAAAAGGTTCATACACCAGGATCAAGTGGGATTTATCCCAGGGATGCAAAGATTTTTCAACAGACACAAGTCAATCAATGTGATACACCACATTAACAAACTGAAGAATTAAAACCATATGATCATCTTAATAGATGCAGGAAAAGCTTTTGAGAAAATCCAACACCCATTTACAATTAAAAAAAAAAAACCACACACACACACAAAAAAACACACACACAAAAACTCTCCAGAAAGTGGGCATAGAGGGAATCTACCTCACCATATTAAGGCTACATAACAACATCATTCCCAAAGGTGAAAAACTCAAAACATTTCCTCCAAGACCTCCTGATGTTTACTTTCGCCACTTTTATTCAACACAGTTCTGGAGAGTCTAGTCTCAGCAACCAGAAGAGAAAAGGAAATAAATCCAAACTGGAGCAAGAACGTGTAAAATTGTCACTGTTTGCAGATACACAAAATATCCGAAGACACTATCAAAGACTATGAGAGCTTATCACTGAATCCGGAAAAGCTGCAGGATACAAAATTAATGAAAGATCAGAAAAAACTTTTATTTGAGTGTAGTTGCTTTCCAATATCGTGTTAATCAATGAATCAGTGATATGTATGCAAATCTCCTCCTCCTCCTCTCTGGCCTCCCTCACACCCTCATGCCCACCCTAGGCAGCTAGGTCATCACGGCACCAAGCTGAGCTTCCAGGGCTGCAGAGCAGGTTCCTGTTAGCGCTCTGCACATGGCAGGGCACACGTGTGGCTCCTAACCTCCCGCGCTACTTCACACACCCTCGAGCCACCCCAACCTGTGTCCACAAGTCCATTCTCTGTCTCATTCCTGCCCTACAAGTCAGTTTATCTGTATCATTTTTCTAGATTCCACATGTATGTGTTAATAAACCATCTTTATTTCTCTCTTTCTGATTTTCTTCACTATGTATATCTCCAAAATATAGAAATAGCTCATAAGCTCAATATCAAACAAAAAATCAAACTATAGGCAAAGACCTAAACAGACATCTCTCCAAAGAAGACATACAGATGGCCAAGAGGCACATGAAAAGATGCTCAACATCACGTATTATTCAGTTCAGTTCAGTTCAGTCGCTCAGTCTTGTCCGACTTTTTGTGACCCCATGAATCGCAGCACACCAGGCCTCCCCGTCCATTACCAACTCCCGGAGTTCACTCAGACTCACGTCCATCGAGTCGGTGATGCCATCCAGCCATCTCATCCTCTGTCCTCCCCTTCTCCTCCCGCCCCCAATCCCTCCCAGCATCAGGGTCTTTTCCAATGAGTCAACTCTTCGCATGAGGTGGCCAAAGTACTGGAGTTTCAGCTTCAGCATCATTCTCTCCAAAGAAATCCCAGGGTTGATCTCCTTCAGAATGGACTGGTTGGATCTCCTTGCAGTCCAAGGGACTCTCAAAAGAGTCTTTTCTCAAAAGCATCAATTCTTCGGCGTTCAGCTTTCTTCACAGTCCAACTCTCACATCCATACATACCACTGGAAAAAACCATAGCCTTGACTAGATGGACCTTTGTTGGCAAAGTAATATCTCTGCTTTTCAATATGCTATCTAGATTGGTCATAACTTTTCTTTCAAGGAGTAAGCGTCTTTTAATTTCATGGCCGCAGTCACCATCTGCAGTGATTTTGGAGCCAATAAAGTCTGACACTGTTTCCACTGTTTCCCCATCTATTTCCCATGAAGTGATAGGGCCAGATGCCGTGATTTTCGTTTTCTGAATGTTGAGCTTTAAGCCAACTTTTTCACTCTCATCTTTCACTTTCAACAAGAGGCTTTTTAGCTCTTCACTTTCTGCCATAAGGGTGGTGTCATCTGCATATCTGAGGTTAGTGATATTTCTCCCGGCAATCTTGATTCCAGCTTGTGCTTCTTCCAGCCCAGCGTTTCTCATGATGTACTCTGCATATAAGTTAAATAAGCAGGGTGACAATATACAGCCTTGACCTACTCCTTTTCCTATCTGGAACCAGTCTGTTGTTCCATGTCCAGTTCTAACTGTTGCTTCCTGACCTGCATATATGTTTCAAAAGAGGCAGGTCAGGTGGTCTGGTATTCCCATCTCTTGAGGAATTTTCCACAGTTTATTGTGATCCACACAGTCAAAGGCTTTGGCATAGTCAATAAAGCAGAAATAGATGTTTTTCTGGAACTCTCTTGCTTTTTCCATGGTCCAGCGGATGTTGGCAATTTGATCTCTGGTTCCTCTGCCTTTTCTAAAACCAGCTTGAACATCAGGGAGTTCACGGTTCACGTATTGCTGAAGTCTGGCTTGGAGAATTTTGAGCATTACTTTACTAGCATGTGAGATGAGTGCAATTGTGCGGTAGTTTGAGCATTCTTTGGCATTGCCTTTCTTTGGAATTGGAATGAAAACTGACCTTTTCCAGTCCTGTGGCCACTGCTGAGTTTTCCAAATTTGCTGGCAGATTGAGTGCAGCACTTTCACAGCATCATCTTTCAGGATTTGAAATAGCGCAACTGGAATTCCATCACCTCCACTAGCTTTGTTTGTAGTGATGCTTTCTAAGGCCCACTTGACTTCGAATTCCAGGATGTCTGGCTCTAGGTGAATGATCACACCATCGTGACTTGTTCAGTAAACCTTTAATCCAATTTCCTGCTGATAGGTGGGGCTCTGCTCTCTCCCTGTAGGGTAATGGAGACCTCTTCCAAAAGGACTTATACCAGCACACCTCCCAGAAGAGCTGCTGACCCCGAGAGGCAGGCCACTGTCAACCCACACCTCTGCCAGAGACTCCCGGACAGTCACAGACAAGTCTGGTTGAGTCTGTTGTGGGGTCACTGCTCCTTTCTCCTGGGTTCTGGGGTGCACGAAGTTTTGTTTGTACCCTCCAAGAGTCTCTGTTTTCCCAGTCCTGTGGAAGTTCTGTAACCAAATCCCGCTGACCTTCAGAGTCAGATTCTCGGGAGATTCTCATAGACATGTCAGGAATCAGTGAACTAAAGTGAACTGGAGTGGGCAAGGTTAATTCAGATGACCACTAAATCTACTACATGGACAAGAATCCCTTGTAAGCAATGGAGTAGTCCTCATAGTCAACAAGAGTGAAAAATGCAGTACTTGAGAGCACTCTCGAAACCAGCAGAATGATCTCTCCTTGTTTCCAAGGCAAACCATTCAATATCACAGTAATCCAAGCCTATGATCCAACCAGTAACGCTGAAGAAGCTCAAGTTAACAGTTCTATGAAGACCTATAAGACCTTTTAGAACTAACACCAAAAAAAGATGTGCTATTCAGCACCGAGGACTGGAATGCAAAATAGAAGTCAAGAGATATCTGGAGTAACAGGCAAGTTTGGCCTTGGAGTACAAAATAAAGCAGGGCAAAGGCTAGCCAAGAAATGCACTGGCCATAGCAAACACGCTCTTCCAGCAACAGAAGAGAAGACTCCACACATGGACATCACCAGATGATCAATACACAAATCAAGTTGATTATATTCTTGCAGCTGAAGATGGAGAAGCTCTATCCAGTAAGCAAAAACAAGACCTGGACTGTGGCTCAGACCACCGGTTCCTTATTGGAAAACTGAGGCTCAAATTGCAGAAAGTAAGGAAAACCACTGCAGGCCATTCAGGTATGACCTAAATCAAAGAGAGACATGCAGTCAGAGGCAAATCAAGAGAGAGGGTAGGGGAGACAGAAAGAGACAAGAGACAGAAAAGAGGGCAGGGGGCAGAGAAAGGGGGTGGCGGCGGGGAGAGAGAGGGAGTGAGACACGGGGAGGGAAGGAGAGGGGGAAAAGAGGGAAGAAGGAAGGAAGAGATGGGGAGAAGGAGAGAGGCAGAGTTTGAGAAGGAGGGAGGCAGAAATGGAGGGAGGGAGGGAGAAAGTGTGAGAGAGAGAGGAGAAAACAGAGTAGGAGGGAGGGAGAAATAGAGAGTGACAGAGAGAGGCTGAGAAGGAAGGAGGTTTGAAGGCAGACAGAGAGAAATGAACGAGAAAGAGACAGGGAGAGAGAGATACACAGAGAAAGAGAGACGGAGAGTGGGAGAGAGAAAGAGAGAGAGAGAGACGGAGGAAAAAAGGAGGGAGAAGACAGAAATTGAGAGCGAGGGAGAAAGAGACAAGGAGAGAACACTCAGAAAGAGAGGCCGAGAGAGACTGGGAGGGAGAAAGATGGAGCGAGAGAGGGAGAAAGAGACAGAGAAAGAAAGAGGAGAGGGAGGAGAGACAGGGTGAGACAGAGGCAGAGAAAGACCGAAGGGGGAAGGGAGAGAGACAGGAGAGACATGAAGAGGGAAAAAGGGTGGGAAAAGAGCAAGAGAGTAATAAAAGCAGGGCAGGGTGGGGGAAGAGACAGACAGGGCAAGGTAGAAAGCTAAAGAAAGATTGAGGGAGGGAGAGAGGGAGGGATGGAGGGAGAGTGACAAAGAGACAGACACAGGGAGAGAGATCAAGAGAGTGTGTGTTGCGGGGTGTGGGGGGCGGGTAGGGGAGAAACAGAGTGACAGGGAGGCAGAAAGAGGCAGAGCAAGAAAGAGGGACCAACTCCAGGGAGTAGGGGAGGCAGAGAGGGATGGAGGCAAAGAGAAAGAGGGAGGGAGAAACAGAGGGTGAGGGAAAGAGACAGGGCGGAAAGAAGGGAGAAGGAGAGAGAAAGGGATAAGGGGAAAGAGAAAGAGACCAGGAGACAGAGAAAGACCAAGAGAGAGAGCGGAAGAGAGACACAGGAAGACAGACATACAGAGAGGGTGGGAGGGAGAGAAAGGCTGAAAGAAGGAGGGGGGGAGAGAGAGATTCAGAGAGACAGATCACGAGAGAAGGGGGCAGGCAGGGAGAGAAAGGGAAAGAAAGAGAGGCAGTGGCGGGGGGTGGAGGGAAAGAGAGGCAAGGTGGCGGGAAGAGAGACAGGGCAAGAGAAACAGACAAGGAAAGAAGGCTGGGAAAAAACCTGGGCACAAATGAACCTACCTAAGAAACAGCCTCACAGACAGAACAGATTTAGTAGCCAAGGGGGAGCAGAGGAAGGAAGGGATGGACTGGCAGTTCTGGGTTAGTAGAGGCAAACTCTGATATTTACAACGAATAGGAACGTCCCTGGTGGCCCAATGGTTAAGAGTCTGCCTTCAATGCAGGCGACACGGGTTAGACCCCTGGTTGGGGAACTAACATCCCACATGCCACATGGCAACTAAACCAGCTCATGACAGCAAGAGTTTCGAGCCACAGCTACTGAGTCCATGTGCTCCAGAGCCTGGGCTCCACAACAAGAGAAAACAGAGCTGCAACTAGAGAAAGCCACACACTGTAATGAAAACTCAGCTCAGGCAAATATACAAAGTCACATGTTAAAAAGTGGAGGGGGGAGCGGGGCAGGCGACTGGGGAGTACTGAGAGCAAAAGTGGGAACCAGAGGCGAGGCTCAGATGGTGGGGTAACGGGACAAGGAATTCACGTCTCCTAACACAGTGGCACCAACCAGGTGCTGGCGGGGGACCCA
>SJXQ01000286.1:192662-221389 GCA_006408695.1 Aepyceros melampus
AGCGCGACAGAGAAAAGAGGGAAAGAGAGAAACAGAGAAAGAGAGTGAGACAGGGAGAGAGTCAGGGAGACAGAGACAGATGGAGGGAAGGAGACAGAGGGGGAGGGACAGAGAGAGAGGGACAAAGAGAAACAGAGAAAGAAAGAGGGAGGGATAAAGACAGACAGAGAGGGGGAGAAAGATGGAGAAAAAGTAGGGAAAGAGAGAAAGAAAAGAGTGTGTGTGGGAGGAAGGGGGAGAGAGAGAGAGATTGACAGGGAGACAGGAAGGCAGGGAGAAAGAGAGCGAGACAGAAAAAGGAAAAGGGAAGGACAGAGGCAGAGAGGGGCAGGTGGCGGGGGTCAGAGAGACACACAGACAGACCAGCAGAGAGACAAAGACCGAGAAAGAGGGAGGGAGAAAGAGAAACAGAGCAAGAAAGAGAGGCAGAGAAAGAGAGACCAAGGGGGAGCGAAACAGAAGGGAGCAGGGTGGGAGAGGGAGAGAGAGAGACAGGTGAAGAGACAGGGACAGAAAATGACACGGGAGGGGGAAAGGCACAAACAGACCTGCCAACAAACGGCCTCACAGAGAACAGACTTTCAGGTGCAAAGTGGGAGGGGAGGAGGGAAGAGACGGACAGGGAGTTCCAGGTTAGTAGATGCAAACTCTGATATTTACAACCAACACAAATGTCCCTGGTGGACCAGTGGTCAAGAATCTGCCTTCCAACGCAGGGAATGCAGGTTAGACCCCTGGTTGGGGAACTAACATCGCACGTGACAGAGGGCAACTAAACCAGCTGTTAACAACTAGAGAGCCCATGAGCCTCAGGTACCTAGTGGAGCCCGTGCTCTGCAACAAGAGCGAGAGCTGCCACTAGAGAAAGCCCACACACTGCAGCCAAGACCCAGCTCAGGCCAACAAGATAAACGAACAACAGAGCCCTAATGTACAGTGCAGGGAGTAAGATCCAATCTCCTGGGATAACCATAACGGAAAACAACTTTAAAAAGAATGTGTATACAGGTATAACTGAGTTACCTTACTGTACAGAAGAAGTACACAAGAGAGGTCTTAATGACCCAGATAACCACAATGGTGTGGTCACTCACCTAGAGCCAGACGTCCTGGAATGCAAAGTCAAGTAGGCCTTAGGAAGCATTACTACAAACAAAGTCAGTGGAGATGATGGAATTCCAGCTGAACTATTCAAATCCTAAAAGATGACGCTGTTAAAGTAGTGCACTCAATATGCCAGCAAATTTGGAAAACTCAGCGGTGGCCACAGACTGGCCAAGGTCAGTTTTCATTCCAATTCCAAAGAAGGGCAATGCCAAGGAAAGTTCAAATTATCGCACAATTGCACTCATTTCACATGCTAGCAAGGTAATACTCAAAATCCATCAAGTCAAATTTTAACAGTATGTGAACCAAAAACTTCCAGATGTACAAAATGGATTTAGAAAAGGCAGATGAACCAGAGATCAAATTGCTAACATCCACTGGATCACAGAAAAAGCAAGAGAATTCTAGAAAAAACATCTACTTGTGGTTCACTGACTATGCTTGAGTCTTTGACCATATGGATCACAACAAACTGTGGAACATTTTTAAAGCAATGGGAATACCAGACCACCTCACCTGCCTCCTGAGAAATCTGTATGCAGGCCAAGAAGCAACAGTTAGAACCAGACATGGAACAACAGATTTGTTCAAAATGGGGAAAAGGGGACATCAAGGCAGTGTATTATCACCCTGTTTATTTAACTTATATGCAGAGTACATCATGCGAAATGCTGGGCTGGATGAAGTACAAGCTGGAATCAAGATTGCTGGGGGAAATATCAATAACCTGATACGCAGATGACAGCACCCTCACCGCAGAAAGTGAAGAGGAATTAAAGAGCCTCTTGATGAAGGTAAAAGACGAGCATGAAAAAGCTGGCTAAAACTCAACATTCAAAAAATGAAGATCACGGCATCCAGTTTCATCACTTCATGACAAATAGATGGGGAAACAATGGAAACAGTGACACATTTTATTTTCTTGGACTCCAAAATCACTGTGGACGGTGACTGCAGCCATGAAATTAAAAGACACTTGCTCCCTGGAAGGAAAGCTATGACCAACCTAGACAGCATATTAAAAAGCAGCGACATCACTTTGCCGACAGAGGCCTGTACAGTCAAAGCTATGGCTTTTCCAACAGTCATGTACAAATGTGAGAGCTGGACCATAAAGAAGGCTGAGTACTGAACAATTGATGTTTTTGAACTATGGTGCTGGAGAAGACTCTTGAGAGTCCCTTGGACTGAAAGGAGATCAAACCAGTCAATCCTAAAGGAAATCAACCCTGAATATTCACTGGAAGAACTGATGCTGAAGCTCCAATACTTTGGCCACCTGATGTGAACAGACAACTCACTGGAAAAGACTCTGATGCTGGGAAAGATTGAAGGCAGGAGGAGAAGGGGACGACAGAGGATGAGACGGTTGGATGGCATCACTGACTCAAGGGACCTGACTTTGAGCAAACTCTGGACATAGTGAAGGACAGGGAGGCCTGGCGTGCTGCAGTCCACGAAGTCGTAAAGAGTCGGACACAACTGAGCAACTAAACAACAAGGCCCTCCCATCAGGAAGTTTACACAAGCCTCTTAGCCTCCTCCAGCAGAGGGTAGAGAGAAGCAGCAAGAACCATAGTCCCACAGCAGCTAAAACAAAAACCGCATCACAGAAAAGTTAATCAGCATGAAAAAGCAGAAATCTATGTCCCAGATGAAGGGACACGATAAAACCCCAGAAAAACAACTACCTGAAGTGGAGATAGGCAACCTTGCAGAAAAAGAATGGAGGCAAAGAATGAGAAGATGCAAGAAATGTTTACCAGAGACCCAGAACTAAAGAACACACAGAGAGGTGGATAACACACTAGAAGGAATCAACAGCAGAACAACAGGCAGAGCAGTAAACGACCTGGAGGAGAGAATCGTGGAAGTCACTGCCGCAGAACAGAATACAGGAAAAAGGAATGAAGATGAATGAAGACAGCCCAAGAGACCTCTGGGACAACAGTGAGTGCACAAACATTTGTGCTGTAAGGGTCCCAGAAGGAGAAGAGAGAAAGCACCTGAGAAAGTATTTGAAGAGAGAAGAGCTCAAAATTTCCCTAACATGGGAAAAGAAATCGTCAACCAAGTCCAGGAAGCACAGAGAGTCCCAGGCAGGAAAAACCCAAGGAGGAACACACCGAGACACACAGTAATCAAACTGACAAAAATTAAACACAGAGATAAGTATTAAAAGCAACAAGGGAAAAACAACAAATAACAGACAAGGGAACTCTCATCAGGCTATCAGCTGATTTCTCAACAAACTCTACAAGCCAGAAGGGAATGGCATGATATAATGAAAGTGATGAAAGGGAAGAACCTAAAACCAATAATATTCTACCTAACAAGACTCTCCTTCAGATTTGATGGAGAAATCAAAAGCTTTCCAGACAAGCAAAAGTTAAGAGAATTGAGCACCACCAAACCAGCTTTACAACAAAGAAACCAAGGCAGGAAACCAAGAGAAGGGAAAGACCTACCCAAAGAAAATAAACCTGAAACAATTAAGAAAATGATAATAGGATCATATATATCGCTAATTATCTTAAATGCAAATAGATTAAATGCACCAACCAAGACATAGCAGATGAAAACGTGTGGATGTACGCACTTCCACTTATCAAATCACTCTGCTTGACCCCCCAAACTGTAATTATTTTATATTGTTAGGTTAATCAGGTTCCCCTTATGGCTTGCAACTGTCTTTTTTGTCTACTGATTCTGCAAACTGATAAACATCTTCCACTAATGTGATTATGTACGTATTAATCACTTAATACCATTGTATCATGACTGGTCAACAAAAATAATACAATTCTGTTATCACCAGAACTACCACTCAATAGAAAACCCTGTAATCACTTTTTAAAATCTAAATCATATCAGAGTTATCTCAGAATTTTTTGAAAAATACAAATGCCCAGGTACTGCTTTTTTTCAACAGAGCTCCAGATACGTTTCTGATGAGCAGACATGTTGAAATTTCAACAACTGGACTACACAAGGCTCTTTTACTTTTAACTACTTTGTTTCACTTTCTGTATTTCATATTCAGTGCTCTCATTTCATTCAGTTTATGTTTTCCAATTCCTCCATCTCTTTTTTTTTTCATGTTCTTTCTCAAACCTTTATCAGTTCAGTTGCTCAGTCGTGTCTGACTCTTTGCGACCCCATGGACCGCAGCACGCAAAGCCTCCCTGTCCATCACCAACTCCCAGAGTTTCCCCAAACCCATGTCCATTAAGTTGGTGATGCCATCCAACCATCTCATCCTCTGTCATCCCCTTCTCCTCCCGCCTTCAATCTTTCTCAGCATCAGGGTCTTTTCAAATGAGTCAGTTCTTTGCATCAGGTGGCCAAGGTACTGGAGTTTCAGCTTTAGCATCAGCCCTTCCAATGAATATTGAGGACTGATTTCCTTTAGGATAGACTGGTTGGATCTTGCAGTCCAAGGAACTCTCAAGAGTCTTCTCCAACACCACAGTTCAAAAGCATCAATTCTTCGGCGCTCAGCTCTCTTTACAGTTCAACTCTCACATCCATACGTGACCACTGGAAAAACCATAGCCTTGACTAGACGGACCTTTGTTGGCAAAGTAATGTCTAAACCTTTATCAAGGGTAGTGGAAAAGCTCTTTTACAGGAATGTAAACTGATACAGTCACTGTGGACAACAGTCTGAATGTTTCTTAAGAAACTACAAGCAGAACTACCACACGAGGCAGTAATCCCACTCCTGGGCATATACCCCGAGAAAACCATTAATTCAAGATGACACACGTACCCTGATCTTCACTGCAGCACTGTTTACAGCAGCCAAGACAGGGAAGCAACCCAAATGTCCACCAACAGAGGAATGGATAAAGAAGGTATGATACACAATGGAGTACTACTCAGCCATAGAAAGAAGGAAACAACTGCGTCTGCAGCAACACGGATGGGCCTCGAGTGCCACACTGTGTGAAGCGAGTCAGACAGAGAGAAACACCATGCGGCATCCCTTACATGCAGAACCTGGAGAGAGACGACACAGGGGACCTTATCTGAAAACCAGAAAACAGACTCAAGGACCTGGGGAACTTGGAAAATCGCTAGAGGGGAAGGGACAGAAAGAGATGATACAAGTGACCTTATCTGAAAACCAGAAAACAGACTCAAGGACCTGAAGAACTTGGAGAATCGCTAGAGGGGAAGGGACAATTACAGAGTTTGGGATAAACATGTAAACACTGCCAAATTTAAAATGGATAAGCAGCAAGGTCCTACTGTGTAGCACAGGGAACCCAGCGTTACATGGCAGCCTGGATCAGAGGGGCAAGAGTGGAGACATGTATATGTGTGGCTGTCCACCTGAAACTATCACAATGATAATCAGCTAAACTCCAAAATAAATTATAAAGTTTAATAATAAAAAAGGAATGAAATTAGAAAAAAAAGCTTTTATACATATATATAAGGAATACATATATATATATTTTAGAAACTGTTTAGAATTTAGACACAAAATTTTGCCTAAGTAAAAAATTTAAAACATTTTGATTTCACTTGTTTAACTTAGTATGAATAGAATGCTAGATTTCTATTTAAAAAAAAAAATAGATATGAACAAGCAACAAAGGTTTACTGTATAGCATAGGAAACTGTAGTCAGAATCTTATAATAACCTATAATGGAAAATAATTTCAAAAACAGTGTATCTGTATAACTGAATCACGCACAAAAAAGATTTCTACTTTTTGAAATTTAGTAATGTTTATCTTTTTCCCAGTTTCTTTAGATGTTCTATGGACATCTAATAACAATGTATGAGATACAAAATTTTAAATGTATTCATGTAGGATATAAGATTAACATAAATTAATGTAAATACAAATCTATTATAGTTTAATTATTGATGTCATTATTCAAGACGCTCCTGTTATTTTCCTACATTTAATAAAATATTCTCACAGAAATGTTAGTATGTGTCACTATGATTATAAATTTCTTTCTTTCCCCTTATATATCTTCTGATTTTTGCTTTATGCATCTTTCTTTCTTTGCTGTCAGGAGTCTATTAAGATGTCAATCTTGTTTGTGAATTGTACCTGTTATCATTAAATCATCTTTGCCTCATTTAAAAAATATATAAATTTTTTAAAAAAGAAGACTGGAACAATCATTTTTAAATCACAGATTGTACAAAACAGGCAATGGACTAAATTGGCCTTGATATGCTGACCTCTAGTACAGGATAACATTTGTGAAAAGCAAAATTTAGGGATTAGAACTGTGAAACAGACCAGAGCCCATTTCATCTGTTTGTTTATTCAAAGGAAGACCTAACTCTATGCAACTTCCGTGAATAGATTTTTCACACAATCCTGGTTACTACCAGCCCACGCTGAACACGTGCAGAAGGCCCCGAGTGTCTTCTACAGCAGCTTCTGCCCTACCTCACACCGCCAACAGCTCCCGGCACGTCCCTTAGATCATCAGAAGGTGCCTGCCAGGAAAGGAAACACAGTCAGCCCCCACCTGCTCAGCCACGCCCTGGCAATCCACAGGTACCAGCTCTGAGCCCTCCCTCATGGCCCTGCAGGAAGCACTTCGCTATCCCCACTCCACCTTGTGGTGGAACCTGGGGCCCGGAGAGGCAGAGAGTCACCCAGTTACCCTGCCGATGCACAGCAGGGCTGAGGTTCCCACCTGGGTCTAACTCCAGTCCATGCTTCCAGCCTCTGGACCAGAGCCTCTCACCCTCCGCAGCTCAGCTTGTGCCTCTGGGTCTGGCACCTGAACGTTCCCTGTGCCATACCAGAGTCTGTGTGGACTGTCTACCAATCTGGTATTGGGCCAGAAGAGGACATGGTGAGTAGAGCCTGTGTAGGGCCTGGCAAGGCCTCCCGGTGGTCTCTGGGCAGCAGAAAAGACCTAGGACTCAGGAGCCTCCTACTGTGACCCTGGTGAAGGGAGAGTGTTGGGGAGTGCTGGGACAGAGCAGAACTGCCCACTGCCCCAGTGCCACAGGGCATGACTGTTGGTGAGCAAAGACACGGCTGGGCAGGCTCAGACACCAAGCACACTCGCCACACACACAGCAAACGAGCCCCTAGCACACCTGCCGGCCTCTTTCTTCCAGAGACACAGAAATTAGCTCAGGGACCCTCAGCAGCAGCCACAGAGGAGGTAACAAAGTCACGATGTATCCCAGAATACCAAGTTGATGGGTAGAAATGGGCAAAATGGCCCAGAGGTGCCAGGCAGCAGGGGAGAAACTTCTTGATGGGTTGGAATGCAAACAAGCCCCCCCAGAACCTTTTGAACTGCTTTCCTCAGGAAGTCTGTTCACAGACACTAAGGGTTACCTGGCTTCGCCCCCCAGGACCCAGTGAGAGAAAACTGCCTATCCCCATCAGCCCAGAGAGACAGACAGACACGCGGATGCTAAATGAACAGACCCTGAACCACACAGCAGAGCGTGCCAAGCAGTGGCCGCATCTGCTACGATTCCAGACCAGCCGCCTCCTACTTGCAGACAGCTGGAGGCAGGAGGGCAGGCCACAGGGCCACCAACCCCGGGGCGGGGCAGGAGGAGGAGGTTACCTGTCCTGCAGGGATGGACTCCAAGGAATCAGAGCATCCTCCCGCAATGGACTGGTCCTCAGGAGTCAGACTGTCGGTGGATGAGAGGCTGCTGGCCAGGGCCTCCTCTTGCACGAACATGATTCCTAGAGAGACCAGGGGCAGGCGGGTGGGGCAGGCGGGGCAGGAGAGCAGCCATTCAACAAATGGGGCTGCATGCTCGGGCTACAGCATGGCGGGGCTAATCAGACCCCCCAAATCCAGGCAAGTGGATTACAGAAGAAAATGTTACAACCAAAACCTTAAAATAACCAGAACAAACGCCTGCTCATCTAATCTCAGGAAAGGAATTTCTGAGCCTGAATCCAAAGGAAGAACCTGAGGTGTAACTACATATAAACTAAGTTCTGTAAGAAAAAAAAAAAAACTTGAATGAAATGAGAAAAAAGGGCTCACAGTATTTGTCAAAGGCTTGTATCTTTACTCTATAAAGTGCTATTACAGACAACAAAAAATGGGGGAAAGAAATCCCACTAGGAGGCTGCAAAGAACGAATAGACATTCCACAAAAGAACAGCCAATGGGCGTGGCAGAAGACCTAGCTCACCCTGCAGAGCCATCCAAGGGAGCTCTGCCTCTCACTTCAGCCAAGGCCAGGCTGTGTGGCCTAGCCGGGCAGAGGCAGGCTCTGCGGGGCAAGCTGCCCGCCTGTTCAGAGGGCAGTTTGGCAAAATGTCCAGGAGTCTTACACGTGTTTGCTCCAAGAGCCTCTTCCTGGGGACGGAGCTGAAGCCTCTCCAGCCCGCCACCCGACAGCCCTGGGAAGCTCTGCGGGTCCAGGAGTCCAGGACCCCTCATCAGAAGGCCGGGCCTGCTTGCGGGCTCGGGTTTCCTCCGGGGCTGGCAAGGACAACCCAGGCCCAGCTTCCCACAGGACGCACCCCACCGACTCTCCCCAAGGCCACCGCCCATGGGCAGCACGCTCTGACTCATTCAGGCTGTTTTTAAAGCTTGCTGAGGTTGTTGTATGAAATCAGCTCATCTGGGTCCATTACTTCACTCCAAACATTTCCTAGACTGGTTGAGGGTAAAATGTTTTTTAACTTTCTCCTAAATGCAGCTGGTTGGAATGCTGGGTGTCAACCCCTAATTCCACCAAAATCTCAAGGAGGCCAGGGCTCGCCTCCATAGCCTGACTTTACCACCAGTCTCCAAGGCCCAACAAAATGACTCAGAGAGCTCCCAGAGCCCTACACCCTTGTCCAGCTCAGTTGCGGCCTGGAGTCAGGACAACCTGCACAGCCCAGGTCCTCTATTCATGGACTGGGCAGGCAAATGGTCCAAATCCAGCCCCCCCCCCCCCCCCCTCCAGAGCAAAGCAGCAGGGGCTGTGCACAGGCAGGAAGGGCGGCAGGCACGCAGCCGGCATGAGGCATGCTGTTCTCTCCCGGAATCCACCCCCTCCTCCCTCACGCGCTCAGATCCTACCATCCTTTGAGAGTCACCTCACATACACCTCCAGAGCAAAATCCTCGCTGCGCTAGACAGACCGCTCTTTCACAAGTGCCCCAAATCATTCTGCCCCATCCTCCCGTGGGGGTACAGCTCAGCTTCCCAAGAGGCTCCACGTTTCTCAGGGGACTGTCCTGGTCATCTGGAAACCCTCCCACACACACACTGGCCGCTTCTGATGGACCAGCAGTGGCAAGTGCTTCCCCGGCGTCAGCTCGCGCACACCTCCCATTATTTACCACAGCTCATCAAATCTAAGACGCGCAGACGTGGCGCCGTCTTGGTCTTAGCAGGCGTCCGCGGACGGTGTTCCCACAACTCCATCACGAGTACCAGCTGGCTGACAGCAACTATGAGACGCCACTGACTGAGACGCCTCTCAACTTCAGAGGCACAAGGTGGGAACACGTGCATCTCAGAGTCAATGAAGTGGGGTAGAGAAGACAGGCCTTCTGGAGGCAACAGGCCGCCTCAGGGACCACAGCCAGGGAAGCTGGGGTGTAAACTCAGGGCACCCAGGCCAGGAGCCTGCTCTCCTAACCACATCTCTACAGCCTCCTCTCAGCCCCTGGACCTGGCCTGGCTGGAGAATCAGCTCCGACATGTCCCACACATCAGTCCCTGTGGCCACAACCCTCCACGGCTCCAACAAGCTGGGCTAGCAGGTCCTGAGGTGACCAGAGGCCTGGTGTTTAATGGATAGTGTCCCCTCCTGGAGGGCCTCCGGGGGTGGGGGACAGCTTACTCACAAGTATGTCCACTTCTGCAAAGACGGGCTGGGAGCAAAGCTGCTCCCTACAGGAAGAAATCCTTGCCCATAGAGGCAAGGTCTAGTAGCACATGGTTGAACACAAATTTCTGTGGATTCCTCCACATTAGCAATAAAAAGCAGCATTTTCCTGTCACTACCCTCCCAAACCCTGTTTGGAGCTGAGAAATGTGAATAGGGACAGTCTTTCTGCTTCCTTCCTGGACTGTGGTCTGTACAAACAAGCGGTTAGAAAGGGCCACTCAGGGGACAGGACAGGGGATATCAGAATGCCTAGACGGGGCCCAACCTTTGTTGTTTCTCACCAAAAGGAAAGAGATGTGCACACAGAGACATCCACTGCAGTTTTATTTGTAAGAGGATCTGGAGACAACGTCTAAATGTCAGTAGAAGGACTGGGAAAGGAAGGGGGAGGACTACGGTGAGCCACTGTGTGGTGTACCCCCAGAGCAGGGCCAGTGAAGAAGGGGACTGAGTCTGGCTCTGGCTGCTGCAGAGGCTTCGCCACCAAAGGGGGGCTGCCCACAACTGCAGCTGTAGGGGGCAGACACCTCCCTTGCCACGCACAGCTCACTCGCTTGCTCACACTCAGTGATTCCTTGCCTCGACAAAGGCAGACAGAGAACTGGTGGGTCCCCAGCCTCGTGGGCCAGCCGCACCTCCCGGTCCCCAGAGCCTAGCCACGCAGACCCCTGCAGGCCCCAGGGCTGTGCCAGGCCGCGTGCGGCGGGGAGGGGGCCTGAGGAGGGCTCTGGCCGCACGACAGTAGACAGGTCAGGATCAGGGAAGCGTCTTCAAAGAGATATAGGCCCCCTCCCCTTTTACATTAAAAAAAAAAAAAAGAAATAGAAAACCAGAATTTCTCAATCAAGAATGTTACAAAAGCAAGCAGATGACGACTCCGGCACCGACATGCCCCATCCACTCTCTGGCTCACGTCCAGGGCTGCAACCTTGGTGAGCTGCCCTGCACATGCTCTGACTTCACCCAGCGTTCTTCATATCCCACCTTCCCCTCTCGGCGGTACGGCTGCAGGGCACTCCAGACCACGGCTTAACCTCCCTCTCTCTCTCTCTCTCACGCCTGCCGTGGCCCATGTTTTGCTGGCAGAAACAGCGCTGCGCCGAGCATCTCACCTCCCCCTTCCCTGTTATCTTAACCCGCTAAGATAAAATCCCCACCAGCGGGTTACCAAGTCAAGGGGTGGGAACGTTTTTCTGGCTCTTGAAACATAGGGTCAAACTGTTTTCCCAAGACCTCACACCAAGTTCTCCAACTCCAGGAGCCCGGGCGGGCGGCGTTCTTTCCTGTGTGTCCCGAGCCTCGGCTCCACTCGGGACGGCACACCCTCCCCTCTTCCGTGGGGGCCGGGCCAGAAGACACTCATGGGACCTGCTTCACTCACTCATCTCCGAGGATGCCTGGGTTCAGAGGTGAAAGCCCTTTGAAAACGCTAAGACAGTGGGTGGGTGAAAGGGATTGGTCTTCCATGGGTCCACCAACAGCCCATCTTGGCCCCACCAACAGTGTTCGGGGCTGGGTCACACCACCAGGGCCACAGCAATGAGGCACACTCCCCACACAGGGACGGGGCGGGGGGCCACCTGACTCAGGGAAGTAACCAGGAGGCCTGGTTTCTCATTAACAGGCAGCCAGCCTGCCCACACTGCCTGCAGGCGCTTGGGGTCCTTATGGGCCAGCAGCCCCGAGCCTGTTCAAAGAGCACACCCCGCAGTACCCTAGAGGAACTGGATGTGGGTGTCAGAGCAATGGGGAGTCCTCATTGAGCAAACTGAGAAATCAAGCCAGGCACCCCCCAGCCATGCGCCTCCCCAGGAGGGGCTGGTGTGCAGACAGCACCGTGCCCTCCCTGCATCCGAACCCGCTCCCCCAAGCCCAGCCCAGCTGGGGGCCCGGGCAGGGCCTGTGCAGCTCCGTCAGGGAGGCAGACACACACACGGTTACCTTGGTTGGAGAGGATGGGCTGGGGCAGGGAGGCAGAGGTGGGAGCCGCGCTGGGTGGGGAGCTGCTGGGTCTGACACAGGGGGCAGCAGAGAGCCGAGAATCCTCACTGACCTGAGGGGGAGTGCTGAGTCAGCCCAGCAGAGGCGAAAGATCCAGAACAGAGCTGGACAGAGCCCGAGACGTGAGGAGCTTATGGTGCTCACAAACACCGGTGACAGGGAGGACCTTGACCAACCCTCAGCACCCCACAAGGCAGGTCCAACGGCCACCCCCATCTCACGGATGAGAACGGACAGGGACGCACAGCCGAGGGGAGGCCAGGGTGGTGTGGCCAGGACTCCACTCCTCCACCTCCCACACGAAGACCCACCTTCCTCTCAGAGTTGCTTAATTTGGACTTGACCTCTTTGGCTTTCTGAATCGCTTTTAGCACTTCCACTGTGTCCAGCTCTTTCTCTGTGGTCACTGTGTTGTCCAGGCAGACCTACGGTGTTCAGAAAACGGCCATCAGCACAGGGGCTGGCCAGCATGGCGCGAGCAGGATGGAGGGGTCCTGCCAAAGTGTGGGCCCGGCCCCACGAGGACACACAGGGCTGCGGGGGCCCAGCCTGCCATGAGGGAGATCTCTGCCACCTGCAGAAGCGACCTGGAGCTCCCTGGAGTGACCCAGCAAGGCCCTGCGACGCCTAGCCTGGCTCCGGGAGTTCCTCTCGGAAGAGAGGACAGGGCGCTGGGTTCCCTGAGAAGGCCTCTGGGATGGTTGGGAGTAGGGGAAGGTGGTGCCTTGAACTAAGCCTCCAATCATGACGAAACTCGTATCTGCAAAGGGCAAAGGGAGAGCCTTCTGGGCTGGGGAACTGGGAGAGCCAAGGCATGGGAAGCAGGCAGGAAGGCAGGGACCCCACCTGCAAGTGCAGGAATGAGCTACGGGCCGGCAGGCACTGGGAACAGCAGGGTGGTCAAATGAGGGAAGGTCCCAAGGGCCAAGAGAGGGGAGCTGATGTCTTGGTGACAGTGTGGAGAAAGGGGCACCTGGGGCGGAAAACACACGGAGGGGTCGGGGATGATGCAAACAGACTTCCAGCCATCTTCTGGCCTGGGATCTGGGGAGAGTGGGAGCGCGGCCTGCTCGAAGCAAGAAGGGGAAACTGCAGGGCACCTGTAGGGCGGGCAGGTGACCATCCGCCAGCGGCAGATACTGGGCTGGGTGACACCGGCCAAGGTGGACAAACACGCCTGGTTTATGATGAGATTTTATGGCCAGAGTTGTCCAGGAAATGAGATACTTAGAATTAAGTATCTTATTCTTGACTCTTGCCTACAATAAACGTTGTTGTTTAGTTGCTAAATTCTGTCTGATTTTGCAACATCATGGGCTGGAGCTCGCCAGCTCATAATCTGGCCATGGGATTGTCCCAGGCAAGAATGCTGGAGCGCCCTGCCACTTTCTCCCCTAGAAGACCGTCCCGACTCAGGGATGGAATCCACATCCCAGCACTGGCAGGCGGGTTCTCTACTGCTGAGCCACCAGAGAAGCCCACGGTACATGTTACTTTTTAACAAACAGAAGACAGTCCCTCCACACTTGGGCTCTGCCTGTTGGTTCCTGGATAGCCCCCCAGGCCTGACGCTCTGAAGGAGGCGACATGAGGTCAGCCCACTGAGGAAGCATGGCAGCCTGTGGCCCCTAAGAGAAGAGGAACGAGGGAGCCCTTTCCTATGGAGGCGGTGGACTTCCCTGATCCGAAAGGCCACTCAGGGTCAGGACGGCCTTCTGAGGCAGGCAGGTGTACGTGAGCAGACGTCACCTGCAGCTGAGTCTCCCCAAGCAGCTTACCTCCGAGGCCCGTTCTCCGAACTGAGCCAGCACCTTGGTCCGATAGTCGGGGATGATACTCAGGGGGTTGTTCAGCAGAGCCACGTGCTCCAGACATGGGAGGCTGCCGATGCTTCTGACCTCTTCCATCTGAAAGGCATCCCCCGAGGCCCTTCGCTAACAGCTCAGCAACGTGACAACACGAGCAACGGCCAACAAAAGCCCCTCGTTCTCACTGAAGTGACCAACGTTGAGGCACAGCCTCCCCAGAACCCCGGGTCCCTTCTGGGGCGCAGCTCACCTGTTCGATTCTGTTGTCGCTGAGATCCAGGTTGACCAGGGAGTAGAGCTTGTGCAGGCCACTCAGGTTCCTCAGGAGGTTGCCTGCCAGGTTCAGGGTCTTGATGTTCCCCAGTTTGGTGTGAACCCCTTCCAAGGAGGAGAGCTTGTTGTAGGACAGGTCCACGTGCAAAGGTTGTACAGGTGCTGTGGTGGCATCGACAACAGGGTCGCGTGGTTAAGGTCAAGGGTCCAGACAGCGGGCACTGACATGAAGGGTTTAACGGGCCCTCCAACCTAAACGACTAGCTCTGCAGGCTGACTCTGTTCCTGCTGACATGTTTTCAGAAGGGAAACTCTTCTTCCCTACACAGGTTTACAGGGCCAACACGGCCCACAGGGTAGGAGTAGAGGCAGGGTTTGAAAACACGACTGTCCGTCTTCACAGTGGAGGCATCCTCTTTATCCTATCCAATGTGTATTTACACTTGGGGAACTAGAGCAACACGTGCTCATTGCATTGTTGCGACCCAAAGGGAACAGCAGCAGTCTGCCTTTACAAACCTCTGGTACACCCAGATACCCTTCAAGTGTCCATGAGAGAAATCCCACGACTCCCAGGGCCACATCAGCTTTCTGCATCTCAGGAGATGGGGCCTGTGAGAAGCTCGCACAGTAAACGTCTCCAAAGACACTAATTACCTGCAGATTGTTCATGACCAGCACTCCATTGTGACTCAGGTCCAGGAACTCAATCTTTGGAATCAGTTTCTTGTGAAAGAAAAGACAAGACCTGACGTTACCCTAGGAGACTGGACCCTTTCCGGTCCCTGCACAGGAGGGACAGATGCTTCTGCCTGACCACAGACTCCTGGGCAGGCCATCTGTGCAGGGCCCCTGACACGACACCTCCCAGGGCCCAGCCAGCAGCACATCCTCAGGAACACGTAACAGAGGGCCTCCAGTGCTGAGCAGCGACGCACTGTTTTTGTAGAACATTTGGCTTGTAAAAGTGATAAACAGCAGGTGCAGACAGAAGGAGGTGTGTCCTTCTTCAACTCTGCACCCCCATTGAGACGCGCACACACAGGAGCCACACTCCTGCCCAAGTACCATCTGGATGTCACTCTTACAGGGGAACATCTGGAACCTTTTTTTTTTTCTGGCTGCACTGTGAGGCACACTGGATCTTAGTTTCCTGATCAGGGATCAAACTGTCCCCACTACAGTGGAAACATAAAGTCTTAACCACTGAACTACCAGGAATGTCCCTGGAACCTATGGACTAACTTTTCTGCTCCCCTTCTTGGGAATAAATTTCACCACTCACTGTGTCTATGCTATCAGATGCACACACAATTAATACACTTCATTTCGTTCTAAGCATTCCTTTAAAAAAAACTTTTTTATATTTGGCTGTGCCAGGTCTTCATTGCTCCCCAGGCTTTTCTCTAGTTGCAGTGAGCAGGGGCTGCTCTCCACAGCGGCTGAGCTCGGGCTACTCATCGTGGCGGCGTCTCCTGTTGTGGAGCACAGGCTCTGGGGTGCGTGGGCTTCAGCAGTTGCCGAGCGTGGGCTCGGGAGCTGTGGCTCACGGGGCTCTAGAGCACAGGCTCAGTAGCTGTGGTGCACGGGCTTAGCTGCTCCGTGGCATGTGGGATCTTCCTGGACCAGGGGTTGAACCAGTGTCTCCTGCATTGGCCAGCGGATTCTTTACCACTGAGCCACCAGGGAAGCCCTAAGACTTTAAATAACTTTTAAATAACCCCATTAACTTAAGAACTGCAGGCAAGGCACAGAGCATTGGATACAGTTCTTCGGTGGTCCTTTCGGTGAAAGGTTAAACACCCAGCCCCAGGGTCTGGTCAGGCCGTGGAGGGCATACCACAGACTCATCGATCTCGGAGATGCTGTTGTGACTCAAGTCCAGAGCGGTCAGAGCCTGCCATGTGGGGATGACAGCTGTCACGGGGCCCTCCATGGCTGCGCCTGCTGGCTCCCACTCATCGAACTCCGAGGCTTCGGGAACGAGGACTTCCTGTGTGAGAACATCTGGTGAGCAACCCCATGGTAGCCCTCATGCAACACTCACTGGGAACACAATCATTGCAAAATTTCAGGAAGGGCTGGAGCATATTTAGTATGTGGAAGTGAACTTGCATTAAAACGGGGCTTTGGTTCATATGCCTCAAAACTATTGTGAAATAACTGAAGAGCTTAGAAACATAACAGCTACTGGAAAATGTTCTGGCCCTGCTGCAGAAGCAAACGCTTTTCCAGCTCACAAGAGCCTCGTTATACAGTGATGCCTTTCCTGGCTTAAATCTTGGAGGCTGAAGGTCAGAATTTGCTGTGTTTCCAGGCAACCGTACTTTACAAGCTGGCACTGTGGCCCCCGCGGCTGACAATGGGCCTTTTAACCATTACTTCACAAGGCAGAATCTAGCAGGGCTGAGACAAGGAGCACAGGGGCACCGTCTACTGGGAAGGAGGCAGGTCTCCTCACTCCGGCTTCTAATGCCCTTTGATAAGACTTCTCCTCTCTCAATGGATCACTCTGGGCTCCCTAAGCAGGGAAGCAGAGAGTATCTCCCAGAGGGGCAAAGCTGCCTGAAACAAGCCGTCTCTTTTCAGCCAGTAGCCTCAAGACAAAGACTTTCCATCAAACGTAAATCTTCATCAGATACTCTAAGTTCTAAAGGTAACACTATGCTTCTTTCTAGAAGAACTTTAAGATTACTGAGTCTGCTAAGTCACTTCAGTCACGTCCAACTCTTAGCAACCCCATGGACTGTAGCCTGCCAGGCTCCTCTGTCTGTGGGATTCTTCAGGCATGAATACTGGAGTGGGTTGCCATTTCCTTCTCCAGGGGATCTTCTCAACCCAGGGATCAAACCAGCACCCCTTACATCTCCTGCGTTAGCAGGTGGGTTCTTTACCACTAGCACCACCTGGAAGTCAAGTCATGACTAAGATGCAAACCATAAAAATGTAAAGAGAGAAGGAAAAAAACCTCTTACATACTTGGTTTGTGAGTTTGTGTCACTCACACATAAACAACAGGGCCCAGCACACGCAACCTCGCCTGCCTAGTCAAGTTCACTGAGAACAAGATACAAATGAGTGCTAAGCCAGGGCTTTTCATAGTTAGAGAACACTTCCATCAATTCATCTAATAAATGTTCTGACACTCGTGCTGCTGAAAATTTATTAAAAACCAGTGACCTTTTTCTGGGGGGTGGGGATTACCCTGCTCTTAAATCTCTGGTTTAACATGTTGATTTGGGATGACGAAAGCCTGAGGCATCTCAGGGACTGTCAAGCACTGGGAGGTCCCACGTGAGTGTGCAGCTGCCCAGGGGAAAGTCTAGCTTCTGATTCCTGACAGATGGCAGTAGATTTTGCACAATTCGCAGTGAGGCCACCACAGTGCAGGGTCCTGCCCCTCAGATGGCACCCAGGAAGGTAACAGGCGGTGCTTACCTTCATGGAAGTTGCCGAGAAACGGACACTCATTGTGGCCAAGGTGGGCTTGGATGCAACCAGCCCCCGGATGCGCCTGGCATCACAGTGACTTATCTGGAACAAGAACAGCTGTGTCTCAGAAGGGCGTCGTCGCTCCAACAGAAGCCCCATGCAGTAGATGTTCAGCACCCACACACAAAAGGAGCACAACCATCCGTGACCCCAAACCCTGCGAGCCAGGCGGTGACTCAAACCCTAAGTCTCTGTTTTCCCGTTTTTAGTGCTGACTAAACATGTTCTGAAGTCGCCTATGAGACAATGAGACACAAACTCATTTCTCTGAACAGTTGCTTGGGACTTGGTGGCTGGACACAAAGTGAGAGCCAGGGACAGCAGAGCTGGAGAGCCGGGGCCTCTGCAGCATCACCTGCCCAACTCCACTGGCCTCGCAGCCTTGCAGGGGGAAGGAGGGGGACAAGCCAAACCACCTCCCTCAAGCCACCTGTCCAAGCGCTACACTACATACCCACAGGCCCTGGCTGGCAGAGCCACAGCCTGCCCAGCCAAGCACTCCTCTCACTACCCAGCCCCACTTGCCTGTGCTGGTCGAAGACCAGATGCCCATCAAAGGAAGGGTCCTCAAGGGACCTCCTGAGACAAGCCCGGCACGCTGCAGAGTCAGACTCTGCTGAGCTCAGACACTAGATTCCCCCTTTTAACTGTGTGATCCTGGCCAAACTTCCTTACCCTCCTAAGCCTCAGTTTCCTCAACTGTAAAATGGGAATGTGAGTGCCCACTTCACGTGGCTGTTGAGAGATTTCATTGAGGAATGAATACTAGACACAGGGAACAGGGCTGCACACAAAAGCCATGCTCGAGAACTTGCTGTGTTAAAGTGTTTTCCAATATTCTCTACTGAGTCCCCTTATTAAAAAAAAACAAGAAAAAAAAAAGGAAACAAAATTGGCACTGCGAACCCAGGAGTTCTGCAGTGAGTAATGCAAAGTATTTCCTGTTAGGTACAGGCACGGCAGAGAGCAGAGAATCCTGCAGCCCCTCTGCTGGTCTGCCCTGGGAGATGCAGACATGGAACTGGCTCTATGTGACCCACAGGATGACTTCCTAGCACTTCAACTCAAGCAATGAAGCAGCCCAGGAGAAGCTGGGCGCTGGTGCGCCAACCTGTCCAAATGCTGCGGGGTGGGGACGTGCAGACCGGCCAGGAGCAGCAGAAGCTCTTCTCTCTCTGCCTCCACAGCATCTGCTCCCCTAAATGGAATCTGCCACACACTGGCAGACTCAAAAGCAGCAGTGCCTTACGATTAAATCCAGACATTCAACCTCAGGAACACTCTCTAGGCACGGACAGAATGGTCAGAAATCGGACCATCCTGCGAGGGCACAGTCCCGCCTGCACTCCAGGGGCCCCGGGCCTTACCTCCACCTGATGAAGAGATTTGAATATGGACAGATCAAAAGGCAGGAGCTGCTCCTGAATGTTGCTGGTCCCAAAAGGTCCTTCTGTGCCAGAAACCTACAGCCAAATAAATGGTGTGAATTAGGGATGCTGCTGCAACCAGCACTTCCCATCCGTGTTCACTGAGCAGTGTCGCAGCAACTGCCAAACCCTGCTCCAAGCTTTGCCAGGCTGGGAGAGGCAGATTGGGCAAGGATTCCCACTCAGCACTTCCATGATCCACAAAGAAGGCTAAAGCCAAGGTTCAAAGTAGGGGGCCACTGGACCATGACTGCCCCCTGGTGCTCAGAGGCAGAAGCACAGTGCTCAGATAACCAAACGTCACCTTCTTTTCCTCAGGGCCTGCAGTGTATACACACCACACACAAACACACCCCACACACTCCCCTGCTCCCCCCCCACACACACCCAGGTCACAAGCTGCATGCCCACAACTGAGCAGTTCCCCATGACCAGGCTCCCACAGGTTTACCTTAAGGTACTTAAGGCGACAGGTGAAGTCCAGGATGTGCCCCAGGTCAGTCTTGGCATCCCCGCTGGCGCACGTGGGCTTTCCCTGCTGCAGCTGCTCGGTGACTGCGTAGAGCTGCAGGGGTCCAATGGCGAAGACCTCGCCAGCCCCCAGGAGCTGTTCTCCTGCAACAGCCACAGCCCAAGAGGTGAGCACTGGGTCCCAGCCCCGCTGTGAGGCCAGGGTACCTGCCCACCTGGCCAAGAGTGAACAAGCACTTGGCCGGCACCCATTATGCACACCGAATCAGGACGCAGGGAGGACCCTCCTGAGCATGCAGAAGCGGCCTCTCTCCTGGGCTGACAGCTCAGGGTCAACCCAGGACACGTGATTACAAAGGAGGGAAGAGCCACAGGAATTTGCTCTGGGGAGCCTCTCCAAGGTGAGACTGAGTTACAATCTGAGGCCTTGGCCAGGAGAAAGCCAGGACAGGCAGCACTAAGGGCAACGGCCCGCTGTAACCTCTAAGACGCAGACGTCTCAAGGTTAGGGGAGACCTAAGGTGCCAGCACAGCACGAGGCCCAAGCGCAGGAGGGGCTTCTGAGCCAGACACTGGTGTTGGGTCCTCCTTTTGCGCTTTCCAGCCACGCACCCTCAGACAGCTAACTGGGCCTCTCATCCTCAATGCCCGTGTCCGGCCCTCTTTCGGGGAGCAGTAAGACACACACAGAAGTCTGGACCACAAGCACTCACTCAGAACATCTTAGCCACTGTCACTGTGCTCTCAGGCAGGGTCATGACCCTGAGACAGCTTCAGTGCCATCTGAACTCTTTTAGGTAAGAACAAACCCGGCACAAGAGGGCAGCATGCCACCCACCTTCCAGAACTCCATCAGAAGGCCCTGGAATACAACCTGAGCCTGAGAATAAGCCCCTGAAGACAGGGGCCCAGGGGTCCTGAGGTGAAGAACACAGCTCTTCAGACTTGCAGAGCAGACAGGCGTACAGGCCTGCCTGTGGGCCAGGCCCAGGGATCTGGGGAACCGTGGGAAGGTGGGTCCCGGCTAGAACTCACTTGCAGAGCAGACAGGCGTACAGGCCTGCCTGTGGGCCAGGCCCAGGGATCTGGGGAACCGTGGGAAGGTGGGTCCTGGCTAGAACTCACTTGCAGAGCAGACAGGCGTTCAGGCCTGCCTGTGGGCCAGGCCCAGGGATCTGGGGAACTGTGGGAAGGTGGGTCCCGGCTAGAACTCACTTGGCACAGAGCCAACTGATGGAGTTCTGGGCCCTTGGCTGCTTAACAGGGCTAGCTAAGTTGCATCCAATATTTCAAGGACCCCTGGCCATATACCTTTTTCAAAGAGTTCCTCAGCTAGTGCTGCAGTGATGCCATTAATCTCCTGAAAAGAAAACAAAATCCAGTCAGGATATTCCCCTGTTCCCCACCACTGGGACCTGCACCTTTCTTGCCATCTACTCCCTCCACTGCTGCAAAGCCAGCTCTCCAGAAGTAAAACAAAATGGAGAGAGTAAATCTAAAGTGAATCAAGCAGCTCAGAAAGGAAAAGACTATTTCCAGTTGCGTGGATAACAGCTCCAAGGCCACTCAGCGTGGGCTGAGAACTCCAGGCCCAGGAGACTGCAAAGCCTGGCCATGTCAGGCGCTGGCTGGGAAGTCGACAGCTCCCAAAACTGGCCTTGGGAGATTACTAAGAGAGGTATGGCAGACAGACAGTCCTGCTTCCTCTGGAGAAGAAGTTCCCATTCCCCTGGTGGGGAAAAAACAGGCCTCACAGAGCCAGCCCTGCCTGGGAGTGACCGTTTTTACTGACACGCATGTCCACAGGTATCTGAGGAAAGAGTGAGCACCAGCTCACTCCTGCGCCGTCCCTCCAAGGCTGGGGAGAGCAGCACTCAGCCCAGGGTCATGAGAAAGAGGCAGGAAGGACTCCATTCAGGGTGATGGGGTAAAGGCAGCACAACAAGGATGGCCTTCAGTCCCACTACAGCAACGTGCTGGGTCTCAACTCACGCCAGGCAACGGCCTAAGTGCTCCCCACCAAGAGGCCCACTCAGTCCTCCCGGCGCCCTAGGCCAGGAGGCTCTTACTTTGAATCCTATTTCACAGGTAAGCAAACTGAGGTGGAGACATGCTGCGATCCTCTCACAAAGCCACGCTTTCAAGTGCTTAGCCGTGAAGCCTCTCTCGGTACACAGCTGACTGCCTCAGCATTTCAGGGGTGCAACCCTGGGGTTGCCAGAGCCCCAGGGCTTGCAAGCCCACATCCTGCAGGTAAAAACTGTACCTAATCGACAGATGGCAGCCAACAGGACTTTTGTAAACAGGTCCAGATGAGAACTGCACAATCACCTTCGTAGCTCGCAGAAACACCTCTGCCACCAGGACATGCAATCAGTGCGTTTACGGAACCTGAAAGGCAGCAAGCTGCAGGAGCAGAGCGTCCTTCTCCTGTTTTCCTGGTGTTCGTCTCTCGCTTACCTTTCACACATACAGGACACCCTAATGCTTGCTTATATGCCGCAAATATCTAAGTGTCTTTTCCTTGTCTGTGTATGCCCTTTATGTGTGTTCACACCGGTTCTCCTGACAGAGGGAGGTTTGTCAAGTTTACATTTTTTTAACCTGTGATTCTTTTCCTTTGTGACTTCTGGGACCTCTTTCCCAACCCTAAGATTATAAAGACATTCCCCTAATTTCTCCTTTTAGTACTCTAAGGTATCTGTTTTTAAAAAATGTGCTTATTTCATCTGCTTGAAATCCAGCTTGTATGAGACTAATTCCTCCTTATTCTCACAAATGAACAAAAAGCCAAAGGGAGAAAAATGAGCGAACACAGCTCCACTGTTAGGGGGCTCAGAGTCTGGCAAGACCCAGGGTCACATGTAAAAGGGCCACCAGAAGGAAACAGCAGGCTCTGGGCCAGAGGTTCCAGTGGGTGAGAGGACAGGCCCCGGTTCCCTCGGAAGCCCAGCATCAGTCTCCCGCAACAGTTCAGCTGCTGGGCAGTTACTTCCTTGGCTGCTATGAAGAACCGAAGATCAGGAAGACCGTGGAATGACCCAGAAGCTCATTTCTCTACCTACACTCTGAGAGCCAAGCCCTGTCTCCAGATCAGCACTTCCCCATCTGGCGTGCAGTCAGAATCACCCATCGCCTGGACAGCCTTGAAAGACACAGACTCCTGAGAGGCTTCCGATCCGCACCCACCTCCAGTCCCCAAGAGAAGCTCCCCAGCCTCTCCATTTCCAGCAGGGACACTAGGTCTCACATGGGAAAAGGGCTCCCAGCCCACGCTTAGTACCAGCAACCCTTATCCTCAAAGTTACATTTCTTTGGGCAGCTGGCGTCAACACTAGCCCAGCTGAGATAGGGCTGGAATTTCCGGAAGGCCCAGAAAATTGGGAGATAGTGAGGGCCAAGGACTCATGCTAAACAAAGAGCATGTTTCCACTTCTGAGCAATCTGAAAAGTAGACAATTTCTTCGGCCCCTCCCCTTGGGCTACAGGAAGCACTCCCTGCAGCTATACCAGGCAACACTACCTACTTAGTTGCCTTGGCTGGTCTTCACCTTGAGAGACTCTCAATTAAAGAGGAAACAAAGAAAGGCCTCAGTCCCAAAATCCATAGGATAAGTCTTTTCAGAGAAGCATTTTGTCTGCCTCCTCAGAGTACTCTGGTTCAACTGTGGCCTTGTGGCCAAGTATAAGCAGGGTTGGGCCTCCCTCCTGCTAGGAGGAAATGGGG
Organism: Aepyceros melampus; assembly: GCA_006408695.1. Lineage (NCBI taxonomy): Eukaryota > Metazoa > Chordata > Mammalia > Artiodactyla > Bovidae > Aepyceros > Aepyceros melampus. The sequence goes on from SJXQ01000286.1 coordinate 215,826, forward strand.
GCATCAGTGGGTCCCAGTTAAAGCTCCTGCAGATTCTAGAGGTTCCTCTGCGAATGGGTACTCCCCCAGCCACAAACACTCCACCCAATCCTGCTGAAGGGACTTGAAATACTTCAGGGTCCCAAAGATGTCTGAACTGAAATACCCTAAAAAAAAAAAAAATGGCAGGGAGCTTCTCTGGTGGCTCAACGGGAAGGGATCCACCTGCCAGTGCAGGAGACGGGGGTCTGATTCCTGATCCAGGATGATGCACATGCCAAGGAGAAACGAAGCCCATGCCCAACTATCAAGCCTGTGCTCGGGAGCCCAGGACCCGCAACTACGGAGGCCCGTGCGCCCCAGACCCCACGCTATGCAATGAGAGAAGCCACCGCAGTGAGAAGCCTGTGCACCACGATGGAGGGTGGGCCCCACCTGCCAGAAGCAGAGAAAGTGCCTGCAGCAATGAAAATCCAGCACAGCCCAAAATAAATCAAAATTTTAAAAGACATTCTTTATATTTCAAAAATTTTTCAATTAAAAAAATAGGTGTTTAAAATACCCACTTCCAAACATGTTACATTCCAATCAATCAGCCACCTGCCAGGGTCACGTGCTGGTCTGCACCCTTGAGCAGCACCCTTGTAGCGCAAGTTGCTCAGCTGTGTCCAAGTTGCTCAGTTGTGTCTAACTCTTTGCGACCCCATGGACTATACAGTTCATGGAATTCTCCAGGCCAGAATACTGGAGTGGGTAGCCTTTCCCTTCTCCAGGGGATCTTCCCAACCCAGGGATGGAACCCAGATCTCCCACGTAGCAGGTGGATTCTTTACCAGCTGAGCCACAGGGGAAGCCCAAGAATACTGGAGTGGGTAGCCTATGCCTTCTCCAGTGGATCTTCTCGACCCCAGAATTGAACTGGGGTCTCCTGCATTACAGGCAGATTCTTTACCAAGTGAGCTATGCACACAAATGCATCACAGGCTGTCAGGCCGCAGTTCGGACACCACTGTTCCGACAGCATGTTAGTACAGGCAGGTCTGTGAACCCCCTGCAGCACAGGCCCTACTCAATGAATAACCCCAGGCCAGTCCAACGCTCCTGCTTGGCACAGGCTGGAGCACAGCGTGTGTGTCACTGGAGCATTAACGAGGGACTCAGTTACACATCACTGTGTGGTTTCCATACACACACAGGGGTCAGAGTCCGTGATTACTTATTTCATGCCTATATGAGGCACACCAGCGGAAGTCAGGAACACCGTATGAGTAAAAATTTCTCATTGAGAGATTCAAGCCTAAACTTCGGCTGAAGAGAGCTCCAAGACTATAAGCAAGCCGCAAGGATATCTGTTATCACTTACAGCCTGTATTTTGCAACTAAAACAAATGACCAAAAGCTACCTTTGGGATGGTAACGGTTCTATCCTACTCTGATTTCAAATTTCAAAAAGTGTCTTTGTTCTACCCAACTGGTTTCAAGATAACAAAATGATATAAATGCCACCTTTGACAAGCATGCATTTCCTAACCAGAATAGCTGGCACTGGCTGGGACCTGGATCTCACATGGGAAAAGGGCTCCCAGCCCACGCTTAGTACCAGCAACCCTTATCCTCAAAGTTACATTTCTTTGGGCAGCTGGCGTCAACACTAGCCCAGCTGAGATAGGGCTGGAATTTCCGGAAGGCCCAGAAAATTGGGAGATAGTGAGGGCCAAGGACTCATGCTAAACAAAGAGCATGTTTCCACTTCTGAGCAATCTGAAAAGTAGACAATTTCTTCGGCCCCTCCCCTTGGGCTACAGGAAGCACTCCCTGCAGCTATACCAGGCAACACTACCTACTTAGTTGCCTTGGCTGGTCTTCACCTTGAGAGACTCTCAATTAAAGGGGAAACAAAGAAAGGCCTCAGTCCCAAAATCCATAGGATAAGTCTTTTCAGAGAAGCATTTTGTCTGCCTCCTCAGAGTACTCTGGTTCAACTGTGGCCTTGTGGCCAAGTATAAGCAGGGTTGGGCCTCCCTCCTGCTAGGAGGAAATGGGGGCATCAGTGGGTCCCAGTTAAAGCTCCTGCAGATTCTAGAGGTTCCTCTGCGAATGGGTACTCCCCCAGCCACAAACACTCCACCCAATCCTGCTGAAGGGACTTGAAATACTTCAGGGTCCCAAAGATGTCTGAACTGAAATACCCTAAAAAAAAAAAAAATGGCAGGGAGCTTCTCTGGTGGCTCAACGGGAAGGGATCCACCTGCCAGTGCAGGAGACGGGGGTCTGATTCCTGATCCAGGATGATGCACATGCCAAGGAGAAACGAAGCCCATGCCCAACTATCAAGCCTGTGCTCGGGAGCCCAGGACCCGCAACTACGGAGGCCCGTGCGCCCCAGACCCCACGCTATGCAATGAGAGAAGCCACCGCAGTGAGAAGCCTGTGCACCACGATGGAGGGTGGCCCCACCTGCCAGAAGCAGAGGAAGTGCCTGCAGCAATGAAAATCCAGCACAGCCCAAAATAAATAAACAAAATTTTAAAAGACATTCTTTATATTTCAAAATTTTTTCAATAAAAAAAAATAGGTGTTTAAAATACCCACTTCCAAACATGTTACATTCCAATCAATCAGCCACCTGCCAGGGTCACGTGCTGGTCTGCACCCTTGAGCAGCACCCTTGTAGCGCAAGTTGCTCAGCTGTGTCCAAGTTGCTCAGTTGTGTCTAACTCTTTGCGACCCCATGGACTATACAGTTCATGGAATTCTCCAGGCCAGAATACTGGAGTGGGTAGCCTTTCCCTTCTCCAGGGGATCTTCCCAACCCAGGGATAGAACCCAGATCTCCCACGTAGCAGGTGGATTCTTTACCAGCTGAGCCACAGGGGAAGCCCAAGAATACTGGAGTGGGTAGCCTATGCCTTCTCCAGTGGATCTTCTCGACCCCAGAATTGAACTGGGGTCTCCTGCATTACAGGCAGATTCTTTACCAAGTGAGCTATGCACACAAATGCATCACAGGCTGTCAGGCCGCAGTTCGGACACCACTGTTCCGACAGCATGTTAGTACAGGCAGGTCTGTGAACCCCCTGCAGCACAGGCCCTACTCAATGAATAACCCCAGGCCAGTCCAACGCTCCTGCTTGGCACAGGCTGGAGCACAGCGTGTGAGTCACTGGAGCATTAACGAGGGACTCAGTTACACATCACTGTGTGGTTTCCATACACACACAGGGGTCAGAGTCCGTGATTACTTATTTCATGCCTATATGAGGCACACCAGCGGAAGTCAGGAACACCGTATGAGTAAAAATTTCTCATTGAGAGATTCAAGCCTAAACTTCGGCTGAAGAGAGCTCCAAGACTATAAGCAAGCCGCAAGGATATCTGTTATCACTTACAGCCTGTATTTTGCAACTAAAACAAATGACCAAAAGCTACCTTTGGGATGGTAACGGTTCTATCCTACTCTGATTTCAAATTTCAAAAAGTGTCTTTGTTCTACCCAACTGGTTTCAAGATAACAAAATGATATAAATGCCACCTTTGACAACATGCATTTCCTAACCAGAATAGCTGGCACTGGCTGGGACCTGGAAAGCCCCCGCCATAAGCCCAGATTCTTCCAGGCCCTTCACCTTCACTGCACCGGCTCCTGCAATTCCCAAGGGCCTGGGATCATCCCCCGTCCAACTCACAAGAGGAACTGAGACACCCAGAGGTTCCATGGCTGCCTTTGAATAAACTGTCATGAAGTAGCAGGGCTGGGAGACAAATAGCTCTGCCTGCCTGTCAGAAAGCCTGCCCCAAAGTGGTGGCCCCAACCTCACACCCTATACAAAAACCCACTCAAAATGGTTCAAGTCCTAAATACAAGAACTAAAACTGTAAAACTCTTAAATGAAAAACATAGTTGCAAATTTTTGTTATCTTGGATTTGGTTTCTTACCAAATCAAAAACACAAGTGACTGGAGGGAAAAAAAAATGGGTAAACTTCACACCAAAACCGAAAATTTGTGTTTCAAAGAATACAATCAGGAAAACTAAGACAATTCACACAATGAGAGAAAATATTTGCACACCGTATTTCTAATAAGGGTTTAAATATCCAGAGTAGACAAAGAACTCCTACAACTCAACAACCTAATTTTTTGAAACGCGAAAGATTTCAATAGCTTTATCTGAAGAAGATATACAAATAACCAACAAGCACATGAAAAGCAGCCCAACATTGTTAGTCATTAGCCAAATGCAAACTGAAACCACAAGGTACCATGTTACGGCCATGAGGACGGCTACAATGAACAGTAGCAAGTGTGGGCAAAGACGTGGGAGCCTGAGCGCCTACACACGGCTGGCAGGAATGCGCTGGGCTGGCCAACCTTCTGGCCAACTCAATGAGATGGTGCAGCCACTACCAAAGAAAAGTTGCCTGTTCCTCACAGACAGAGCTACCGTGCAACCCAGCAAGTCTACTCCTAGTATATACCCAACTAAGTATGTGGCTGTTATCCTTCAGTCGCTTAGTTGCGTCTGACTCTTTTTGTGATCCCGTGGACTGTAGCCTGCCAGGCCCTCTGTCCATGAGATTAGCCAGGCAAAAATACTGAAGTGGGCTGCCGTTCCCCTCCAGGGCATCTTCCTGACCCAGAGACGGAACTGGCATCGCCTGCATTGGTGGGTGGATTCCTTACCAGTGGGCCACCTGGGAAGCCCCAACAGAAAGTATATGTGACGTGAAAGTGGCTCAGTCGTGTCCGACTCTTTGCGACCCCATGGACTACAGTCCATGGAATTCTCCAGGCCAGAATACTGGAGTGGGTAGCCTTTCCCTTCTCCAGGGGATCTTCCCAACCGAAGGACTGAACCCGGGTCTCCCGCATTGCAGGCGGATTCTTTACCAGCTGAGCCACAAGTATGGGTCTACACAAAAACATATGAATGTTCTCAGCAGCCTTATTTAATAAAAGCCAAAAACTAGAAGCAAGCTAAATTTATCAGTCCATTAACTCATAAATGGACAATATATGGTATCTTTAAACAACGTAATAGTACTTGACCACAAAAGAACTGAAGTGCTTATTTTTGTTTACAATATGAATGGACCTTCAAAACACTATGCTAAGTGAAAGCAGTCAGTCACAAAAGGTCATGTTTGCATGATTCCATTTATATGAAATGTTCAGAATATGCACACCCATATATTACAAAAGCATATTAGTGACTGCGGATGGGTACAGTTCCTTCCTGTGTGATGAACGTTCTGGAATTAAGACAGTCGTGATAGATGCACAATTCTGTTAATATACTAAAAACCAGGGACTTGTACGCTTTGTAAGAGTGAGTTTTGTATGAGAATCAAAAAAAAAAAAATCCACATCCCAGCCACATACAGTTCCCTGGGTGCACTCTGTCCGATGTCAGCCCCACAAGGGGTGGACTACACTGGGAGAAAATTCAGAGAGGACACAGATGGCGGGGAAGGTTACCAGAAACCTTCCCTAAGGGCTCCCAGTCTGTAAAAAAGCTGACCAATCTTTTGGGCCCTGTCTGTCCAAATTCATTTGAAGATCTAATATAGTGATTCTCGATCAGG
>SJXQ01000287.1:0-53044 GCA_006408695.1 Aepyceros melampus
AATCCTGAATATTCATTGGAAGGACTGATGCTGAAGCTGAAACTCCAATACTTTGGCCACCTGATGTGGAGAACTGACTTATTTGAAAAGACCCTGATGCTGGGAAAGATTGAAGGCATGAGGAGAAGGGGACGACAGAGGATGAGCTGGTTGGATGGCATCACCAACTCAATGGGCATGAGTTTGATTAAACTCTGGGAGTTGGTGATGGCCAGGGAGGCCTGGTGTGCTGCAGTCCATGGGGTCTCAAAGAGTTGGACACAACTGAGTGACTGAACTGAACTGAGTGTTCTAAAAAGATTCTGGGGGCTTCTTTGGTGGCTCAGTGGTAAAGAATCCACCTGCCAGTGCAGGAGACACGGGTTCCATCCCTGGTCCAGGAAGACCCCACACGCTGCAGAGGAACTAAGCCCATGCCACAACTACTGAGCCTGTGCTCTAGAGCCCGGGAGCGACAAGAGAAGCCACCACGCACCACACCTAGAAAAAAGTCCACACAGCAATGAAGACCCAGCACAGCCGTAAAGCAAATAAATGAAAAATTTTAAAAAGATTCTGTGCTGTACAGTAGGTTCTCATTATCTATTTTATTCATAGTATCAATAGTGTATACATGTCAATTCCAGTCCCCCAAATCATCTCACTCCTCTGTCCCCCTTGGTGACCTAAATGAGAAGGAAATCCAAAAGAAGAGGGGATATAGTTATACATACAACAGATTCACTTTGCAACACAGTGGAAACAGAACACTATAAGGCAATTATATGCCAATAACTTTTTTTTTAAGGAAAAAAGAGATTCTGGTCTCATGCACCATTTAAACTCTACCTTAAAACAGATCTCTCTAAAAAGAATGAGTTAGGTGAAAGCAGAAGTGGCCTTGAACCTGCTAAATTACTTTAGCTGGCTTGTACAGTCACCTGAGACCACACTTGTGAGTTTCTATATCGCACAAAAACAGCATGTCAAGGATTCAGGGTGGTTCAGTATCTCAGGCAATGATTCTCTATGTAAATAAACATTGATGAAGAGACTTTCGTGTGGTTCCCAGGAACAGACTACTTATTCTTCAGAGTCTGTCATTTAGGAATTGCCCTGTTGGGAAGACCTCAGTCAAGACAATGTCTGAACTGTCTTCCTATGTGGCCCTGAATATCTCGTCTCCAAGGCAACCAGTCACTCACACACACGTGTCTGCCACGGAGTTCATCACATCCTGCTGACACAGTCACGCTCTCAAGCTTCCCTGAATTACTTGCACAGATGTCCTCCCAGCTTGTACTTACAGTGTGTGGTCTCTGAGTATAGAGAGGATGAAGTCGGACTAACAAAACTGCATGTTCAAAGCTTTAAAAGTTATCATATAAATGTCATTGGTGACATCTTGCTCCATGACACTGGATAAGAAGCAAAAGTGTGTCAGTTGCTTCAGCTGTGTCTGACTCTTTGCGACCACTTGGACTGTAGCCCACTAGGTTCCTCTGTCCGTGGAATCCTCCAGGCAAGAATACTGGAGAGGGTAGTCATTCCATTTTCCAAGGGATCTTCTCAGCTCAAGGCTTGATAGTCAGTAAATCAAGTCAAAACCTAATGTGCAATTTTTATTGGCACTAAGGATTGTTGCTTTTGCTTATAAAGTCCAAGGACTTCACGACACTTTTATGTTTGAGTGTCATTTTTCCCCAATACTCCAGGCCTTCACCAGACCTGACCTCAAGAGAAACCACTTTATAGAGGCTAACCTACTCAGGTTTCCTCACTGCCTAGCTGCCCCGGGGCCAGGAACTACCCACCTCTGTTCCAGTTCTGAATCCCATGTGGGAGAATGAAACATCTGGAGTGGAGACACAAAACTGGAAATTACCACAGGAGCCAGTCCTGGGGTAGGAAAGCCTTAACTGTAATTTATGAGTTGCCAGAGGCTCAGTGGAGACAACCTGTGTTAAAAACTCCAGAAGGACCTAATGATGGAGAGACACCCACAAGATTGTGGGCTTTTCCCTGAGGAGTTCAACCTGATCCTCACATTAAATACCAGTGAGAAACTCTGCTCTAGCAGAGAGAGCACTCTGTTCTTCTTAATAAAGCTCTACTTGGGGAAAACTAGGAATGAGAGCCTAACCCACCTGGGGTCATCAGGGCCTAACTGAAGGAGCAAAAAGAAACGAATGAAATGGATGAACCAATTTGTTGTTGTTCAGTCACTGAGTCACATCAGACTCTTTGGAATCCCACGGACTACAACACTCCAGGCTTCCCTGTCTTTCACTGTCTCCTGGAGTTTGCTCAAACTCATGTTCACTGAGTCAGTGATGCCATCCAACCATCTCATCCTCTGTTATCTCTTCTCCTCCTGCCTTCAATCTTTCCCAGCATCAGGGTCCTTTCCAATGAGTCAGTTCTTCACATCAGGTGGCCAAAGTATTGTAGCTTCAGCATCAGTCCTTCCAATGAATACTCAGGGTTGATTTCCTTTAGGATTGGTTTGATCTGTTTGCTGTCCAAGGGACTCTCAAGAGTCTTCTCCAGCACCACAGTTTGAAAGCATCAATTCTTTGGTACTCAGCTTTCTTTATAGTCTAACTCTCACATCCATTTCACTACTGGAAAAACCATAGCTTTGACTAGATGCATCCCTGTTGGCAAAGTGATGTCTCTACTTTTTAATGTGCTGTCGAGGTTGGTCATAGTTTTTCTTCCAAGGAGCAAGTGTCTTTTAATTTCATGGTGCAGTCACCATCTGCAGTGATTTTGAAGCCCAAGAAAATAAAATCTGTCACTATTTCCATTGTTTCCCCAACTATTGCCATGAAGTGATGGGACTGGATGCCATGATCTTTTTTCAATGTTGAGTTTTAAGCCAGCTTTTTTACTCTTCTCTTTCACTTTCATCAAGAGGCCCTTTAGTTTCTCTTTGCTTTCTCCCATTAGAGTGGTATAATTCATCTGTATATCTGAGGTTGTTGATATTTCTCCCGGTAATCTTAATTCCAGCTTGTGACTCATCCAGCCCAGCATTTCTCATGATGTTCTCTGCATAGAAATTAAAGAAACAAGGTAACAATAACAGCCTTGACGTACTTCTTTCCCAATTTTGAGCCAGTTCATTGTTCCATGCCTGGTTCTAACTGTTGCTTCTTAACCTGCATTCAAGTTTCTCAAGAGGCAGGTAAGATGGTCTGGTGTTTCTATCTCTTTAAGAATTTTCCACAGTTTGTCTTTATCCACACAAAGCCTTTAGCATACTTAATTTTCTGGAATTCTCTTTCTTTTTCTATGATCCAATGGATGTTGACAATTTGACCTCTGGTTGCTCTGCCTTTTCTAAATCCAGCTTGTACATCTGGAAGTTCTTGGTTCATGTACTGCTGAAGCCCAGCTTGATGGATTTTGAGGATTACCTTGCTAGCATGTGAAATAAGCACAGTTGTGCAATAGTTTTAACATTCTTTGGCATTGCCCTTCTTTGGGATAAGAATGAAAACTGATCTTTTCCAGTCCTATGGCCACTGCTGAGTTTTCCAGATTTGCTGGCACACTGAGTGCAGCCTTTTAATGGCATCATCGTTTTTAGAGTTATGAAACAATACTGGCTGGAATTTTACGCTCAACCTACATAAGGCCAAAGATAAACAAGAAATCCTGAGAGACACCAGAGGGGGGAACACAAAAGCAAAACACCTTGTCTGGTGCTGAAATACCTTTCTAGGTCCAAGGTAGGCTGCTCCTGCCTAGGGTGCCGTGGCAGCAAATTGAAATTACATGACTTTTTTGTCTCTGGACATGTTCCTCTTGACGAGAAACATTGCATATCCAGTCAGTCAATCCCCAAAGGCCAAGCCAGGCTCTATACTTATTGCCTTGCTCCTTCTTGTCCTAAACAAGATCGACTATGTTGCCCAGACAATCAGAAATTTTCTATTTGTCTCCATCTTGTTCTTCATTCTTTCTTAGAAAAGCTTCTTGCTTTTTGCAGTTTTCCAAATGGAGACTGTTGCTTCATGAAGTGTTAAAGTTTGTTTGTAGTTCCTGAATTTTATTTAATCATTCTCTAACATCCTAGATGAACAAAGCTAAGGATTACATTTATTTCTCAGAATCCATGACATCAAGAAGAGAGTACAGTATTTAGTGTTGAGAAAAAATGACCAACTTAAAATTCAATATCCTGTAAAATTATCTATCAAAGATGAAGGAGAAATATAGACATTCTCAGACATACTCACAGAAAACTATTGAATCTAATCACACTAGGACCACACCCTTGTCTGACTCAATGAAACCAAGCCATGCCTGCAGGGCAACCCAAGATGGGTGGGTCATGGTGGAGAGGTCTGACAGAATGTGGTCCACTGAAGAAGGGAATGGAAAGCCACTTCAGTATTCTTGCCTTGAGAACCCCATGAACAGTATGAAAAGGCAAAATGATAGGATACCAAAAGAGAAACTCCCCAGGTCATTAGGTGCCCAATATGCTACGGAGATCAGTGGAGAAATAACTCCAGAAAGAATGAAGGGATAGAGCCAAAGCAAAAACAATACCCAGGTATGGATGTGACTGGTGATAGAAGCAAGATCCGATGCTGTAAAGAGCAGTATTGCATAGGAACCTGGAATGTCAGGTCCATGAATCAAGGCAAATTGGAAGTGGTCAAACAAGAGATGGCAAGGGTGAACGTCGACATTCTAGGAATCAGCGAACTAAAATGGACTGGAATGGGTGAATTTAACTCAGATGACTATTATATCTACTACTGTGGGCAGGAATCCCTCAGAAGAAATGGAGTAGCCATCATGGTCAACAAAAGAGTCCGAAATGCAGTACTTGGATGCAATCTCAAAAATGACAGAATGATCTCTGTTCGTCTCCAAGGCAAACCATTCAATATCACAATTATCCAAATCTATGCCCCAACCAGTAATGCTGAAGAAGCTGAAGTTGAACGGTTTTATGAAGACCTACAAGATCTTTTAGAACTAATACCCAAAAAAGATGTCCTTTTCATTATAGGGGACTGGAATGCAAAAGTAGGAAGTCAAGAAACACCTGGAGTAACAGGCAAATTTGGCCTTGGAATGCGGAATGAAGCAGGCCAAAGACTAATAGAGTTTTGCCAAGAAAATGCACTGGTCATAGCAAACACCCTCTTCCAACAACACAAGAGAAGACTCTACACATGGACATCACCAGATGGTCAACACCGAAATCAGATTGATTATATTCTTTGCAGCCAAAGATGGAGAAGCTCTATACAGTCAACAAAGACAAGACCGGGAGCTGACTGTGGCTCAGATCATGAACTCCTGATTGCCAAATTCAGACTTAAATTGAAGAAAGTGGGCAACACCACTAGACCATTCAGGTATGACCTAAATCAAATCCCTTATGATTATACAGTGGAAGTGAGAAATAGATTTAAGGGTCTAGATCTGATAGATAGAGTGCCTGATGAACTATGGAATGAGGTTCGTGACATTGTACAGGAGATAGGGATCAAGACCATCCCCATGGAAAAGAAATGCAAAAAGGCAAAATGGCTGTCTGGGGAGGCCTTACAAATAGCTGTGAAAAGAAGAGAAGCAAAAAGCAAAGGAGAAAAGGAAAGATATAAGCATCTGAATGCAGAGTTCCAAAGAATAGCAAGAAGAGATAAGAAAGCCTTCTTCAGCAATCAATGTAAAGAAATAGAGGAAAAGAACAGAATGGGAAAGACTAGAGATCTCTTCAAGAAAATTAGAGATACCAAGAGAACATTTCATGCAAGGATGGGCTCGATAAAGGACAGAAATGGTCTGGACCTAACAGAAGCAGAAGATATTAAGAAGAGGTGGCAAGAATACACGGAAGAACTGTACAAAAAAGATCTTCATGACCCAGATAATCATGATGATGTGTTGACTAATCTAGAGCCAGACATCTTGGAATGTGAAGTCAAGTGGGCCTTAGAAAGCATCACTACGAACAAAGCTAGTGGAGGTGATGGAATTCCCGTTGAGCTGTTTCAAATCCTGAAAGATGATGCTGTGAAAGTGCTGCACTCAATTTGCCAGCAAATCTGGAAAACTCAGCAGTGGCCACAGGACTGGAAAAGGTCAGTTTTCATCCCAATTCCAAAGAAAGGCAATGCCAAAGAATGCTCCAACTACCGCACAATTGCACTCATCTCACATGCTAGTAAAGTAATGCTCAAAATTCTCCAAGCCAGACTTCAGCAATATGTGAACCGTGAACTCCCTGATGTTCAAGCTGGTTTTAGAAAAGGCAGAGGAACCAGAGATCAAATTGCCAACATCCGCTGGATCATGGAAAAAGCAAGAGAGTTCCAGAAAAACATCTATTTCTGCTTTATTGACTATGCCAAAGCCTTTGACTGTGTGGATCACAGTAAACTGTGGAAAATTCTGAAAGAGATGGGAATACCAGACCACCTGACCTGCCTCTTGAGAAATCTGTATGCAGGTCAGGAAGCAACAGTTAGAACTGGACATGGAACAACAGACTGGTTCCAAATAGGAAAAGGAGTACGTCAAGGCTGTATATTGTCACCCTGCTTATTTAACTTATATGCAGAGTACATCATGAGAAATGCTGGACTGGAAGAAACACAAGCTGGAATCAAGATTGCTGGGAGAAATATCAATAATCTCAGATATGCAGATGACACCACCCTTATGGCAGAAAGTGAGGAGGAGCTAAAAAGCCTCTTGTTGAAAGTGAAAGAGGAGAGTGGAAAAGTTGGCTTAAAGCTCAACATTCAGAAAACGAAGATCATGGCATCTGGCCCCATCACTTCATGGGAAATAGATGGGGAAACAGTAGAAACAGTGTCAGACTTTGTTTTTTTGGGCTCCAAAATCACTGCAGATGGTGACTGCAGCCATGAAATTAAAAGGCGCTTACTCCTTGGAAGAAAAGTTATGACCAACCTAGATAGTATATTCAAAAGCAGAGACATTACTTTGCCGACTAAGGTCCGTCTAGTCAAGGCTATGGTTTTTCCTGTGGTCATGTATGGATGTGAGAGTTGGACTGTGAAGAAGGCTGAGCGCCGAAGAATTGATGCTTTTGAACTGTGGTGTTGGAGAAGACTCTTGAGAGTCCCTTGGACTGCAAGGAGATCCAACCAGTCCATTCTGAAGGAGATCAACCCTGGGATTTCTTTGGAAGGAATGATGCTAAAACTGAAGCTCCAGTACTTTGGGCACCTTATGCGAAGAGTTGACTCATTGGAAAAGACCCTGATGCTGGGAGGGATTGGGGGCAGGAGGAGAAAGGGACGACCGAGGATGAGATGGCTGGATGGCATCACAGACTCAATGGACGTGAGTCTGAGTGAACTCCGGGAGTTGGTGATGGACAGGGAGGCCTGGCATGCTGCGATTCATGGGGTGGCAAAGAGTCGGACACGACTGAGTGACTGAACGGAACAGACACACAAAGACTGAGTGAATTTGTTGCCTTGGAGGAAATGGTTTAAAAAAAAAATTGTTTAGAGAAGGAAAAGAATAAATTGTTTAGACAGAAGGAAAAAATAATTATTTAGAGAGAAGGTCAGAAACTCAGGCCTATATAAAGGAAGAAAGAGCATTGAGGAAAGAATTAGTGATGTCAAAATAAACTTTTATTTTTCTTAATTCTCATGCATCTATCATCTATCATGCATCTATTTTGTTAAACAATACTACCAACGATATATTCCGTCATGTAATCATATATTATATACTTATTTATGCTTGTGTATTCTTCTATATGGGCTTCCCAGGTTGCTCAGCAGTAAAGAATCTGCCTGCCAATGCAGGAGGTGCAGATTTGATCCCTGGATTAGGAAGATCCTCTGGTGAAGGAAATGGCAACCCATTCCAGTATTCTTGCCAGGTAAATCCCATGGACAGAGGAGCCTGGCAGGCTACAGTCCATGTGGTCACAAATAGTCAGACATGTCTTAGTGTCTAAACAATCACAACATGCTTGTATATACATTTTTCAAATGACAGCCAAGATTCAAGGATTGAAGGAAGGGACTAGGATTATTTTGTTATTTTAAGGTATTTATACTACCTTTGAATTATGACATTATTTGAAAGTGGCTGTAAATTAGCTGTAAATGTATGATGCAAACTCTAGGGCTACCACTAAAACAAGTAAAAAAGAATATTTAAGTGATATGCTAATAAAAGGGAGAAAATGACATCAAAGAAAATGTACAAAAAGCAGAAAAAGTGTCAAAAAATTAGCTGGTAAAGGGCAACAAATAAACTACAGTAACAAATATGGTAGATATGAATCCAACTCCAATAATTGATTGTAAGCTGGGTCAAAACAGCAGACTTAATCACACATTGTCTATAGGAAACTCACACTGAATAAAAGACAAACAGATGAAGGAAAATCCACATATAAACAGTAGTCCAGAGAAAACAGGGAGTAACCTATTAATTTCACAGAGAACAGGCTTCAAAGCAGGGAAAGGTATCAGGGATAAAGAGGGTATTAAATAATGATAAAGGGATCAGTTATCAAGAAGACATAACAATCCTTCATGTGAATGAACCTAATAATGGGCAAACTGTGTGAAGGAGAAACTAATAGAATTGCAAAAGACGTAGGTAAATCTATTATCTGAGCTGAAGATTTCAACACAAGTTTATTAGAAATGGACAGACCATCAGGCAGAAAATCAGGAAGGAAACTCAACAATAACATCTAGGAGCTTCCCTCGTGGTCCAATGGTTAAAAATCCACCTTGCAATGCAAGGGACACGACTTCAAACTGGTTCAGCAACTAAGATCCCACATGCCATGGAGCAACTAAGCCCGTGTGCCATAACTACTGAAGCCACGTGCTTTAGAGCCCGCACCCCCGGCTACTGAGCCTGCATGTCACAACTAGAGAGTCTGTCAGCTGCAACCAAATATTCCACATGACGCAACGAAGATCCTGCATGCTGCAACTAAGACCCGACATGACCAAATAAATGAATACTAAAAACGTAACATTCGTCAGCTGGATACAATTCACATCTATGAATCATGGCAACAACAGAACGCAGGTTATTCTTATGCTCACCTGGAAGATTCACAAAGATACACCATGCCACGCTCTGGGCCACAGACACACTTTAACGAATTTAAAACAACAGAAATCATATAATGAACCTCTCTGTCAGTACAGTGGGTAAGAGTCCATGTGCCACTGCAGGGGACACAGGTTTGATCTCCAGTCCGGGAAGATTCCACATGCCACAGAGCAGCTAAGCCCACACACCACAGCTACTGAACCTGTGCTCTAGAGTCCGTTCTCCACAAGGGAAGCCACCTCAAAGAGAAGCCCGTGCACCGCAAATGGAGAGGAGCCCCCATCTGTCACAACTAGAGCAAAGCTCACACATGATGAAGGCCCAGCACAGCCAGAAGTAAATTATAAAAGATGAAAGGAAACTACAGACCAATATCGCTCATGAACATAAACATGAACTATTTGCTACATGGAAATATTAGCAAATAGAACCCAACAATGTATAAAAATAGGTATACACCACAATCAAGGGTGGTTTGTGGTTTAAAATTAAAATTAATTTTAATTTTAAAAAGAATAGTAATCCTGGTTGATCACATCTGGCTTTTAAATTTATCTTGTTAAGTAAAAAGTTAGAAAAAGCAATAACTCAAAAGTATGGCCCAGGGATGTTCAGTTCAGCTCCTGCTACGTTTGTGTCTCCCCCAGGTTCATACGTTAGATCTTGATGCCCATGTGGTGGTATTAGGAGGTGGCCCGGGAGAGACACTTCATCGTGAGAGTGGAGACCTCAGGAATGAGGTCAGTGCTGTTACAGAAGGACCACGGAGCCCCTGCCCCTTTCTCACTGTGAGGTCCACCTGGACCCAGCCCTGACCCTGACCCCAACCACACTTGGCCTTCAGCCTCCAGAATGGTCTATTATTTATAAGCCTCCATGGCTGTAGTCTTTTGTTACAGCAGCCCAAAGGGATCAGGGCCCTCCCCTCACTCTCCTGAAAAAGGTTCTGTGTGTGTGTGTTGCTTGTGTTCTGTGTTCTGTGCATGTGCTATGTAGGTGTTTTCCCTGTGTGTTCTGTGTGTGTGTGTTCTGTGCATATGTTGTGTGTGTGTTGTGTGTGTGTGTGTGTGTGGTGTGGTGTGCAGAATAAGGCCACTGGCTCTCACATTTTACAGAGATGAGCCCTAGGAGGTGGTCAGATAAGCAAGGTTTCCTCCTTCCAAGCTCTTTGCTCCTGATCACCTCTCACTGTCACGAGGGTGACACTCTCTCATCCATTCAACAATTTTAATCATTTGTTGCATGCTGGGAGACCTGGTAGGGACTGAAGTCTGATACTCCAAGTTGGGTGGCCCGTGGTTGTTGTTGTGGTCCTCCTGCTGGGGTCCTGGGCCTGGGGACCATCTGATGTAGGCATGTTCTCCATGTTGTCATGTCTACCACCATCATAAAGGAGTTGGTGATGAAGCTTGCTTTGTCCTTTCATGATCTCTCTTTGCTTCAGGATCTCGAGCAAGTGTTCAGGTGTCCTGGGTTTGAGAAGCAGATTAAATCACACACATTCATGCTCAGGAACTTCCATGTAAAAGCCAGTCTGATGGATCTGAAGGATTGTTTTCTTTCTACATGAAATTCTGTGGGCATGCATTCTAGTTCTCTAGATGAAACTTGCTTACCCATGCTCCTTAATGGTAGCATGATGACTAACTTACTCAGAGACGTGAGATCTAAGCAAAGTAACAGCATTGAACTTGGGTTTACAGGAAGTTCTAAAGCTCCATGTGCCCAAAGGAACAGAGTTACAGCATTCTGCTCGTTGCCCTGAGGACTAAGAGCCTTCCACTCTTTTGGATGTAGAATAACCAACGTCCTTTTCATGCAGTCACGAACAATGGCAGACAAAAGATGTGCTGCTTCTTCCTCATGTCCTCAAATTATTGAAATTATCTGATAAAGGAAGACACTAACTTAAAATATCATACCATGCCTTGCCAGGAGTCAGCACGGGCCATCCCACCCATGACAAGGTCATGCGGAAGAGACTTGATAAGCAAGGCTTCAGGACTCGAGGGGCTCCCTAGACCAGCTCGAGCATCTACCCCAAAACCAGAATCTGTCTCACTATTTTGTGCCTTTCACCAACTTTCTGACATTAACAGGGGGCTATCCCTGACCACCTTTCCCTGGAGAAAATCAACTTAGGGCTCTAGCTAATAAGTCTCCTGGACATGAGAGGAACATTTCAAATCAAACCCCCTCTGTTAGAATTCTAGCTTGCTTGGCAGGTTTATCCAGACTCTTGCAGCTATGCATACGATTGTTCACAGCCTCCCAGCTGTGAGAGGCATGGGAAGTCTAAAACATAGAGCCTTTCAAGAATTAAAAACTATTAGAGTAGTGCCTGTGTAAGATTTCCTGTTGAGCCAGTGCTTGTTGCTAAGTTCCCATATCTCATCCACTGTGCACCTGGGAGTGCATTAGTTAACATAGTTGGAATGTAAGAAAAACAAGTGTAGCCTTGAAATTAAACACATCAGACCTTTGAGCTAATTGGTTCTTTCTTGTAACTCACTGCACCTTTGCTCCGTGAGAAATGTAACTCTGTTTAGCATTTTCTGAGGCTGACATAGATTAGAAATATAAAGAAAAAACACTTTGAGGGAAAATAAGTTTTCTGGTTGAGCAGACTTTATCAAAAGAGGGTCATAAAATGTCCACAGGCCTCCAAGGCCAGAAGATAATGTGGGAACAACATCATATGTGGGAAAGGTATGCAGAAAAAATCCTGGCTTTGATAAAGGCAAAACTGCTGGAGTGTTTGGGCTGATTCTGCATGACCTTGCATCTTTCATTTCCCTCTATGTACAAGTCAAGGTATAAAAGTCCCTTTTGAAAATAAAGTAATGGGCCTCACTCACCGAAGCTTGGTCACCCCGTGTCTTTTTTTTTCCTCTCTCTCTCTCTCTCTCACTCTCTTTTTCAGGCTGATCCCTGGAGCATAGAGGCTCTCTGCGTTCACTTATCTGCCTGGGTTTCTAAGACCTGAACGGGAAGGCGTTCTGCATCTTCACTCCCTCGGGAGAACCAGGAGGGCACCTGCGGCCTCTGTGAACAGAGCAAGCTCCATGTCTCGAGGCTTTATTGGCTTTCTGTGTAAAAAAGGAATATCAGCCTCTTTCTCTCCTCTATTTTCTTATCTACAGCATTCTTTCTTTCTCTCTCTCTAAATCATTCGCTGACACCATTTCTCCTGAGGGTTCCCCTGGATCCTGCGGGGGCTGGACCCTGGCAATGCCTGGATCGAGTCAGCAATTTTCCAATTAAAAATCCCATGGCAACTAGCTAATTTGCCTGTTTCACTGGTTGGACAAATGTTTTAATCTATTGTTCTGTGCCCTATCTTAGATTTACAGTGATACATATTAGCAAACAAGAGCAGTAGTTATCTGCATGTCTGTATGCTGCTGCTGCTGCTAAGTCGCTTCAGTCGTGTCCGACTCTGTGTGACCCCATAGAAGGCAGCCCGCCAGGCTCCCCGCATCCCTGGGATTCTCCAGGCAAGAACACTGGAGTGGGTTATGTAAATCCCACCTACGTGACATCTTTAAAATGTATGAAATAGCCTCCCTCAGCATTAACACTGTTGGAGAAATCTAATTCCGAGATTATCATCATTGAAATGCCATTAAACATTTAATACTCTCTCCTTGAGATTGACAAAAGAGTTCAACAACATTTGCATCAGAGCTTCTTCAGTTTCTTCTTTTTTATAATTTTACATTTAATACCATCTTCGGTTTTATCTAAAATAAATACGTTGCTAGAAATTCTCATTTGGTGAGAATTAAGAACCTTTCAAAACATCTTGCTACTTTCTGCCTCTCTGCTATTCATCACTTTTATGAATGAAAGACACAAATAGGTACAAAGAAACATCAAGATCCCTGACTTGTGTCCTATCTACAAGAATGGTTGAACGATGGCCACTCTGACTGGTGTGAGGTGGTATTTCATTGTGATTTTGATTTGCATTTCTAGTAATTAGTGATGCTGAGCATCTTATTATGTGCCTATTGTCCATCTATTAATTTGGGGCAAGTGTAAATGTGGTTTTGAACTGTGAGTTTTAAATCATTAAATTAAAAAATGCTTACTCCTTGGAAGAAAAGTTATAAGCAACCCAGATAGTATATTTAAAAGCAGAGACATTACTTTGCCGACTAAGGTCCATCTAGTCAAGGCTATGGTTTTTCCTCTGGTCATGTATGGATGTGAGAGTTGGACTGTGAAGAAGGCTGAGCGCCAAAGAATTGATGCTTTTGAACTGTGGTGTTGGAGAAGACTCTTGAGAGTCCCTTGGACTGCAAGGAGATCCAACCAGTCCGTTCTGAAGGAGATCGGCCCTGGGATTTCTTTGGAAGGAATGATGCTAAAGCTGAAACTTCAGTACTTTGGCCACTCATGCGAAGAGTTGACTCATTGGAAAAGACTCTGATGCTGGGAGGGATTGGGGGCAGGAGGAGAAGGGGACAACAGAGGATGAGATGGCTGGATGGCATCACTGACTCGATGGACGTGAGTCTGAGAGAACTCCAGGAGTTGGTGATGGACAGGGAGGCCTGGCGTGCTGCAATTCATGGGGTCGCAAAGAGTCAGACATGACTGAGCGACTGAACTGAACTGAACTGAAAACATATCTTTATTAATCAAAATAGGAATCATTAGAATCAACACATTTTTGCCAATGAGAAATAATTTTGTTTATTCCTGTAGCAAAAAAAATCCATGCTTTGGTATATGATGAACTCTTGGACAGCTTTCTTTGCATCCTGCTGGTTGTGGAAGTGTTTTCCCTGTAAAAAGTCATCAAGAGTNATAGATTGCTGTGATCTTAGAAATTATGTTTCCTTAGGAAAATACTAGTTTCCAATACTTCATAATTTTTTATCTAAATTAATAAATCTTGCCCATTTCTTCCTCTGCCTTATATATGTAATATATTTCTCCCTGTTAATATATATGCATGCATATATATATATAGTATAAAATATTACTATATATGTAAATTCAGTGCATTTAAAACCCTTTTGGTTAATCTATAATTCTTTCACAAGTTATGTTTGCCTTCTATCTTCAAGCAGAGTTAATAATGGTTACGTTTTGTCTGTTTGATAAATAAATTTTTAAAGCCACCTTTAAATTACTTAAATGCCTTTTCTCAACATATTGAATTATTTTCTGTTATTGTCTTTTTCAGCTTCCACTTTCTTATAATTTTTCTGTAATATTTCTGAAACTTAGTACTGTATTCAGTTTTGGTTGTTCTATGAATTTTACATGTTATCTCTTTTACGACTCTCATTTACCCTTGACTACTTTTTTCATCTTCTCCTCCAACAAACTGAAACAGCATTTTTATCGCATAAGTTTTTGGCAATATATTTCTGAAACTTAGTACTGTATTCAGTTTTGGTTGTTCTATGAATTTTACATGTTATCTCTTTTACGACTCTCATTTACCCTTGACTACTTTTTTCATCTTCTCCTCCAACAAACTGAAACAGCATTTTTATCGCATAAGTTTTTGGCAATGTTTTGCTAAAGTTTATTTAATATGATACCGTGGATTGATTTCTTCACTTTTAATTAATAAATAAAATATTCTGAGTAATTAGTATATAATAAAATGGTATAAATATAAAATATTAAAATATCAGAAATCACTATAGAATATGACTTTTTATTTTGAAAATTTTTTACTCTGGATTTTTGTTTTTATAAAATTATGAATCAGGCTAAAAATTAACATGCTTCTATTTAAAGACTTTTCTAATTGACTATATATTTTTTCCACTTTCTTTAATTAAATAAGTGACAAAGATCTAAGAATATTTGTATACATTTATTATAAAGATAAATGTATTCTTTTCTTATTTCATTTTATTTGTAAGCTATATTCTATTCCACAAAATAAAGTCTATAAAACTTGCACATACAAATTATAAAACTTATAAAATATATGAATATAATTTAAAAGCCCAACAATTTTATATGGATTTGTTTACCCAGTGCTCACTCTGATCCTTTTTAATCATACTTTCTAGAAGAATAGAGCATACAAGGTAAAATTCCACTTCCTGAACCTTTTTCTAGTTAAGATTCTAGGTGTGACATTGATTCAATCATTGGATTTTGAGGAAGGATTGAGCTCCATGTAGTAAAAGGTGTCTGAGAGAAGGCAATGGCACCCCACTCCAGTACTCTTGTCTGGAAAATCCCATGGATGGAGGGGTCTGGTAGGCTGCAGTCCATGGGGACGGAGAGTCGAGTTGGACACAACTGAGTGGCTTTACTTTCACTTTTCACTTTCATGCATTGGAGAAGGAAATGGCAACCCACTCCAATGTTCTTGCTGGACAATCCCAGGGATGGGGGAACCTGGTGGGCTGCCATCTATGAGGTCACACAGAGTCGGACACGACTGAAGCGACTTAGCAGCAGCAGCAGCAGCAGTAAAAGTTGTCTACTTTGAAGCAGATCATGGATGAGAACGTGTGCTTTTGGATCCTTTGCTGATGTACTGATCTTAGAGACTGTTTCAAATTTGGCAGCTTCCTCTTCTTGGCAGAGGAGAATTGTGTCTATAAATGGTGCTTCAACTGTGAGCCAGCAGATAATACCCTTGGTAGTCCTGTTGTGCAGTGTGGATTCATAGATGTTTATAGACGGTTCACTTTCATAGGGATTTCACAAGGTAGCTACAGCTCCAAATAACTAAGGTGGTAGTGTTGCTAACAGCACAGGGCATTAATTACTTGAGTGATTGTTTTCAGTAACAGCCACTGACCACACACAAGAATATGGGAAGTTTGAATTTCCTAGTTAAGTTTGAAGGCAATAAAGTGAGGAAAAGTTAATCCATTAAAACCTCACATTTAGTCACTTGGATTATCACTGATGAGCACTTATAATTAAGTAATAAGAAGTCATTAAAGGCAGGGCTTCCCAGGTGGCACAAGTGGTAAGTAATCCACCTGCCAGCACAGGAGACACAAAGATATAAGGGTTTGATCCCTGGGTTGGGAAGATCAGCTGAAGTAGGGAAATGTCAACCTTCTCCAGTATTCTTGCCTGGAAAATTCCATGGACAGGAATCTGGCAGGCTATATAGTTTATGGGGCAGCAAAGAGTCAGACATGACTGAGCACAAAGGCAAGTATTGGGTGGTCAAATGTTTGCTGCAAAAATCAGTAAGGGTTTTGCAAGTAATGAAAAGACTATGGGGAGTCTGGGTGCTTTAATCCATCAGGAAAAATCTTTTAAAAAGTGTAAAATGAAGGGCACCAGCTTTTACTTTCTTATAGCCAAGTCAGAAGATCTGAGGATTTCTATGACTAACTGAAAATAATTATTTTATCTCTTATAACAATAGGGTTACTGTATCTGAAAATGAGATTCCAAGTCTCTTTCTGTGGGTTGGTGAATTATAGTGTTGGGTTCAATTTGCCAGATAACTTTAGTGAAAGTTAGATAATTTATGGAAATAGGTGGATCCCAAATTGGACTAATGGCATTTAGGAAGTGTGCATGACTCAGAATACTTTAAACTACCCAACCCACACAAAGGTTCTTCCCCTGGGATAAGCCAAACTTTTTCTCTGACTGATGAATCACCCAAGATATTCCTTTCCAAAAAAGCCAGGCAGGTCTTCCCAAGGCACCCTTCATTAGTTTCAGATTTAAATTAGAGGCTACAAATCAACATAGCACAGAGAGCTAATGATTAAGTTGTAACTTGAATGAAAGGCACACCCACTAGAAGAGAGAGATGACTTTATCATCTTGAAGAACACCCCAATAACCAGGTGAACATATGATTTCTCCATAGAACTCATATTTCCTCAGCCAGTCATTTCAATGCTTTATCGAATGGCTCATGTAATCTGCTGTAGTAACAGGAATAGAGATTATGTACAGGACCAACAATATGAATTTTTTCTGTCATTGGTGATCAGTCTACAGCTACTGCTAAGTGTCTAATCTGCTAACTCAGAGACACATGATAAACTCCTCCAATGATGTCATATCTTAAGACCAGACAGTTATCCAGTGCCAGAGCAAATGTATTGGCCCCTTGCATCAGAGGACATATTAAAAAGCAGAGACATTAAAACGTTAAAGAAGCATATTAAAAGCAGAGATATTACTTTGCCAACAAAGGTCTTTCTTGTCAAAGCTATGGTTTTTCCAGTAGTCATGTATGGATGTCAGAGTTGGACTATAAAGAAAGCTGAGTGTTGAATAATCGATGCTTTTGAACTGTGGTGTTGGAGAAGACTCTTGAGAGTCCCTTGGACTGCAAGAAGATCCAGCCAGTCCATTCTAAAGGAAATCAGTCCTGAATGTTCATTGGAAGGACTGACGCTGAAACTGAAGCTCCAATACTTTGGCCACCTGATGCAAAAAACTGACTCATTGAAGGTGGGAGGAGAAGGGGATGACAGAAGATGAGAGGGTTGGATGGCATCACTGACTTGATGGAAATGGGTTTGAGTAAACTCTGGGAGTTGGTGATGGACAGGGAGGCCTGGCGTGCTGCTGTCCATGGGGTCGCAAAGAGTCAGACAAAACTGAGTGACTGAACTGATCAAAGAGGATATCATAGTTTTCCCCTTTTCTTTATCTTTACCTGTCTTTCTCACCAATGCAATTCTTTTGGTGATAAAAGCTGTGAATCTTCTAAATACTTAACACACTATCATGATATTCCACACAATAATATCTCAAAGAATGGCTCCTAGTTATGTAGAAAATAAGCTTACATTCAAGATTCACTGGTGAAGGTGACACACTGACTTACTTGACTTCTGGGGGCCTGTTTGTATGTATAGGTGCTGTAACTGCATTGTTTATTATATTTGTTAATTTTTATTGTTGTTATCAGAAAGCTTAAAGGAAAAAGGAACATGTATGAAAACTGAATAAACAAAGCATTTGACTATAGAGAGATAAGTATCGGCTCATTGATGCTGCTTCCATGGTAGTTTGTGGTGGTTTAGTTGCTCAGTGGTACCTGACTCTTACAACTTCATGGACGCAGCCCACCAGGCTTCTCTGTCCATGGGACTTCCCAGGCAAGAATACTGGAGTGGGCTGCCATTGCCTTCCCCAGATCTTCCCAACCCAGTGACTGAACATCAGTCTCCTGCATTACAGGCAGACTCTTTACCAACTAAGCCACCTAATTTCATAGCCCTTGCAGAAGTCCTTCAGAGAATGAAACATGCTTGCAGAAACATTTTCCCTTACTTCCTATAGCTAGGTTTCAGATGTTATTTGTCCTCTTTCAATTATTTTCAAAATTTACTTCATGTTACTATCCATGGAAAAGAGGGAGAAAGGAATATCTCTGATGGCAAGGATCATTTTCAGGCCTGATGTTCTTATCTTGATGCTGCTGAAGCTGTAGGAACCTTTTTGATATTCTAGCCTCCTGACTATGGTAAACAGTCAGTTACATAGTGTAGCCTGGGAGTTTTTATTTCTATAATTCTAAAATTACAAATTTATTTAGACAATAAAGTGCTGTCAGTCTCTGTAATTAAGAATGGAATTCTCCCATTTCAATTGCTTTCAAAATTTCATGCAATAATTCCTTGTTAAAACTGAAGGAGCCTAATAAAACTATCATAGGTATCAAATTCCAGAAATAAAAATCATTTATCATAGCCTAAAGGCAACTCCACTGAAATAATTAGAAGCATTAGACCGGCTCTCATGGGAAAGCATTCCTGTCTTCTTTTGTGAAATATATAAAGGATTGTGCTAGTGCTAGGGAAACTTGGAAATAAACAAGACCTGGAATATTATAGGCAGTAATCAAATCAATTACATGAACTTCAGACTCATAAGTTATTTCAAAATTGAAAGCCACAAAATAATATATGGCATTAATGTATTGTGGATTTCCCTTAAATATTTGTTTATGCAGATAGTAATGAAATAACTACACTTTCAGGTAGTTCAGTCACTAAGTCATGTTCAACTCTTATGACCCCATGGACTTAGCCTATCAGGCTCCTCTCTCCATGGTATATTGCATGTAGGAATACTGGAGTGGCTGCCATTTCCTTCTCCAATATTTTCAGAACTGTATTTAACACAAAAAACACAAAGATTCCTTATTAGAAAGTATAAATCATTTTCTGCATTATTAGATTATGAAGTGTTTTTAAACAACACTCCAAATTGTTCTAACAAGCCTCAGTTGGTTGCTGAGGGATTTCCTAAAGTGAGTGGCCGTTGGTGTTTCATGTAGGTCCTAATGTGTTACAGCAATGCTGCCTGGAATATCATTTCCACCTCACCCTTCAGACCATTTCATGCAACTCCTACCTTCCCTTCAAACCTCTATGCATTTAGCCACCTCAAAAAAGATTTCTGTTCAGTTTCTGAGGGAAATTTTGCGCTAGTGCACCATCTGAGCTGCTATTTCTGGAGCACCCTAGTTGTACACATTTTGTACATTTTATACACTTACTATCATGAACAATAATTATTGGTTGACTGGTTTTTACCACTAAACTATCATGTCTGGCACCCCACTCCAGTACTATTGCCTGGAAAATCCCATGGAGGGAGGAGCCTGGTGGGCTGCAGTCCATGGGGTCACACAGAGTCAGACACAACTGAGTGACTTCACTTTCACTTCTCACTTTCATGCATTGGAGAAGGAAACAGCAACCCACTCCGGTGTTCTTGCCTGGAGAATCCCAGGGACGCGGGAGCCTGGTGGTCTGCCGTCTGTGGGGTCGCACAGAGTCGGACACGACTGAAGCGACTTAGCAGCAGCAGCAGCATTATGTCCAGTGAGCATTTTGAATAAGCTCTTTATCTCATTATCTAGTAGTCTCCAGCACAGGACAGGATATGTTGCTTGAGTCAAAATTATAGTATTAAAATTTGGATTATGGTGGTTTTCTTTTTTCATAAAGGTATAATTCATGGATAGTAAGACCATGAATGGATGAAACATAATTAAATAACAAGATACATGCTATAGTATCTGCCCTTAGATCATTCATCATAATAGAACCTCCCTGCCTCTATGAATCACTTTTCCCCATTCTTCACAGAAAGGACTCAAAGTCTTTGAAATACTAGAAAAATAATTTTATTTCTAGTTTCCAGAAACTTGGTTTACCACAGATTCTCTTGGGAACCTGACTCAAATGCATTTCTAAAATAAGATTCATTGAAATTGAATAAAATTGTTGTTCAGTCGCTAAACTGTGTCTGACTCTTTGCAACCCCATGGAATGCAGCAAACCAGGCTGCCCTGTCCTTCACTAACTCCTGGATTTTGCTCAAACTCACTTCCATTCAGTTGGTGATGCCATCCCACCATCTCATCCTCTGTCACCCCCTTCTCCTCCTGCCCTCAATTTTTCCCAGAATCAGGGTCTTTTCCAATGAGTCAGTTCTTCTCATCAGATGTCCAAAGAATTGGAGCTTTAGCTTTAGCTTTAGCATCAGTCCTTCCAATGAATATTCAGAACTGATTTCCTTTAGGATGGACTGGTTTGATCTCCTTGCAGTCCAAGGAGATCAAACTCTCAAGAGAAGACTCTCAAGAGTCTTCTCTAGCACCACAATTCAAAAGCACAAATTCTTCAGCACTCATGTTTATTTTGCTGAATGGATATATAATGTGCCATAGTAAACTTGAAGATGAGTAGAAAATGAGTTACCAGTCAATCATATCAAGTATCAAGACCTATTTAATCAAAAGCTATTCAAAAGGTTTATTTTCATCTGAAAATAGCCAAACTATACTAGTATATTTCCTGCATTGTGATAAACAGACAAACTTAGTGGGTTAAAAAGATAAATATTTACCACCAATTGTCAGTCTGTGGGTCAAGTGGAAGGTTCTATTTAACAGTGTATGCATACTCGGCCCATCAGTGTTGGGATCACTCATACATTTGATAAGTCAGCTAAGTATGTTTATTCTAGGATGGTTTCCTTCATACATGTAGTGGTTGGCTGTCGCTGGCTGGTATTAGCTGGTATACGTGGAGGTAACAACATTGCTAATAATCCAACAGGCAAGTACTGGCTTGTTTAAATTTAGCTGCAGGGTTCTGAGAGTAAGTTGAATACAAAAGACCTTTGGATTATACTTTTAATATTGGCACACAAACCATTCTCTTCTATTCTATTTTCCAAGGTAACTCACAAGGGAAGCGTAAATTTAAGGGATAGGAAATGGATTCCACCCTGTTAATAGTTGCAGCTGCAAACTGATACTTCATAGGTCATGGGTATAGACCACTGATGAACTGAGGCCACTTTTTGTAACCAAATTAATCATAAAGATTAAGGGTAAAATACATAACCTGGAAATAAAACCAATTCTATCAAAGGTATTAAACTATAATAAAAGATATAACAAATTAGCGATGGAAAAGTTAAAGAAGAATTGTTCTGGTATTAACTTAAATTTATAAAAATTAATTTTGTATATGTGTAGTATATTATATATGATGCATACAAATATATTTATTTCTTCATCTCATAATAATATGAGTCATCATCATTTAAATGTTAAGGTGTCATATTTTTCTTCATCAGTATTTATTTAAAAGAAATGAAAGACCTATGCTCTCTTCAAACAACATGGAGAAGAAAACTCAAGCTTAAGTCAGTTTGAACCTCAGAAAATTCACTTATCTCTAAGTGCAGATATACTAACAAAACTTCCAAAGCTTGAGAATAAGATCACAACAGGCACAGAACAGTGAATTCAGTCATAACTACAAATTTAACTTTCAATTATTGTTGAAAGAGGAAGCCAATGTCTCAGATTGATATTTTGTTTTGATGTCAGAGAGCTCTTCATAATATAGTTTGAGCCATATCATCAGCATATCTGTTTCACTTTAGAAAATTTACACATTATATTTTCATATTACTCTTTAAAATTTTATTTTATTTTGAAAATCATAACCAAAATATTGACTATTCAAAGAATATTACTTTATACAACAGAATTAAGGTAGTTAGAAAAGGTTCAAGAATCTTGAGTAAAACTTCTGCAATGGGAATCAGAATATAAAAGAACTGTGATGAACATATTTCCCATCATTCACAGAATATTAAGATATGATGCAATTTAGTTGGCCTGAGTTGAATAATGACTTTGTGCCAGTATTAGATTATTACATCTAATTCTTATAAAAACACTTTGAAGTAGTGCCATTTTTACTGTCTTTATGTTTTAGAGTGGTTTTATGTTCAAAGCAAAACTGAGATGTCAAGATTTCCTATATACCACCTGCCCCACACAAGCATAACCTCACTCTCTGTATTGTATATAGAGATATATCCACCATATCATGATAAAGGGGCTTTCCAGGTGGTGCCAGGAGCAAAGCACCTGCCTGCTAATGGAGGAGACGTAAGAGATGCGAGTTTAATTCCTGGGTCAGGAAGATTCCTTGAAGGAGGAAGGGCATGGCGACTCACTCCAGTATTCTTGCCTGAAAAATCCCATGGACAGAGGAGGCTGGCAAGCTACAGTCCACAGGGTCACAGAGTCAGCCATGAGTGCAACTACTTAGCACACACATATAGTAAGAGATAGACTAATTTCACCCCTCTACAAATCCTCTGTGCTTGGACTATTCATCTCTCCCTAGCCCCAACCCTGGAAATCAGTGGCCTTTTTACTGTCTCTTTAGTTTTGCCTCTTCCAGAATGTCATGGAGTCGGAATGACAGTATGTAACCCTTAGAGGTTGACTTCTTTCACGTGTTATTTCATTGCTAAGTCATGTCCAACTCTTTTGTGACCCCATAGTCCACCAGGCTCCTCTGTCCATGGGATTTCCCAGGCAAGAATATCAGAGTGGGTTGCCCTTTTCTTCTCCAGGGCATCTTCCTGACCCAGGGATCAAACCCACATCTCCTGTATTGGCAGGCAGAGTCTTTACCACTAAGCCATGGGGGAAGCCCCATTTTCACCTAGTAATGTGCATTTAAGATTCCTCCATGTCTTTTCATGGCTTGATAGAGCATTTCTTTTTAGTGCTTAATAATACTCTGTTGTTTGGATGTACCACATTAATTATTCCATTCACCTACTAAAGGATATCTTGGTTGCGTCCAAGTTTTGGCAATTATGAAGAAATATAATATTAACACCATGTGCAGTTGTTGTTTTTTTTTTAATTGGACACAAAACTTCAATTGAAGTTTTCAATTCATTTAGATAAATACCAAGGAGCAAGGATGCTTAATCCTACAGTAGAATATGTTTAGTTTTGTAAGAAGTAGCCAAACTGTCTTCCAGAGTGGCTGCACCACTCTGCCTTTCCAACAGGAATGAATGTTGCTCCACATTTTCACAGGCACTTGGTCTTTTTAGAGGTTTGGATTTAGCCATTCAATTAAGTGTGCAGTGGTATCTTATTGTTATTTTAATTTGCATTTCACTGATGACGTTAGACGTGGGTATCTTTTCATATGTTTGCTTGTCATCTTTATAAAATCTTTTATTATTTTTATCAATTTGAAAATAAAGAATATGAGAGTGAAAGAGTTTAAGTAACTGTCAAACATACATAGTTGAGAAGAGCGAAGACTTAAATCCTAGAAGAATCATCTGATTTCAAAGCTCAAGTTATTTCTACCATAGTATAGTGTCCTTTGGTTCACTCCAACTACAATATTCCACTATTTAGAAATGTCATATATTTGAAAGCTCTTTGCTAGTTACATTAAAGGAATGAAATGGCTCATTTTCAGTAATTTCTCAAAGAATACCATATGAAGTATATTTTCTTATTTGTCTGACTGTTCATAGGCACAAATATTAATGGCAATCTTTAGATTCCTTCTAATATATGACTCATCTGAAAACCTTTTACTCCCCCCTTACTACAGAGAAAATTTCATGAACAACAATAAACACTTTGAGATTAATAATCCAAGGCAAAGAGAAGTATCACACATTCAACCATCATTCTGTTATTTAGTAAGTATTAATTAGGCACTTAGTGCTCAAACTTCATTAATATACAGAGGAGTCAATGAGATCAAATACTATAGTTGAAATTGTAAAAAAAAAAAAAAGTATAGTGTCCTTTGGTTCACTCCAACTACAATATTCCACTATTTAGAAATGTCATATATTTGAAAGCTCTTTGCTAGTTACATTAAAGGAATGAAATGGCTCATTTTCAGTAATTTCTCAAAGAATACCATATGAAGTATATTTTCTTATTTGTCTGACTGTTCATAGGCACAAATATTAATGGCAATCTTTAGATTCCTTCTAATATATGACTCATCTGAAAACCTTTTACTCCCCCCTTACTACAGAGAAAATTTCATGAACAACAATAAACACTTTGAGATTAATAATCCAAGGCAAAGAGAAGTATCACACATTCAACCATCATTCTGTTATTTAGTAAGTATTAATTAGGCACTTAGTGCTCAAACTTCATTAATATACAGAGGAGTCAATGAGATCAAATACTATAGTTGAAATTGTAAAAAAAAAAAAAAATGAGTAGTGCTAAAACTAAATGCTAACTGCCTTCAGGAAAAATAGAGGCTACCATAAACTGACATTTTCCTGCTATTCAAATAACAGGTGAAATCTCAAATATGGGTCAAATCCAAAAGAAGTAAAATTTGCACAAAGAACAAAGGTAGAATGAATGAATTAGTATTGTTAGTGTTGCTTGTTTGTTTTTATAATGCAGAGGCTGAGGCAATAATAAAATAAGAAACTGAAGCAAGAAACAAAAATTTGTGTGGAAATATGGAAACTTCATTATTATGTCCAATTGTGGGAAGAAAGTAAGATGTAGGATGAGGTCAGTATATCCTCTTGTGCTGTGATGAGCTTTAGCAGATTTTATTACAGAAAACAAAGCTATGTAGCTATGTGTACTGAGGTAGAAGACTAAGAATAACCCTTAGACGCACATGGGCATATCTTACACTCAAATAAGTAGGTTAATGAAATATTTATCTATGTAGGAGACTCAACACTCATATTCAAGATCCTGCCCAACCTGAAAAATCAGTGTCAGTATAATGGTATTCCTTAGTGTTACATCTCATCTCAGGCTTTGTCTCAAAAAAAACAAACAAAGAATGAAAACTAAAAGTTATCAGCATTTCTGAGGGGAAGAGAAAGTGAAGTCTTACTCAGTCATATCCGACTCTTTGCAATCCCATGGACTGTAGTCTACCAGGCTTCTCTGTCCATGGGATTTTCCGGGCAAGAATACTGGAGTGGGTTGCCATTTCCCTCTCCAGGGCACCTTCCTGACCCAGGGATCGAACCCAGGTCTCCTGCATTGCAGGCAGATGATTTACCTTCTAAATGATAAAATTAGATAAATGTAGAATTGAAACTATCTCTGCTTGGCTGAGTTCTTTGTTTTCTTCTTTGGGATTACTTGCTTTCAAAAATGATACATTCTTTTCTGTTATTTTATCTCATAAATTTAAATCCTGGTAGAATCTTTATTCTATAATAATAAGCCTACAGTTATCCCACCAACTTTCAATAAGGTGAGACTGCTTACTTCTGAGGAAGCTCTTTATTGCCACACATTTCAGTTATAACCTTGCCTTTGTCATTTAAAAAGAAAAATAGAGTATTTTGGTGGCTCAGAGGTTAAAGCGTCTGCCTCCAATGCAGGAGACCTGGGTTCGATCCCTGGGTTGGGAAGATCCTCTGGAGAAGGAAATGACAATCCACTCCAGTATTCTTGCCTGGAGAATCTCATGGATGGAGAAAGAAGCCTAGTAGGTTACAGTCCACGAGGTCGCAAAGAGTCGGACACGACTGAGTGACTTCACCTTTGATCGCTATCTGGCAGAAACCTATGTCTCTTATCTAACACTGTAGAATTTAGAGAGACAGGATGGGTGCTATTTATTGGGCCCCTTCCAAATTTACAAGCATCAGACATGTCAGTTATTCACTTTTGACTATGCGTTATCAGACATGGAGATTTGTACATAAGTGGGATATTAAGAATAGTCTAGAGAACAATCCCTATGAAGGAAGCAGGAGTAGCTAGATGAAGAAGTTGAACTATAACTCAGTACAACATAAGCCTCTTGATAATTATGGATTATCTTGGATAATATATAATATAATACATAATTATTATATAATATATTATCTTGGATAATTATGAAGGAGGATGACCCTTACTTCCTTTCCCCCTTATCCTTTCTCCTCCTTTCTCTCCTCCCTTCCTTCTTTCTACCCTCTCTCATTTTTTCTTTTCAATTTATATAAATCTTGAAACTTTGCAATTATCTGTTCCTATCTTAAATTCTTTCAAGCTTTTCGCATAATGGTGACTTTAAACGCTCTATGATAAATAAATAAATAAATATATTAAATATATTAAATAAATATTATATAAATATAATAAATATATTAGCACTATGTGGCTAGTAAGCAATTCCATATTAAGTTAGAAAACTAAAAAGTCACTCCTTACTATTCAAATAGGAGAAGCATATATGAATAACCTTTGTATAGGAAATTAATTGAAATCTGTTAGCCTGATAAACAGTCATTTTTAAGATTTCATATTCCTTACCCCATGGGAAGAGGGCTGAAACCTCAACTGTGATTGAAAGCAGATGGCTAGAACCACTCAATTTCCCCTAATTATGAATGTGAGAGGATTTGGGACTTTGGGGTGGGGTGATGGTTTGAATAGTCATTTGGTTGTTTAGCTGGTTGTTTTCTTGCTATGATGCACTAGAAGAAGGGAGAAAAGGGAAGTGAAGGTTGGGAGAGCAAGAAACAGCAAC
The DNA here is from genome assembly GCA_006408695.1 of Aepyceros melampus. Classification (NCBI taxonomy): domain Eukaryota; kingdom Metazoa; phylum Chordata; class Mammalia; order Artiodactyla; family Bovidae; genus Aepyceros; species Aepyceros melampus. The sequence goes on from SJXQ01000287.1 coordinate 26,880, forward strand.
GTGGTGAGACAGTAAAGTGTGATTTGAGCAAAACACTGAGCAAATTTTTAAGAACAGGTGTGACTAATATTCAACTTTAAAAGCAGTAGTCAAACTCTAGATGTCATCTAGATGTCTATGTAACCACTACAGGCATCTCAGAGGTGTGTTTTTTACAAATATTATTTATTTCAACAAGTAAGTTGCTTGTGCTATTATCTGTGCTATTAAGCATTCATTCTATTTTCTGACTATTGCCATTAAAAAGAAAAAAAAAAGCACTGTTCACCATCTGGCCAATATAGAATATAAAAGTAACAATGCATGTAAATAATGAGAACATCCCAAAATTAAATTAATTAAGCAGAAGTAAGAGGTCCCTTCTAGATAAGACTCATAGCATTATCTCTTAGGATTATTAGAAATGTCTGGGAAGGCATGTGGCTTTAGTAATGTTATGAGTAGAAATTAAGTTACCTTTACATATATGTTAAACAGCAGAGTGGCCTGGGCTTATACATGAATTATACTGTTTAAGACTCTTCCTATTTGTTAATTTATTAATTTATGTGACTAATTATTGTTGAGCACAAATTATTATCCAGGTATATAGAAGCCACCGGGCATGGAATAATGGATGAGGCAGACTCAGTTTTGGTCTTTAGGGAGCTTATGCAGGCACTCCTCATTGTGCTTTACTGTTACTGCAGTTTTCAAACTGAAAGTCTGTAGCAATCCTGCATGGAGCAAGTCTATTTGCACCATTTTTCCAAAACCATTTGCTCATTTTGTGTCTCTGTGTCACATTATATTAGACAGAGCACTATCCTATGCATAAAACTATGGCCTGAAATTCACAATATCAAGAAAAGAACCACCAGTAAATATAGGTCAAACCTTTCTTACAGTTCATAAGGTTGGGAAGAGTTTCCATTCCTACCAGCCAAATCAAGAAGTCTCACAAAGACAAGACACTGGGTAGAGATTGCCAAAGGGTCATACCTTAGGCTGAGGCTGTGCTTGCTAAGTCACTTCAGTCGTGTTCAACTCTTTGCAACCTTATGGGGGCTCCAGCCCTCCAGGCCTCTCTGTTCACAAGATTTTCCAGGCAAGCATACTGGAGTGGGTTGCCATGCCCTCCTCAGGCTGGGGCTAAATTAGTCCCAAAGTAGAAACTATTCTGAGCTTCCCAGGTGGTGCTAGAGGTAACAAACCCACTTGCCAATGCAGGAGACATAAGAGACACAGGTTCGATCCCTGGGTCAGGAAGATCCCCTGGAGAAGGAAATAGCAGCCCACGCCAGTATTCTTGCCTGGAAAATCCCATGGACAGAGAAGCCTGGCAGGCTACTGTTCATAAAGGTTGCAGAGCTGGACAAAACTGAAGTGACTTAGCATGCAAAAAGTACTCTAGAGACACATAAATATGGAAAAAAATGCTTAAAGGCATATCTCTAAAAGACAAAACTGATCTTCACTAATTTATGTGTGTTCAAGAACAAAGTCCTATTCTCTTTGAATAGCACTCAAAACTCAAAATCCCATGATGTACAGCATCCAAACAAAAATAACTTGTAGTAATGAAGCAGGAAAATATAATACATAAATAGAAAAAATAAATTAATAGCAATTATAGAGAAGATGAAATAGGCAGAAGACCTTACAATATCTATTGTTAAATATTATTACTAAAAAACTTGAACATAATGAAGAGAGAAATGAAAAATTAAAAATATCATGAATGAAACCTCTATATATGAACACAAAATATTTTACTAAAAAAATGAATAGGATAATAAATAACAGAAAAATTGACATTTCAGAAAAAGACATCATTGAGTCTGAAGACATACCAATAGACAAATCTAATATAAAAAAAGCAAGACTGAGAAAAACAAAATGAATAGACCTAGAGTAATTACTCAAATTATTATTTGAGTAATAATTCAAATTGCAGAATGATGGTGAAAATATTTAAAGAAATAATAACTAAAATTTTAAAATATAATAAAACAATAAAAACTATAATAAAAACTCAGATACAGGAAAGTGAAATAACTTTAAATAGAATAAACATAAAATAAACCACACCAAGTACAAATGGCTGCAAACATACAGAGAATCTATTAGAGCAGTCAGAAAACAAAGACAAACATTATTAAAGGGAGGAAAAGATAGGAATCACATATTCAGAATTTTATGCTGAGTAAAAATGTCTTTCAAAAATAAAGGTAAATCACAGATGCTTTAGAAAAATGAAAACTGGAAGAATTCCTCATTAATTGACCTGTACTCCCAGGTCAATTTCTTTTCTTTTTTTAAATATAAATTTATTTATTTTAATTGGAGGCTAATTACTTTACAATATTGTATTGGTTTTGCCATACGTCAACATGAATCTGCCACGGGAATACACGTGTTCCCCATCCTGAACCCCCGTCCCACCTCTCTCCTCATACATCCCTCTTTAAGAAAAATAATACCAAATAGAAATTTTTGATTATACATGACTGGATGAAGAATATATTAAGGTGCAAATATGTGGGTGCATATCAGACACTAGACTTCCCTGGTGACTCAGTAGTAAAGAACCCACCTGCCAGTGCAGGGACATGGGCTCAACCTCTGGGTCAGGAAGATCCCCTGGAGAAGGAAATGGCAACCCACTCCAGCATTCTTGCCTGGGAAATCCCATGGACACTGGAGCCTGGCAGGCTATAGTCCATGATATTGCAAAAGAGTAGGACATGACTTAGTGACTAAACAACAACAAATATAAGACACAATGTCCCTGATTTTTAATATCTCTGAATGATAATTGATTCTTTATTGTGGATTTTATGTGTTTAAATATAATGAAGCCAAAAAAGCACAAAAGATGAGAAGAGGAAAATCAAAATAGAAACATTGTTATAAGCATTTTCAACCATTCATAAAGTATAATCACAATCTAACAGAAGGAAGAAAAAGAATTAGGAAGAAAAAAGAAGTGCACATAAATAGAACAGACACACAAGATGGTAGATTTAAACCCATTTGCCTTAATGTAAGTAGTCTGAATCAAAACTATTCAATATAAATACAATTGGAGCCACTAACATAAATACTTCTGTCTTCCAAGTTAGGAAATAAAAGGTTAACTTAGTATATTTAAACAAATAATTTTAAAATATTATTATTTCAACGTGTAATCAATATGTCATCAATGAGACAGTCTACATTTTATTCTACATCATTGAAATCTGGAGTATATTTTATACTTTAGCACATACCTCAGATATCAACTCAGCAACATTTCAGAGCTCACCAGACATGTGAGTGGCTATCACATTGAAGAATACATGTTTAAACAGATAAATTAAAAGACAAACATTGCCAGAAGGAAAAAAAAAAAAAAAGACCAAACTATGTGATGTTCCAAGAAAGTGATTTTTAAATGTGCATACATAAAAAAAATTAAACTAAAAGATGGGCAACAATTACCAGGCAAATAACAACCAAGAATAATAGAGTAGACATACTAATATTAGATAAACTAGATGTTAGAACAAGACCTATTATTAGGAATAAAGTGGGACACTTCATCATGATAAAGGCCTCAAATCATCCAGAATATCTGACGAACTTATTTGTTTAAGTAATTAGTAACAGGGCCTCAAAAAGATGATGAAGCATAAACCAATGAAAACTTCTGCAGTTACTGTGTACTTATACAATACTGAAAAATGCGTGTGTTTGTGTGTTTGGAGGAGCAGGAGGGAGGGAGAGACTGAGGGAGAGTGAGAGAGAGAGGGGGTTTATTTTTTAAAATCTTAATTATAATACAAATACATAGTTGATATGGCAAGACTGTTTATTTTGCCATGTAATTCATCTTGAATACCACATAGTCTATGCATTAAAGTTAACAGTGCAGTTACACTTGATGACTTTAATGATGCATACTTTCAAAACTTTTCTGAGTCCAAACTTTCTTCATCCTGCATACCAAGACGCTCTAGTAAAACAGGGTGTCTACATTCTCATGCATAATTTTCCCTTGTTTTTATCCTACTTTTTAAATGAACTGTTTCTTTTTTTTTAACTATTTCATAGATAAATGTAACAACTGTTATTGGTATACATAGATTTTAATGAAAAGACCTATAGCATCAAGTAGCCATTATATTGGGCTTTCCGAGTGGCTCAGTGGTGAAAGAATCCGCAGGACATGCAGAAGACCCGGGTTCGATCCTTGGGTTACAAAGATCCCCTGGAGGAGTAAATGGCAACTGACTCTAGCTGTCTACCTAGTAAATCCCATGGACAGAGAAGAATAGCAGGCTACAGTCCATGAGGTTGTAAAGAGTCTGAAACCACGGAGCACACATGAAGCAATTATATTAATATTTCAATTTTTCCCTCATGGAAGTTGTTTCCATCAATATATTATTTTACTAGAAATGGATGGGAGAATGAAAGAAAGTATAATCCAATATACATATATATCATAAACTGCAAACGCAATTAATGATATGAAAATAAATTGTATCCTCAGGAATATATAAAAATTCACTCCATAAATATTAAAGAGTAATAAAGAAACCCAAAATTAAAACAAGGAGAAATAAGGGAAAAATGATAAAAATTGAAAATATTTAAGATTTACTGAAGACAATGAATTTATGATTCCGAGTTTATATGATGAATACAGATATGAATACAAGTACAGAAACTGACATGTGCTTTATATGTAGGGATCGATCACCTTTTATTGTCTAAGATATTACAAGCATGATTCATTTTGACAGTAGAATAAGAATCTTCTCAAATGGCTTCTTAGTTACATATCAGGTAGAACATAGCCTCTCATCAACAGCTTAAATGAAAATAACCAGTACCTGATAAGGAACTCCATAACTATATGAGTGCATATCTGTTGCACTCCCTTTTCCTAAATAGGATAAGAATTTGTATAAGTTATATTCAATAGTTAGTTTTTAATTTGTCAACCTCTAACAATAGAATGAGAAAGACTGCTGCTGCTGTTGCTAAGTCGCTTGAGTTGCATCCGACTCTGTGTGACCCCATGGACTACAGCCTACCAGGCTCCTCCATCTATGCGATTTTCCACCAAAGAGTACTGGAGTGGGGTGCCATTGCCTTCTCCAGAAAAGACTAGAGATCTCTTAAAGAAAATTAGAGATACCAAGGGAACATTTCATGCAAAGATGGGCTCGATAAAGGACAGAAATGGTATGGACCTGACAGAAGCCAGGCATCCTGGAATGGGAAGTCAAGAGGGCTTTAGGAAGCATTACTATGAACAATATGCTACTGGAGCTCAGTGGAGAAATAATTCCAGAAAGATTGAAGGGATGGAGCCAAAGCAAAAACAATACCCAGTTGTGGATGTGACTAGTGATAGAAGCAAGATCCGATGCTGTAAAGAGCAATATTGCATAGGAACCTGGAATGTCAGGTCCATGAATCAAGGCAAATTGGAAGTGGTCAAACAAGAGATGGCAAGGGTGAACATTGACATCTAGGAATCAGCAAACTAAAATGGACTAGAATGGGTGAATTAAACTCAGACAACCATTATACCTACTACCGCGGGCAGGAATCCCTCAGAAGAAATGGAGTAGCCATCATGGTCAACAAAAGAGTCCAAAATGCAGTACTTGGATGCCATCTCTGTTCGTCTCCAAGGCAAACCACTCAGTATCACAGTTATCCAAGTCAATACCCCAACCAGTAATGCTGAAGAAGCTGAAGTTGAAAGGTTTTATGAAGACCTACAAGAACTTTTAGAACTAATACCCCAAAGAGATACCCTGTTTATTATAGGGGACTGGATTGCAAAAGTAGGAAATCAAGAAACACCTGGAGTAACAGGCAAATTTGGCCTTGGAACATGGAATGAAACAGGGCAAAGACTAATAGACTTTTGCAAAAAAAAAATGCACTGGTCATAGCAAACACCCTCTTCCAACAACACAAGAGAAGACTCTACAAATGGACATCACCAGATGGTCAACACCCAAATCAGATTGATTATATTCTCTGCAGCAAAAGATGGAGAAGCTCTATACAGGCAATAAAAACAAGACCAGGAGCTGATTGTGGCTCAGATCATGAACTCCTTATTACCAAATTCAGACTGAAATTGAAGAAAGTAGGGAAAACCACTAGACCATTCAGGTATGACCTAAATCAAATCCCTTATGATTATACAGTGGAAGTGAGAAATAGATTTAAGGGTCTAGATCTGATAGATAGAGTGCCTGATAAACTATGGAATGAGGTTCGTGACATTCTACAGGAGACAGGGATCAAGACCATCCCCAAAGAAAAGAAATGCAAAAAAGCAAAATGGCTGTCTGGGGAGGCCTTACAAATAGCTGTGGAAAGAAGAAAGGTGAAAAGCCAAGGAGAAAAGGAAAGATATAAGCATCTGAATACAGAGTTCCAAAGAATAGAAAGATGAGATAAGAAAGCCTTCTTCAGCGATCAATGCAAAGAAATAGAGGAGAACAATAAAATGGGAAAGACTAGAGATCTCTTCAAGAAAATTAGAGATACCAAGGGAATATTTCAGGCAAAGATGGGCTCGATAAAGGACAGAAATGGTCTGGACCTAAAACAAACAGAAGATATTAAGAAGAGGTGGCAAGAATTCACGGAAGAACTGTACAAAAGAGATTTTCACAACCCAGATAATCATGATGATGTGTTGACTAATCTAGAGCCAGAAATCTTGGAATGTGAAGTCAAGTGGGCCTTAGAAAGCATCACTACGAACAAAGCTAGTGGAGGTGATGGAATTCCAGTTGAGCTGTTTCAAATCCTGAANCGAAGATTTGACTCTGGAAAAGACTCTGATGCTGGGAAGGATTGGGGGCAGGAGGAGAAGGGGACGACAGAGGATGAGATGGCTGATTGGCATCACGGACTCAATGGACATGAGTCTGAGTGAACTCCGGGAGTTGGTGATGGACAGGGAGGCCTGGCGTGCTGCGATTCACGGGGTCGCAAAGAGTCGGACACGACTGCGCGACTGAACTGAACTGAACTGACTATGAACAAAGCTAGTGGAGGTGATGGAATCCCAGTTGAGCTATTTCAAATCCTTAAAGATGATGCTGTAAAAGTGCTTCACTCAATGTTGCCAGCAAATTTGTAAAACTTAGCAGTGGCTACAGGACTGGAAATGGTCAGTTTTCATTCCTATCCCAAAGAAAGGCTATGCCAAAGAATGTTCAAATTACCACACAATTGCACTCATCTCACACACCAGTAAAGTAGTGCTCAGAATTCTACATGCCAGGCTTCAGCAATATGTGAACCATGAACTTCCAGATGTTTAAGCTGATTTTAGAAAAGGCAGAAGAACCAGAGATCAAATTGCCAAGATCCACTGTATTATCGAAAAAGCAAAGAGTTCCAGAGAAACATCTATTTCTGCTTTATTGACTATGCCAAAGCCTTTGACTGTGTAGATCACAATAAAATTTGGAAAATTCTGAAAGAGATGGGAATACCAGACCACCTGACCTGCCTCTTGAAAAACATGTATGCAGGTCAGGATGCAACAGTTTGAACTGGACATGGAACAGACTGCTTCCAAATAGGAAAAGGAGTACATCAAGGATGTATATTGTCACCCTGTTTATTTAACTTATATGAAGAGTACATCATGAGAAACACTGGACTGGAAGAAGCACAGCTGGAATCAAGACTGCCAGGAGAAATAGCAATAACCTCAGATATGCAGATGACACCACCCTTATGGCAGAAAGTGAAAAGGAGCTAAAGAGCCTCTTGATGAAAGTGAAAGAGGAGAGTGAAAAAAGTTGGCTTAAAGCTCAACATTCAAAAACGAAGATCATGGCATCTGGTCCCCTTCACTTCATGGGAAATAGATGGTGAAACAGTGGCTGACTTTATTTTTTGGGACTCCAAAATCACTGCAGATGTTGACTGCAGCCATGAAATTAAAAGATGCTTATGCTTTGGAAGGAAACTTATGACCAACCTAGAAACCGTATTAAAAAGCAGAGACATTACTTTGCCAACAAAGATCCATCTATTCAAGCCAATAGTTTTTCCAGTATTCATGTATGGATGTGAGAGTTGGACTATAAAGAAAGCTGAACGCCAAAGAATTGATGCTTTTGAACTGTGGTGTTGAAGAAGACTCTTGAAAGTCCCTTGGACTGCAAGGAGAACCAACCAGTTCATCCTGAAGGAGATCAGTCCTGAGTATTTGTTGGAAGGACTGATGTTGAAGCTGAAACTCCAATACTGTGGCCACCTAATGCTAAGAGCTGACTCATTTGAAAAGACCCTGATGCTGGGAAAGATTGAGTTCAGTAGGAGAAGAGATGACAGAGGATGAGATGGTTGGATGGCTTCACGAACTCAATGGACATGAGTTTGGGTAGGATCTGGGAGTTGGGGCACCTTGGCACCTTATGCGAAGAGTTGACTCATTGGAAAAGACCCTGATGCTGGGAGGGATTGGGGGCAGGAGGAGAAAGGGATGACCGAGGATGAGATGGCTGGATGGCATCACAGACTCAATGGACGTGAGTCTGAGTGAACTCCGGGAGTTGGTGATGGACAGGGAGGCCTGGTGTACTGCGATTCATGGGGTCGCAAAGAGTCGGACACGACTGCGCGACTGAACTGAACTGAACTGGGAGTTGGTGATGGACAGGGAGGCCTGGCGTGCTGTAGTTCATGTGGTCACTAAGAGTCAGACATGACTGAGCGACAGAACTGAACTGAACTTACTAATTTATGGGCTTCCCTGCTGGCTCAGCTGGTAAAGAATCAGCCCACCATGCAGGAGACCTGGGTTGATCCCTCAGTTGGGAAGATCCCCTGGAGAAGGGAAGGCTACCCGCTCAATTATTCTGGCCTGGAGAATTCCATGGATTGTATGGATTATATCGTTCCCAAAGAATCAGACATGACTTAGCGACTTTCACTTCACTTCTTTATATTATACAGAAGTGAAGCAACAATTTTGCTGACAATCTTCATTTTGTAAACTGATCATTTTAATTGTTGAGTAAGTTTGTTTAAGTATAAATTACATGTACTTTGAACATTACAATGTAAAAGAGATATAAAATATCAATTACAACTAAGATCCACTGAAATATTTAATATCTGAATTGAAGACCTAAAATAGCCAGTATATTTTAATGAAATACAGGGATAAATTAGTTGGTAGAAAATTATATTAGAATCTAGAAATACTCTGTGCCAACCCCTAGGCTCAGTGCTGTAATAAATTATCTCATTACGATCTCACAATGAATTCTTGAAAAATATATCAGTGCTTATTTTACATATGAGAACACTGATGCTGAGAGGGTTTTGGTAGCTTGCACAAAATTACATTTTTTTAAAGTATAATTTTCATATATTTCAACTTTGCTGTCTTCAGTCAGAGAAAAGAAAGGAAGCTTATATAGTATCATTTTCTCTGATATTTTAGTAGATATGCTTAACAACAAACTGAGATGTTAAGGAAAGAGCAGGTTAGGCTGGGTGGGACTTTTAAAACTGCATTCTTTATAGGCCGCTGGAGTGTCTATGACAAAAACCCCTCCAAAAGTTTGACTTTCCTGAGTAACAGTGATAAAGGAATGGAAGAATTCTCTTTCCTCTTATTCCAGAAACAATGGTTTATAGACTATGAGTTAATGTGTAATTTTTCTATGACTCTTGGGTATATATTAATGTTATTCATTTACTGTTTGTTCATATCAGATAAGCACAATAAATCTAAATCTGTATCAACAAATCAAAATTTGTGATGTTTTCTGGGAAAACTACACAAAACAGCTTTTGCCTAGTATATATTTCCCCATGTTCTATCCTGTGTTATCATTTTGGCTTGGCAAGTCACAGCACTTTTGTCACAGAACTGAGGGAACTTCAGTGCCTCCCAGTGCAACCTTAAGAAATCTCTAAGACTTCTGAATGACTAAGTTAAGTATTATATCTCAGAAATTTGGTGAAAATGAATTCTATTGACAAGTATAAAATCTCTGCATTGAACAAGGATTAGAATTATATATCCTGCTATTACTTCATTCTAAGAATAGTTCTAAATTTTTTGCAATAAGACACTCTAACAGGGTAAAGAAAGAAAGGATTTGAGTCTGAATGGTCATGTTTTGAGCCAGTGATCTTCTATAAAATATGAGCACTCTAGCATACTCACTCATATATAAAAGGGAAAACTTATATTTGATTTACTGGGTTCTCTGAAAATTGAACATAATATGTAAAAATCTTGTATCCTCAGAAGGGGTCAAAAATTTATTTTTCTGACCCTCACTAATTAAATATAGTACAGGTTACCCGAAACAAAATATATGCCCCTTGAAGTCATAAAACTTAAGGAAAAAAAAAAAAAAACAACAATACACATAAACCAGACAGAAATGGATGTGTAATTAACACAAAAATTTGAATGAACTAGAACTAAAATGATATAGTAAAGATCTGTGAAATATTAGCAAGTGATATAGTTCTTTCTATTGATACCCATTTCTGTTTTCAGGCTAGGGATTATGTGCATCTTTTTCTAAAAGATCCATCTAAAGATGAAAAATACTCTACAATAAATTTATTGACTTCCCTAAGTGAAACACATGGTTATTGATTTATACATCATTCTGTTTCAGTTATGAAATACATACACACTGTGTTAAATATTACCAAACTATAAGAATATTAGGGGATTTTGAATAACAAATTTCTATTTTACTTAAAGTAGCATTTAGTTGTAACACATGAACTTAAATACAGGTAATAGTTGATTTGATCCTGAAACATTTAAATTATCTGTGCTAAGATAGTTTCTCCCTGGTAATATGAGTTGTTTATTTTTTTGCCAATATCATACCTAAAACAAGATCAGTTCAGTTGTGTGAATGGCATACCTTAAACTGCCAGAGCCTAATCTTTCATTCCTCAGACAAATGTCTTAGTCTCTAGCATCTAAGTGTTTAGTTCATGCTTGGTTCAAAAATACAAATAACTAATAAAGAAGTAGGTCTGTTGAATGACAATAATATTTATATGGAATAAATGAAATTCATTAATAAAATAAATAATAAATAATCATCAATATTGCATAGCTTTTAGTATTACATTTGAAGACATGCTATTTGTGGCATCTGGTATCATTATTTGAAGAAAATTATCACTTACAGTTTCTTTTTAAGGAGCTAATCTAAGATTGAATTTCACAGTATAGGTGTAAGGTATATCGACTATCTTCTTTTAATTCCACAAGTCCAATTCATTCCAAATAATGGGTTCTACTGATGAAAACTCATTTTCTTATTTCATACAGGTGAAATGTAATAACACCTGAAGCCAAGTTCTGGCATACATAAATCAATATTTTCAACTATAAATGTCGCTCTCCCCACAGGTTTTGCTACTTTTGATTTAAGAATCATCATGGTTCAAAGTACAGATTGATTCCTTAGAGAAGCGGGTTATTAGCAACAAAATAATCACCCAGATATGAGTCACTGAACACTGCCCTTTTAGGTTAGCTGTATGTTAAACAGAGATCTATGCAACAGTCCCACAGAGGAGTGCTTATTTACTAGGGGCATAACTAAGGTCATTAAAGTGAACTAACAGTGAATTTAATTTTAGACTTCAAAGGAGCAGAATACTTGACGAAAGGCTAGAATGTTAATATAATGACTATGGTATACTATGGAAAGAAGAGTTAATCTTGCATTTCCTAGAATATGAAGCATGATATGTGCTTTCCTTGAATGCCCATTGACATTTTTAATGGTTTTGGCTCCCCTCTATCCCTTTATGATAAGATGTTACACGAAAATAGAGGGAGCAACAATTTTAAAATGGATTAGGCGGTTATTTATTTCATCATCTTAGTGAACAAATTATACTAACCTATTAAAATGTTAAACCATTTGATTAGACCATATGGAGACCATTTGATGATAAAGCAAGCTGATCATTGCTCTGGAGAGGAACATTTCTATTTCAATTTCAAGTGCACTAATCACATTATTACATGTTTGCCTGAGTCTTGGTGGGCATTTTTCTGTACTACCTAGTTTTGTACTTTGGAAGAAACATGAGATTGGGTGGAAAAGCACATAACTACACTCCTCTTTTTACCTGCCTTCAGAATAGTCCAGTTAATAGTGAACAACCATTCTGGTTTTGCTCAGGACTGAAGGAGAGTCTGGGACATGGAACTTTCTGGTGTTAAAGCAGGAAATGTCTCAAACAAACTGGGATGAGTTGGTTACCCCAGTTTCCCTGATCTTGCTTTTTTTTTTTAATAAACTATTTAAAAACCAAAGTGCCAAATGAACCAGACAGGTAATGTAAGCCTGAGTTGGTTCACTTTCCTGTTCTTCCTGTGATTAACAAAACAGACCCACAAATAGTCAACTTGATAGTTGTTGATGAAGTTATCTATTTTCTCTAGGAATCAGAGACTTCTGCAGCTAAATCTTTACTGTTATGCATGTCAAGACAGACCTGTGTTTTCACCTTACCCTCTTTTTTTTTTTTAATAAACTATTTAAAAACCAAAGTGCCAAATGAACCAGACAGGTAATGTAAGCCTGAGTTGGTTCACTTTCCTGTTCTTCCTGTGATTAACAAAACAGACCCACAAATAGTCAACTTGATAGTTGTTGATGAAGTTATCTATTTTCTCTAGGAATCAGAGACTTCTGCAGCTAAATCTTTACTGTTATGCATGTCAAGACAGACCTGTGTTTTCACCTTACCCTCCCAGATACCAAGTCTCCAGGTAAATATTAAATAATGCATTTCCTTAAGAGCATGAGCCATTGACTTTAGGTAAACTAATTATTATTTAAGAATACTGAGAAAAAATTTTAGATACAGATTCATATCTACCTTTCCAAAGTTGCTAAATCCTAGAAGAATGGCCTTTTTTTTTGCATTACTAATTTAATTGCTTTACTAATTAAAAAATGGTGAGGTTATCAGATAACCTCTCCCCTGTAGTTAATTTAAAATCACTTACAGTTTTTTTGTTGTTGTTTTTGTTGTTGCTGTTCTATGCATATGTAGTTATTCAAGTGGATCAACCTTTCTACAAGGCAACCGACTCTAATAAGACATTTTCCTAGTTTCAGGCATCACATTTCACCTTCATGATTATTGCTATATTTATTAATAACCGGTTGTAGTGATAGCTCAGTAATATTCATCTCTACATTAGCTGTCCTTTTTGTACTTAGAGTATTTATACAGGAATTAAGGCCAAAGTCAAACATAATGGGCTCACTATTGTGTGCATCCCCCTTTGCACCAAATTCAAGTCATTTGGTCTGGCTTTTTACCCTTGCAACTCCTATGCAAGGTGGGCTGTACCCAGTTTCACGTTAGAGAGGAATGTCTCTAGTGTTCTAATTTCCTTCATTTTTGCAGAGGTTTGCTTCCCTGAGCAAACAGTGTCTTCAATATTCTCATCAATATGAACTCTCAGTATACCTATTTACTATTGAAATTACAGAACAGACACTTAAACATCTCTACTAAATTGTGCGTATTTAGATAAGTTAGTTGAGAGACAGTATATAGCCCTCCTCAGGATCCATGGTGGGGTTGCAGGACTAACCCCCTACTCTGCAGGATATCAAAATCTGTGAATTCTCAAGTCCCTTGTACAAAATGATTCAGTATTTGCAAATAATCTACGCACATCCTCCCAAATACTTTAAATAATTTCTATATTACTTATAATACCAGATGAAATTTAAATGCTATGTAAATACTTGCTGTTGCGTGGAAAATTCAAGTTTTGGTTTTTGAAGCTTCCTGAATTTTTTTCCAAATATTTTGGATCACAATTGGTTGAATCCAAAAATGGGGAACCTGGTAATACAAAGAACAGATGTATTCTTAACTGATAGTGACAAATAACCTAGTGTCTTAATTGACATGAGGCTATTTAAGTGTTGGCAAACTACATTTTCTTTTGGTAGTTCTTTCTTTACCTGAGGCCTTTCTTGTGTCTGTGTGTTTGTGTGTGTGTTAGTTGCTCAGTCATGTCTGATTCTTTGCTCTAGGTCTATAGTCATTCTGCTATATGTCTGCTATAGTCATGTTGGATTCTTTGCAATAGGTAAGGGTCTGAACCCATGGACTGTAGCCCGCCAGTCTCCTATATCCATGGGATTTCTTAGGCAAGAATACTGGTGTGAGTTGTCATTTCCAACTCCAGAGGATCTTCCTGATCCAGGGATCGAATGTATATCTCCTCTTGGTGGATTCCTTACCACTGAGCCACCAGGGAAGCCCTAGGCTTTTCTTAAGAATATACAGATTAATTCCATCAAAGCATTAGCCACTTAAATCACTTGTTACACCTGGATAAAACATCTAGAAACAGGCAAACAAATCTGAAAAGGGAAGAATGCTGGGAATTTTCTGTCAGACCTCAAGGGAGTATGTTAACAGACTTGTGCATTTCAGATTGATTTGCAAATTGCCAACATCTGCTGGATCATGGAAAAAGCAAAAGAATTCCAGAAAAACATCTATTTCTGCTTTACTGACTATGCCAAAGCCTTTGACTGTGTGGTTCGCAATACACTGTGGAAAATTATGAGAGATATGGGAATATCAGACCACCTGGCCTGCCTCCTGAGAAATCTGTATGCAGGTCAGGAAGCAACAGTTAGAACTAGACATGGAACAACAGACTGGTTCCAAATAGGAAAAGGAGTACGTCAAGGCTGTATATTGTCACCCTGCTTATTTAACTTCTATGCAGAATACATCATGAGAACCGCTGGGCTGGAAGAAGCACAAGCTGGAATCAAGATTGCTGGGAGAACTATCAGTCACCTCAGATATGCAGATGACATCACCCTTATGGCAGAAAGTGAAGAGGAACTAAAAGGCCTCTTGATGAAAGTGAAAGAGGAGAGTGAAAAAGTTGGCTTAAAGCTCAACATTCAGAAAATGAAGATCATGGCATCTGGTCCCATCACTTCATGGGAAATAGATGGGGAAACAGTGGAAACAGTGTCAGACTTTATTTTGGGGGGCTCCAAAATCACTGCAGATGGTGACTGCAGCCATGAAATTAAAAGACGCTTACTCCTTGGAGGAAAAGTTATGACTAACCTAAATAGCATATTCAAAAGCAGAGACATTACTTTGCCGACTAAGGTCCATCTAGTCAAGGCTATGGTTTTTCCTGTGGTCATGTATGGATGTGAGAGTTGGACTGTGAAGAAAGCTGAGCGCCGAAGAATTGATGTTTTTGAACTGTGGTGTTGGAGAAGACTCTTGAGAGTCCCTTGGACTGCAAGGAGATCCAACCAGTCCATTCTGAAGGAGATCAGCCCTGGGATTTCTTTGGAAGGAATGATGCTAAAGCTGAAACTCCAGTACTTTGGCCACCTCATGTGAAGAGTTGACTCTGGAAAAGACTCTGATGCTGGGAAGGATTAGGGGCAGGAGGATTAGGGGACGACAGAGGATGAGATGGCTGGATGGCATCACGGACTCAATGGACGTGAGTCTGAGTGAACTCTGGGATTTGGTGATGGACATGGAGGCCTGGTGTGCTGCAATTCATGGAGTCGCAAAGAGTCGGACACGACTGAGTGCCTGAACTGAACTGAACTGAAGCTGTTTTACAAATCCTGTAGGGAAAAGTTACAGTAAACTTAAAGCAATAGAAAATTTTCCTGCCCACATAAGGCAAATGATTCCTGTATACAGATAAGAATTTTTTTCCTCTAAAGAGTATAAAACCTTGTTTGTGTAAATGGAATACTGGTATATGGATTTTATGTTTGTATTCCTTTCCTCAACATATTTTGAGATTCTTTCCTGCTGTAGAGTATATTAGTAGTTTATTATTATTATTTTACTGTGAAAAAAAATTCACTATTGCATGGCTATACTGCCATTTCTTCATTCACTTGTTAACAAATACAGACTGTTCCAGTTAAGGGCTATTATGAATAAAGCTGCTCTGAAAATAAAGTATATAAATATAAACTCTCTAAGCCAAATTGTCATGAGTACGAGTTTTAACTGATTCTTTTGACTGTTCTGAGCCATTGTAATTCTATATGAATATTAAGATCAACTTATCCATTTCTGAAAAAAATAAAAAGCCATCTGGGATTTTGATAGTGACTACATTGCATCTGGACACTAATTTGGGGATTCTTGCCATCTTAATATTAATCATTCCAATCCACAAGCATGGGGCAACCTTCCATTTATTATGCCTTTGAAGTTTTTTGTCTGTGAAGTGTAACATCTGGTCCTCTTCACTAAGCAGTGTTTAGAAGTTTTCAATTTCTCTATATATGGATCACACTTTCCTGTTCTTTGTTTGTCTCATAATTTTTGCTTGAAAACTGAACCTTTTAGAAAATACATTTCACAGCTCTGCATCTTAATCCTCTAGGTTCCTTCTTCCCTAGGGTTTGATGTTGATGTTGCTGTTTTCCTGGTCATTTATTTGTTTAGTGACTTGGCTGAAATAACTATGAAATCTATTTCCCCCACAGTGTGAAGTCTCAGATGTACTTCCTCACATGGTTTTCTTGTCTTTATATTTTAGCTCTGAAACAGCACAAGCCATTTATTGGTCAAAGACTGTTGTGCTTACCAAGTTAGATTTTGACCTACTTCCACTGAATGTGATACCTTGGAGGCTGCTATCACAGATCAAGTTTACATTTTTTTCTCTCTATTTTCAATTAGTAGACTGCATTCTCCCTCCTTGATTACCTCTGAAAGGGCTCAATTTTGGTCATGCACACAGGCTTCTAGATGACAGAGATATGTGTAATTTTAAAGTCAGTCTTCCTAGGAGCTGCCTTTATGTCAGATTATCACATTGTTCAGCCACTGTTTAGTCAAGGTTGTGCTTAAGCCCCTGATGGCAGTGAGTCTTCCACTCCTTGTGGAAAAAAAAAGCCTCCTTAAGTGAACAATGAAGGGGAATATAGGAAAACAATAGAATAGGAAAGACTAGAGATCTCTTTAAGATAACTGGAGATGTGAAGGGAACATTTCATGGAAGGATGGCATGAAAAGGGCAGAAATGGTAAGGACCTAACAGAAACAGAAGAGATTAAGAAGAGGTGGCAAGGATACCCAGAAGAACTATAAAAAGAAAGTCTTAGTGACTCAGATAACTACAATGGTGTGGCCACTCACATCCTAGAGCTAGGACGTCCTGGAGTATGAAGTCAAGTGGGCCTTAGGAAGCACTAGCAAGGAATCTATGACAAACCTAGACAGTATATTACAAAACAAAGACATCGCTTTGCCAACAAAGGTCCATATGATCAAAGCTGTGTTTTTTCCAGTAGACATGTATGGATATTAGAGTAGGAACTAAAGAAGGCTGAGCACCAAAGAATTGATGCTTTCATACTGTGGTGCTGGAGAATTCTTGGGAGACCCCTGGATTGCAAGGAGATCCAATCAGTCAATCCTATCAGTCAATCCTAAAGGAAACCAATCTTAAATATTCATTGAAAGGACTAACACTGAAGCTGAAGCTCCAATACTTTGGCTACTTGAGGCAAACAGCTGACTCACTTGGAAAGACCCTGATGCCAGGAAAGATTGAAGACAGGAGGAGAAAGGGGCAACAGAGGATGAGATGGTTAGATGGCATCACCCGTTCAATGGATATGAGTTTGAGCAAACTCTGGGAGATGGTGAAGGACAGGGAAACCTGGCATGCTGCAGTCCATGGGGTTGAAGAGTCGGACACTACTTGGTGACTGAACAACAGCAAAGAACATACATATTTCAGTTCTTAATAATTTGGTGTATAATCTTCATTTATCTGATTATTAGCTATTAAAGGACATGCTCCATCTTGGTATACCTGGGCACTTAGTAAATTACAAGTCCACGTTACCATAGTGTATGCTGCCTAATACATGAATCTGTGCTTGCTACTTGTTCAGTGCATTTATTTCCTATTATATATCCTATTACGTATATATATATATAGTATTTTATTAAAAATATTTAATGATGAAATTACAGAAACCATAAATATTGCATAATAAAGACAATTAATACTAGCTGAGTTATATTAATAATATACATTTTTTTAATTGGGCAATACTAGTAAAGTGAAAGTAAAGTCACTCAGTCGTGTCCGACACTTTGTGACATCATGGACTGACTATACAGTCCATGGAATTCTCCAGGCCAGAATACTGGAGTGGGTAACCTTTCCCTTCTCCAAGGGGTCTTCCCAATCCAGGGATTGAACTCAAGTCTTCTGCATTGCAGGCTGATTCTTTATCAGCTGAGCCACAAGAGAAACCCAAGAATAATAGAGTGGGTGTCCTATCCCTTCTCCAGGGGATCTTCCCCATCCAGGAATTGAATTGGGGTTCCTACACTGCAGGCAGATTCTTTACCAACTGAGTTATCCAGGAAGCCCAATACTAGTAAATACATGCCTACTGGCAGGAAGCTAATCACAGAATATTCTCTTCAATGACAAAGTCAATATAGTTAGATGACTAATGGATTGCCTAGAGGAAGTTTTCTTATTTTTAAAGTTATCTCCCCCATGAAATAAAAATAAAATCCTAAGTACTTAATCATGACTTAAGATCATTTGTTTCAGAAAAATAATATTTTCTAACTTATATGCAACCTGATTTATTCTTAATCCTTTTATCCAGCTCCTGATATTTGCTTTTTGCAAATGTCATTTTTTTATATTCTCAATATTTCTAGATAGTTAACTTGTCTTAAAACTTAAAGATAAATTTGAAAAATGGAAATTAGTTATAAATTACATATTTTCAAGTCTGTAAAACTTAAAAAACATTTTACAGAAGACACATTTGCCTGTCACTTACTTGTTTAATGTCTTGATAAGAAATTTTAGCCATAAGCATGTATAAAAAAGTAATAGTTAACGAATAATGAATATTCTAGAGTTTTGCTTAGTGTTTTTTTCAAATTTTGCAAGCATATATAAAAATTGAAAAATTACAATGCAAAGTTCTACCATATGAACAATTTTGATAATTTGAACCAAAATTAGGAATAATTTAATACAGGTAATAGGTATATATCTTGAATTTGATATTATAAGCATTATCTTAATTCTTAATAGTCACAACTTTAGATGACTTTGTTGAAGCTATTTCCAATGCGTTTTATGTTATGAACAATTAATTTTCAGAATTTGCATAATTATTTCTATCACTGATGTATCGTACTAAAGGATGTGTATAAGTGAGTCAAGCTGAAGTAATATGAGTAACATCACAGTTTTAGCAAAAGTGACAGATTGGATGTACTTGGTGAAAGCTGGTCAAAGGTTCACACACTTCCTGTATGCAAAAGTGAAAAGGGATATGACAGGAATATTCTGAGAACATGGGTTACTCATTCTGTACTTTTAGAAATACCTGCATAATATTGGTCAGTAATTAAAAACAGTATAAAAATACAACATATCCAAATCTCTTGGCTTGACTCATAGTGAATTTTTGAGATTTACTGAACGTATGCAAAATTACATTTTTGGTTGAAAACAGTGAATATCCTAGTGAAGAGTATTTCTCCAAAATTCTTAAGATCTTTAAAATATAAATATCATCTTTTGGTCATGAGTCAAGCTTGATCATGAAAATACATGAGAAGTTTTATAGCCGAAGTCCTGCTTGAAATTATTCTTAAAGTTTGTTCTTTAGATTTTCAATTCTCCTTCCTGTCCTTTTTTTATTTTTATTTTTTAGCTTTTCTGATAAATAAGTACCTGTATGCTTCTGTGCAAGCACACCAAATTGTGTGAAATCTATTTTCTTAAAAAAAAATCACTCAAAAAGATAAATTGTAAGCCATATATTTCCTTTCTCAGTCCCCTGACAGACAAGTTTTAAAATATTACCAATGTATTTTTTGTACATTTATAGAGGTGTTTCTGGAATGAACATTAGAATGTAAGACTTCTAACAGCAATGCGTATTTTTGAAGGGCTCAGAAGAGTGATATCTGTTTGACCATTTGCATGATAGCAATGAACAAATACTTTCATTCTATAATGTTTCCAAAGATATCCAGTGTCTATATATATGTGTGTATATATCTGTCAATGTACGTGTTGGACTAATAATTTTAATTAAGTAGTAATTCAGATATTAGTCTCTGTAGATAACAACAGAAAAATATAAAGTGTAGACTCTCAAGATTGACTATTCTTACAAAGCACCACAGATTATTTATAGCAACTGTTTACTGACAATACTTTCACCCTTTTAAACCAAATTCTATGGCACTCGCTTCTAGCACAAAGCTATGTGACTTTCCCCACATTAAGAATTATGTGATGAAAATTCTACCTCTACAAAGAGAGTAATATATTTGAGGTGAAAGAATGCCTTTATCATCTTATTCTAATAAGTCGCCCAACAAATTATACATTGCTGTTAAAATGAGCTTTCTTTTGAGGTGGTTGATTTATTTTTTAAATTTTTATTTTATATTGGAGTACAGTTGATTTACAACATTGTGTTAGTTTCGGGTATATAGCAAAGTGATTCAGTTATACATATACATATATCTATTCTTTTTCAAATTCTCCTCCCATTTAGGTTATTACAGAATATTGAGCAGAGTTCTCTGTTTTATACAGTAGGTCCCTGTTGGTTGTCTATTTTAAATATAGTGGTGTGTATGGGTTGGGAAGATCCCCTGGAGGAGGGCATGGCAACCCACTCCAGTATTCTTGCCTGGAGAATCCCCATCCATGGGGTCGCAGAGTTGGGTAGGACTGAGCGACCAAGCACAGCACAACACAATGTGTATGGGAGTGAGCTTAAACATAACACATAAAATGAGCTTCTTAAACTTTTAATCTCTTTAATATTTTTCAGCTATGCCATGCTCAAGTATTAGTTGTGACAGCTCCTATGAGTCATCACATAAATAATGAACTCACGTCAGTGGCAAAAAAGATTGCTAACAATATGTCTGTTATGGAATCTACCGTGGCTTCGAATTGCATTTTGTTAACAAGCCTAGGAAGGAGAAGGCAAAGGCACCCGACTCCAGCACTCTTGCCTGGAAAAGCCCATGGACGGATAGCCTGATAGGCTGCAGTCCGGTGTCGCTAAGAGTCGGACAGGACTGAGCCACTTCACTTTCACTTTTCACTTTTAGGAAATGGCAAACCCCTTCAGGGACGGGGGCGAGGGGGGCGAGGGTGGTGGTGGGCTGCTGTCTATGGGGTTGCACAGAGTCACGCAACTGAAGCAATTTAGCAGCAGCAGCAGCAGCAGCAGCAAGCCTAGGAAGGTAAAGAAATATCCATAGGTCCTAACTTACGAACATCTCTCTCTCAGGCAAATTAGAAACATTTGAGGATGATATAAATACTTGTGACATCATTTCTTTTATAAAAAAGGAATAACTAATAGTTCCATGGTTATCATAGTTCATTTAATACTAATAAGGAAAACAAAAGTAGAGAATTTTGAAATCTTCCATTGTGGTAATCACAGATTTCAACACATGATAGTGTGTGAAAACTTGAATATGTGTCATGTTGACTAGGAGGAGTATGGTAGAGTGGTTAAGCATATGAGCTCTGGATCTCTGGTTTTGAATCCTGGCTCTATCATATAACATCTTTGTGGTCTGGTTAAATTATCTTTCTGTAACTAAGTAGGGATTATATCAGCACCTATCCTATACAATGATCTGAAGAATTAATTAAGCAATTAAATCAATGTCTAGTGCATTCAAATTGTTTATAGAATTCAGGTAAGATCGTCAGCCAAAAATAAAGTAAAATATTTTGTCTTGGACTTTATATATGTGAATATCTATCACACTACAAGGCAAAAGCTTTCCTTAATTCTGTAAGCAAAAATAAAAATTATATCTGAGTTGTACTCTATTAGAAGTACTAACCCTTCATCCTACCAGATCTCTCTATTGCTGAATCCTCTTATAATAAAAAGTAAAATTAGAGTTCATTTTATAAATCCATGAAGTATAGAAGCTGTAAAACTTATGCAATGACAGTGAGAAATTTTAAGTGTATTCTCTCATTTCACCTCATTAATATCTTTGTCTTCAGAATAAATTAATTGTGTGCAATTTTCCTTCTCATTATAATGCTTGTCACAGGAGAGCACAATCAGAATTATAATAACACAAGAAGGAATTGAACATTATGGCAGTGTGCTTCATAACTTTTATATATTATATCCTAAGCTTGCTCTTGATTTTACTATAATTTTATTATATCTATCATATTAACAAAGCTGTAAATATGAACTCGAACACAAGATATTATGGAAGAGACATGTCTTCTCTATAGTCTTATCAAGTAGCATTAATTAAGTTTCAACAAAGATTACATAAGTGTTTTAATTATAGAATATATGTATTATGTATGTGAAAAAGAGGCAATTTTATGTATTAATATGTGGTATGAATGTCAAGATGAAACTTGTTTTAAAATCTGAATTAAGGAGAAATATATCTAAGGAGACTCTTCCATCCTAAAGTGTAAACAAATATTAATGACTATTTTGTAAATTCCTAAGCACAGCAGGAATATAAGCAAATTTTTCACACAATAGATTTTATAGGAAATTATGAATTACAGAAAATTTTTAATTTTTAATGTAGTTAAGGAATTTTCCATTTAACACAGTTCAGTAGCTGTAGAAATACCAGATATGTATCACATTTGCTTCAACATTTTCACTCCAGTAGACCCTTGTAACAAAATATGTTATGTGCATCTAAATTAACATTTCAGATGACTTGTATAGTCCATAAGGTAAAAAGGCAAGATAATGAAATTTATTCATTTTATTAATGCTTAGATTCATATAATTTAACACCTTAATAAATTTTAACAATCTAGTTAGTCCATGCCTCCAATAAAGGAAATTAAATCCAATTAAAAGAAGGAATTGTTGGCATACATGAACATCTCAAGTATAGTTGTCTTTCTGTGTTCATGGGAGTTTGATTCCCCCAGATACCAAAATTTGCAGATGCTCATGTGACATGGTGTAGTCTATCCTCAATATCTGTGGGTTCTGCAGCTTCTGATTCAACCAACTCCATGTGTTGATTCAACTAACATATTTGGCAGTTGGTGAATCAGCTAATGGGAAACCCATGGATCCTGAGGACTTACTGTACTGCAAAACTTCAAAATTATACAAAAAGGATACATGAATGTGGTTTATTACCATAATTAGATGCATTTTCAATAATGTTTCCCCAATGAGAAAATCTATCAGTGATAAATTCCATATCTCAAGATGCACTTCAAGGTCATCAGTTTCCTGAGCAACTCTAGCATAGGTTGTATACTAATAAAGCTTCCTATAGAATGAGAGGAAATACTTGCACATGATGTGAGCAACAAGGGATTAATTTCCAAAATATATAAACAGCTCATATAGCTCAATATCAAAAAATAAAACAACACAATAAAAAAAATGGGCAGAAGACCTAAACAGACACTTCTCCAAAGACAGACAAATGGCCAGAAGGCAAGTGAACAAATGCTCAACATTGATAATTATTCAGTTCAACTTAGTTCCTTTCAGTCTCTCAGTCGTGTCTGATTCTTTGCGACCCCATGAATTGCATCACGCCAGGCCACCCTGTCCAAAATCAACTCCCAGAGTTCACCCAGACTCACATCCATCGAGTCAGTGATGCCATCCAGCCATCTCATCCTCTGTTGTCCCCTTCTCCTCCTGCCCCCAATCTCTCCCAGTATCAGAGTCTTTTCCAATGAGTCAACTCTTCCCATGAGGTGGCCAAAGTACTGACTGGAGTTTCAGCTTTAGCACCATTCCTTCCAAAGAAATCTCAGGGCTGATCTCCTTCAAAATGGACTGGTTGGATCACTCTGCAGTGCAAGGGACTCTCAAGAGTCTCTCCAACACCACAGTTCAAAACCAACAATTCTTCGGCACTCAGCTTTCTTCACAGTCCAACTCTCACATCCATACATGACCACAGGGAAAACCATAGCCTTGACTAGATGGACCATTGTTGGCAAAGTAATGTCTCTGTTTTTCAACATGCTATCTAGGTTGGTCTTAACTTTCATTCCAAGGAGTAAGCGACATTTAATTTCATGGCTGCAGTCACCATCTGCAGTGATTTTGGAGCCCAAAAAAGTAAAGTCTGACACTGTTTCCACTGTTTCCTCATCTATTTCCCATGAAGTGATGGGACCGGATGCCATGATCTTCATTTTCTGAATGTTGAGCTTTAAGCCAGCTTTTTCACTCTCCTCTTTCACTTTCATCAAGAGGCTTTTTAGGTACTTAGGGAAGATGGTGGAGGAATAGGACGGGGAGACCACTTTCTCACGCACAAATTCATCTCAAGATGGCGGAGGAATAGGACGGAGAGACCACTTTCTCCCGCACAAATTCATCAAAAGAACATCTCAACGCTGGGTAAATTCTACAGGGCAGCTTCTGAATGTGAGCAGAGGACATAAGGCATCCAGAAAAGCAGAACATTGTCTTCAAAAACAGGTAGGAAAAACACAAAAGACGAAAAAATGAAACAAAGGAGGTAGGGAGGGAGCTCCGTCCAGGGAAGGGAGTCCTGTCCCGGGAAAAGAGTTTTAAAAAGAGAGAAGTTTCCAAACGGCGGAAACACTCTCACTACTGAATCTGTGGAGAGTCTTGGAAGCACATAACAGGGAAGAAAAATAAATGGTGATTAAGACCAACAGGTTATGAGCCCAATGGTAATTCCCCCAGCGGTGAACCAGAGCAGACGCTTGCATCTGCCACTAGCAAGTGGGGGCTGGGCAAGGAGGCGCAGGAGACGCGGGCAGCAGCGCTTAAGAATTGGGCCGGAACGCCTGCGCATAACCAGAGCGAACTAATTCAGGCTAGCACACCAGACTGTGGGACAGTTACCACGCGAAAAGCTCGAACATAAGCCACCGCCAGGACCGCGCACAGAACAAAGGACAGAACAGAAATAGCCAGCTGCCCGCCAGCCCCCGCCAGCGACAGGCAGCCAGAGCCATAAGGGCTGGAATGTGGCAATCGCAGCCCCAGAGGGACTTTGCTGATCAAACTGCAAGCAGGCTTCTTTGCTACTGAGATTTCCTGGGCTGCTGGACAGTTACAATTTGCCTGATAGGAGTCCCGGGCTACACCCAGAAAACTGAACAGCAGGAGAGGGTGATAAGCCGCTCGACTGCACTCACCGAACACCTGAGCTGCTCGGTCCTGGGAAGGGCACAAAATGCAGGCCCAATCGAGTCTGCGACTACCTGGGCGCCGAGCCTGAGAGGCTTAGACCAGGGAGGTGCATGAAGCCTAGGGCCGGCCTCAGACAGTCCCCGGTGGAGAAACGTAGAGCCTGAGCGTTGTGCGCTGGGTGTAGGGGCAGGCCCAGCGGGGCTGAGGCACTGCGAATATATGCCAGAGCTATTTGGTAGCAGCATCCCTCCCTCCCCACAACGCGACTGACCAAGTGAGCCGAAAAAAGAAAAAAGAGTGACTGCCACCGCCACTTTGTGTTAGGGTGGAAATAGGACACTGAAGAGACCAGCAAACAGAGGAAGCTGAACAGCGGGAACCACCTTGGAAGTGACCCCACACTGCCTACAACACCAGAAAAAGTCCCAGAAATATCGTTACTATTTTTTTTAACGTTCTCTTTTTTTATTATTATTATTTTTTAGTATTTTTTTGTAGATGTTTTTGTTTGATTTTTTCTTCCTATTTTTTCTTCTCTTTTTTTTAAGTCCTCTATTACTCTTCTAATTTTAATTTTTTAACCTATATCACTTTTCAAAAAAAAAAAGACCCTATTTTTAAAGCAAATGCCATATATACATAGATATACAAATTTTTGTTTCTTTTTTTGAGTGGCTGTTGGTGTTGGTTGTTAATAATTCCTGTGACTTTATTTTTTTCTTCTTGTTCTTCTTAGCTTTAATGTTGTATTTTTGAAAATCCAACCTCGACTCTTAAAGTTTTAATCCTTACTTTTTGGTATTTCTGGTCAATTTTTTACATTTAAAAACCCAATGTTCATTACCCAATTTTACCTGAGAGTGAGATTACTGGCTTGAACACTCTCTCCTCTTTTGGACTCTTCTTTCTCCCCAG
>SJXQ01000287.1:53100-89948 GCA_006408695.1 Aepyceros melampus
CAACCCTGGGATTTCTTTGGAAGGAATGATGCTAAAACTGAAGCTCCAGTACTTTGGCCACCTCATACGAAGAGTTGACTCATTGGAAAAGACCCTGATGCTGGGAGGGATTGGGGGCAGGAGAAGAAGGGGACGACCGCGGATGAGATGGCTGGATGGCATCACGGACTCAATGGACGGTGAATCTGAGTGAACTCCGGGAGTTGGTGATGGACAGTGAGGCCTGGCGTGCTGGAATTCATGGGGTCGCAAAGAGTCAGACACGACTGAGTGACTGAACGGAAGGGAACGGATGTTTAAATTGTACGGCCCCAACTTCAAAATGTAT
Source organism: Aepyceros melampus (assembly GCA_006408695.1). Taxonomy (NCBI): domain Eukaryota; kingdom Metazoa; phylum Chordata; class Mammalia; order Artiodactyla; family Bovidae; genus Aepyceros; species Aepyceros melampus. The sequence goes on from SJXQ01000287.1 coordinate 53,429, forward strand.
GCATTCTAGTAAAAAGCTTTAGATCCTCTTTACACCTAAAAAAACTAAGGTAGTGTCTATACAACTTAAGTATCATTTATCTGTTTCTTATATTATTATTAGAATGTATATTATTAATATTATATAATATATTTTATTATATAATATATATTATTAATATTTATTATGCTATTTTTCAGTTGTATATATGCACATTGGGGAAACAGTATAGAGAGTTTGTAGTTTATTTTGTAGACCACATTTTTTTTTTTTTTAAATGACAGTGCACATGGTAACACAAATCTTTCCATGCTTCTTGTGCCTGGAACAATAACCTCAAGGCCCTTTTGTTTTCCATTCCATACTTATTTTGCTTAAGTTTCCTCTTTCTCTAAAATATGCCCAGAGTCCCTTCCCAATTCTCTTTGCTTGAGCTTTTATTTCCTGTTTTACTCCTCTGTTTGGCTTGACCACATTCTTTAAAATACTCTGCTAAAGAAGTTCCAAGGAGCTGTCATTAAAAAGTGAAAGTGTTAGTCACTCTGTCATGTCTGACTCCTTGTGACCTCCTGGACTGTAGCCCACCAGGCTCCTGGGTCCAAGAAATTCTCCAGGCAAGAATACAGGAGTGGATAACCATTCCCTTCTCCAGGGGATCTTCCCAACCCAGGGATCAAATCTGGATCTTCTGCCTTACAGACAGATTCTTTACCCTCTGAGCCACCACATTTACTTAAACAGGATGCAACAATGACAGCATGCTAGCTGATTTTCTCACTGAATTCCTGAAAACACCTGAGATCAACTACTAAACAATCTTACATCTTATTAGAATAGAAAATGTTGTAGCAATTGATGGATGGGGCAGGGGGGTGGGCTGGGAGTAGGGGTAAGAGAGTTGGGACATATCAAGACACTAGAGCAGTGAATTTTTAACCTTAGAATCACTGGATGATCTTTCATAAAATAAGTGACCAAGTCATTCCCCATGTCAATTAAATCAGAATATCTGGAGGTGGGGCCCTAGCATGTATATCTTTTAAGAGCTCCAACAGAATATTCCAATATATAGTCAAGGTCAAAAACTACTATTTAGAGCTAATATCCTTTGAGATTTTTAGCTCATTCAAGGCAGGAAAGGTTAGAAATAGTCGCTCCAGGACTTGGTAGAAGTCACTGTTGCAAAAGAGGAGACATAAGGTCAAATAAAAGGAAAAATAGCTCTATGTGTTAAAGTCTAACAATAGCTCAGGTCATATACAAGCAATATTAACAGCTGATTTACAAAGTACTGGATTAAAAAGAGAATTTTTTTGCAGCAAGCAAATCAAGAGGAATGATCTTCTTACTTCTAACATCTTAACTCACCTGAAGTTAGGCAGGAAATCTCAAAAATAAATCATAAGTGAAAATAAAAGCCAAATTGATGAGGTCCAGCACACTTCCTGAACAACATGGCTAGTCTTTAAGAATTGTGAAAAGGCAATATACTTTCTGTGAGTAAATTATTATACGGAAAAAAAAAAAAAAAACATTGGAGTGGCTTTTTATGTAGTTGCTTCCCCAATTAAATTACCATTTTCCATTTCTAAATAAATATCTCTTCTGCATCATTTCAGAGAGTTCTAGTGGATAGAACTACTCTGGATAGTAACAATTACTACAAGTATCCCCAGTGGCTCTCCAAAGTGAATATTGTGTCATACAATTTCTATTATAAGCCCAACTAGCTGAAATATGACAAGTGAAAATCTACCCATGGATTTTACATGTGTGATGATTTACAAACCAACAGGCAAAGTTAACTTTGTAAAAATAGTTTCTTTTGGGAAAGCTTGTTGTGTAACTACTTAATTGCTCACCATTTCTGACTGATTTTCTCAGTCCTTTTTAGAAAACCTCCAATAAATATATTTATTCAAATATAATAAGAAAATTGCATCCTCTTCTCTGAAAAGATGGGTTACTAAACTGAAATGGACATATACTCAGATCCCATTTGATAAACTTTTCATTTAATTAAATTCAGAACATCCATGCTCACAAAACTCTTTTAAGTACAAGTTGTCAGCTTGTAGAGTACAGAAAGAGTTTTACTTAACAAAACTATATATTTTGAGATATTTGTTAAAATATGTTTCTCTGAGATAGAAACATCTTTGAAAACAGGTGTCTATGTTGAGCTGTAAACCTTTGTTGCTTCCTACAAATCTATCTTTTATTCCATTGTAGTCTCTGTGGAAGCTTAAAGAATTCAAGATTATCAATCATCTACATCTTGAAACAGATAATGTGATGTTATTCAGTGATATCATCTGTATTGCTTTACATTATCACCTATTTTCATCCTCATCTAAATTTAAGCAGCTGGAAGTTTTTAAACCACTTCTTTTACTAAGTATTTTTGAAATATACATAAAGCATTAGATAGAGTTCAGTATAAAATATTGCTGTCTAGAAACAAGAGGGCAAGATTTGTGAGAAAATAAACTTTTAAATCACTTCATTTTTAGTTATACAATGTGGGAGACTGGAGCAAATGAGTAATAAAAGGCAAAACAATTGAGTCTCCTAGGGTGCTAAATTAAGAATTTATAGTCTGAATGATGTCTCAGTAACCTCATTCAATTTTCTATTATTGCAGATCTTAAACAGTTATGAACACAGATGACATAGCAACTTTCACTTATAAATCTGCAAGGGTGATAAATATAACATGCAAAATTCATGTTGATAGTAATCTTAGTTGGTCTAATGTTCTCAAAACAAAGAAAAATAATGATATTTAAAGAAAGCAATGTTTCAGCAAACAAAACAGTCTAGAAGAGCTAATAAGATATATTTTTATTTTAAAACAGATGGGACATTTACTAGTTTAAAACAGTGACTGCAAATAGCATTCACATAAGTAAACATTACAAAAGCTCTGAGAACTAGGTGATGCTTCTGGAGTAAAAGTATAAATAACTTTACAACAAAAGGGATTAGCATTTAATATTTTTGCAATTGTTGAGGGAGTGTGTAATTTCCTCAGTTCTGTCTCATCACAACAAAAATTCGAAGCGACAGACCAGTGTTACATCTGACCAGCGTTACAGCTCTTGGATGGGCCAGCTCTACAGCTCTTGGACAGACCAGTGTCACAGCTCGATGTTATGGCTCAGTTTTATTTAGAAAATAAAGGAAAATACGTCCTAGAGGCATAAGGGCATGTTGACCCAAAAGATGTGACGATGAGAGAGAGAGAGAGAGAGAGAGAGAGAGAGTGAAAGAGAGAGGGAGGGGTAGGGAGAGAGAGAGGGACCCCTGGCCTTTTGGGTCCTTTTTTTGTATGTTTTTTTTTTTTCTTCTCCCCCTGGGCCTGCCCTATGAAATTGGGCTAGCCAGGAGTGCTGTCTGTTCTACCTGGGGTCCTCACTCTGGCCCTTGGACCTTTCTTTGTTCTATTTTCCTGGGCTTTCCCCTTCCTTGTCTTTTAGCCACCACAATTTTGGACTCCTTTTTCCTATTCTAACTACCTAACACAATAATACATAATAAAAACTGCTTCATTAAAAATATTAGCTACATGGCTGATCCAAGATTTTTTCTAGCAAAAGAACTTTAGTGTTGCTATGCTTTTTAAAGAATCAGCCTTGAAATCTATATAAAATTATATCAGAATAATGGACCGGAGTAATATATCTAAGTTATACAGGACAACAATGATTACACAGGTAGATTTTCTGTTCTACGCAGTGTGCTCTTTATTATCCTACCAATAAATAACATCAGCTTCAACTAGTATAATACATCAGTTTATTGGCTGAAGGAATTAAATAAATTGGGGAAAATAATTGGTTCCTTGAAATAGATTAACCTACTAGTCTTTAGTTGCTTTGTTAAGTTTTAATTATATCCAGAAGTAAGATGTCTTTTGCTTTTTAAATGGAACCTCTATTTGAGCAAAACCCAAGCACTAGTTGTGTTAAAATATGTTTTATTCTCTAATAAATTATACTCTTCATATGGGAAATTATAATAAAAGAAAATGTATTACTATCGCATTAGTATATTCTACTAAGAAATAAACACAGGTTAAAAGATAATAAAGTCATGGCTATCAGTGCATTTTTATGATATTCCTTTGGTGAATAATTATGACTTAATATAACATAAATATTGTTTCCCCAATGTTTGATATGTTTGGCTTGTACTTATTTCTGAGGTTATCAATAGAATAAAAAGCAAGATCTTAAATAAAAGAAATGAAATAGGTAAAATAAAAGGAATCATATTTTATTGTTCAAGTTGAAACTGGATTGGAATAAGTAGAATATTTTTGTATAAGTTGGCATTATTTAAAACTAAGACTTAGCTCATTTTTCCAATTTCAAGAATGAAGAGTAGATTAAAATGTAGAATGCGTACTATTAAACATACTCCTCTACCACTGAAATGTAGTTTACAAAACTAATAATATAGGGACACCAAATATTTTAAGGGTGGTTAGTACATACACAAAATCAGATATCTTAATTTCTTGATTTAGTAAAATCAAGACAAGGTTTTTATTTTCTTGAGAAAATCAAGAGAGGTTCCACTTAAAAATAATTTATTATTGTACACAAATAGGTAATCAATAAGGTTAGTGACATTGATGAGCTTAAGTGTTTTTTGAATCACACTATGTAGCAAATATTCAGTTCAGTTCAGTTCAGTTCAGTCACTCAGTCGTGTCTGACTCTTTGCAACCCCATGAATCGCAGCACGCCAGGCCTCCCTGTCCATCACCAATTCTTGGAGTTCACTCAGACTCACGTCCATTGAGTCTGTGATGCCATCCAGCCATCTCATCCTCAGTCATCCCTTCTCCTTCTGCCCCCGATCCCTCCAAACATCAGAGTCTTTTCCAATGAGTCAACTCTTCGCATGAGGTGGCCAAAGTACTTGACTTTCAGTTTTAGCATCATTCCTTCCAAAGAAATCCCAGGGCTGATCTCCTTCAGAATGGACTGGTTGGATCTCCTTGCAGTCCAAGGGACACTCAAGAGTCTTCTCCAACACCACAGTTCAAAAGCATCAATTCTTCGGCGCTCAGTCTTCTTCACAGTCCAACTCTCACATCCATACATGACCACAGGACTTTTATAAAATATAGCATATAAAAAAGGTATGTTAAATATGTTCCTTTTATTACAAAAGCTATTAATCATTAAATATATTTAAAACAGAAGCAAAAATATTGGTAAATTTAGTTGTTTTCTACAAAATATGCCTCATCTTTTTAGTATCTAACTCAGTTCAGACATAGGCCATTATTCTGCCTAAAGAGACAAAAATAAAAAGTCTTTCTACATTAGCTTGTGAGTTACTGTTAGGAAATATAGGCTGTGAACTTTCTCCAGGAGAAATGAGCTTAGTCTGGGACCTTTACCTTTTACAAACATGTTATTAAATTTTAGTTCACAGAACAGAATCCTCCAAACTTATTTTAAAAGCCTATGAAGAAAAATAAGCAAGGTCGACTCTGTGACTCTTTAGTCTTAATATATCTAAAGTATTTTCTCTAAATATTTTAAACAACTTAGATATTGAATGTTTTCCTTTCTCAAGATGAAATCCAAGGTATGGTTATAGAGGCAGAAAATGGGCTAAAATGCTAAAATGGTTTACTTGATTTATATTATTTTTCTGTATATATATTTATAAAAACACACTCCAATGATACACTTTAAAATTCAATAATTCAAAACTATATCTTAAATTGAGTACAAATCAAAATTTTAGAGTAAAAGGGATTTTTTAAATTTAAATAAGTGTAGAATATACATCCTCTGGAGGAGAAAATGGCAACCAACTCCAGTATTCTTGCCTCGAGAATCTCATGACAAAGGAGCCTGGCGGGCTACAGTCCATGGGGTCACAAAGAGTTGGACATGACTGAGCATCCGTGAAGGCACAGGATGTAATTAGAAAGATAATATTTAAATTACAAGTTTTTCATAATATTTTTAAAAGTGCTTTTTAGGTCTTCATATTTCATGCCAAAAAAGATGAGTCAGTTCTTCATTAGGATGTACAGTCTTAAAGGAAATTATCTGTAGGGTTTTCTGTTTTATTTTCTCCACAAGATAGTAGGATTCTCTTCATGTATTGGGGACACAGCTGATCTAACCTGTTCAGATATACACATGCAAATATACCCACATGTAAGAATTGTACATACGTACATATATACATATACACAGAGATGCCATCATGCATGTGTATACATGTGGCATTTAAGACTCAAAGTGAAATATATAAATATACTGTATATTAGATTATCAGGTTAGCTATGACAAGTTTAAGTGTGAGTTGGACCACAAAGAAGGCTGAACATGGAAGAATTGATGCTTTTGAATTGTGATGCAGGAGAAGACTCTTGAGATCAAACCAGTCAATCCTAAAGAAAATCAATCCTGAATATTCATTGGAAGGACTGATGCTGAAGCTGAAACTCCAATACTTTGGCCACCTAATGTAAAGAACTGACTCATTATGAAAGACCCAGATGCTAGAAAAGACTCTGATGCTGGAAAAGACTGATGGTAGGAGAAGAAGGGGGCAACAGAGGATGTGATGGTTGCATGGCATCACTAACTTAATGGACATGAGTTTGAGCAAACTCTGGGAGATAGTGAAGGACAGGAAGCCTGGTGTGCTGCAGTCCATGGGGTCGCAGAGTAGGACACAACTTGTGACTAAACAACAAGAACATGGCAAATATCATTTCACTGTTGTGTCTTTACAATGATCTAGGAATAATCCATTCCATTCCTGATATCCAAAACAAACACCCCATTTAGTTGATTAAACTTGCTTTCTCTGTAGCTCTGTTTTCTATGTACCTTTTATATTTACTTTTGATATTTAGCAAGCTGCTATTGCATTGCTAAATCTATGTACTTGTCTGAGAATCATTCAAGTCCATTCAAAGAGAAAGGGTATTTATAATGCTGAAATTATCATTCAAAACTTCAGTGTTGACAGAAAAAAAATGATATAATCCTGTTTCTACTAGAATATTGACTCTAAGAATTTCTCTTTATAAATTTGTCTACTGGTGATATGCTCTGAAATTCTTTCTCCCTGATCATGTTTACTTTATTCTTCAAAATAGCTTATATATTTTTGAGTGAAAAAATACCTATACATTTCACAATTAAAATCCTAAAGAGGAACATCTTTTTTAAAGTTATGAAATTGTCATCTTCAAGCTTTTACTTTACTATATGGTTATAGTAGGCTAGCTATAGTAATCAGAGAAGGCAATGGCACCCCACTCCAGTACTTCTGCCTGGAAAATCCCATGGACAGAGGAGCCTGGTAGGCTGTGGTCCATGAGGTCGCTAGGAGTTGGACACGACTGAGCGACTTCACTTTCACGCATTAGAGAAAGAAATGGCAACCCACTCCAGTGTTCTTGCTTGGAGAATTCCAGGGACAGGGGAGCCTGATGGGCTGCCATCTATGAGGACGCACAGAGTGGGAAACAACTGAAATGACTTAGCAACAGCAGCAGTAGCTATAGTACTAGTAATCATAGTAGTAGTATCTTGTTATTCTTGAATGAAAATTCAGTATTGTCCATCATATTTGTCAGATTATCATAAAAATAATTTAATAATTTAGACTTTCAAAAATGTCCTTTTCACATTTCTTTGAAGAATTCTACTGAACACATTTTTTTTTTAATGAACAAACAGCAAGTTTTTAGATTCTTAAATTTCTTAGGTAATTATAGTATCACTAAAATGGAAGATTTATCAAACTTGAATCCACAGAGATTTTCAAAGAACCATAAATGAATATTATTATATGAAGTAATTTTCAGATTGAGGCAGGTTGATATTTTTCGTAAATATAATGTATGTTTGAAACAAAAGAGTTCTCGATATACGATTTGTTTCTTTAATTTCTTAGAAACATAAGGATAAGAAATTTTTCTTTTCAGTATGGTAGAGAAATAACTATTGACATTTAGAATCTGAGAGTCAATAGGGAGTATTAAGAACTTTGATGATTACAAGATGAACAACAAGAGTAACCATATATCTCCCATTTCTCTGAGGCAATTTTGGCTTTTACTTGATCGTGAAGCATGCAGCTTAATGGCAGAGTCTTTCATTCTCCACCCCAAACTTTTTATCATATCACTTTGGGTGTTGATTTATATGGTGAGATGGTAAAGCATCTGCCTGCAATGCAGGAGACCTGGGTTCAATCCCAGGGTTGGAAAGATTCCCTGGAGAAGGAAATGGCATCCCACTCCAGTACTCTTGCCTGGAAAATCCCATGGATGGAGGAGCCTGGTAGGCTTCAGTCCATGGGGTTGTAGAGAGTTGGACATGACTGAACAACTTCACTTCACTGTCAGATCTGACACATCTAAAGTCTTCAGTTCATACCATATGAACCTGATATTGCCAGATTTCTTATCTTTGAAAAGCATAAGTTTGAATTTTCATGCTCTCAACTGATTTTAAAACACTGAAAATTTTTCAAATATCCTAAAATATAAGTAAGCCTCTATTATGCCAGCCAGTAAAACTAAATATGTATTATCTGGATATACTATTGAAAGACATTAATCTACTCTGAGTAAGAATACAAGAAGGGTTTATCACTGATTTTTGAGAAGAAAATCCTCATGTTTGCTCTTGTCTTTCTTATTATCTAATGATGATCATAAGAGTCATCATAAAGCTTGAAAAATATTCTCAAATAATAATATAAAATAGTTTGTACTCAATTCTTATTTGTTGACCAAAATAGAGATTTTTAATTGTATGTTCTTAAAATGATTTGACTAAAGTGCAAATTTATTAACAGTGGTCTCTTCTAGGTTATCTCTTCTCATTTCACACACACACACACACACACACACACACACACACATATATATATACACCACACACACACATACATACACACATGCTACTTTGTTATTTTCTAAGTAATAATGACTGAAAATTGTATTTATCTTAAGCTGGTATTAAAGGATAAACTTTAAATAAAAATGAGAAGCAGAAGAGAGTGGTTGACATATGCATATGGAATTGGAGAAAACTGGGTTCACAAGCCACCTTTGCCTCTCTACTCAATGGCAACCCACTCCAGTATTCTTGTCTGGAGAATTCCATGGACAGAGGAGCCTGACAGGATTCAGTTCATGGGGTCGCACAGAGTCGGACATCACTAAGCAACTAACACTTTCACTTTCTCTGAACAAGCTAGTTTATCCCAACTTTGAAAGTGTTTAGTGAAACAAAAGACATGACATCTTTAAAATATCTTACCATAATAATATAATCAGGCTTTGAAGTCAAAAATAGCTGGCTTCAAGATTTTGTTTGGTTCTTCATCTACCATGTATCATGTCTATGGTATCTGATGAATTAGATAAAGTTTCTAATTTTCAGTTTCTTCATAAATAATAGAGATAATAAAACCAAATTTTCAAGCCTGTACATTTTAAAGAGTGTATCTGTATCTATTTATTTCTTCTTTTGAGAAATAAAGTCTCAAAAATGACAAGAGGAATTGTTCCTGATCAATGATACCAATGATATATATTTTAAAATACACTGATTTATACTGAAGAACTGTTTTAATGACCAGGAGACTCATCTATATCCATATTTATTCTGTTGTTTTAGCTGTTGTTATTATCAATTTCTCCTGCCTATACAGTAGTGTATATATTTGAACACAGTACACGGCAATCAGATGTATTTTCTATGTGTGTTTCAAAAACAATTATAAGAATCACTTTTAAAATGAAATAGGAAATAGCTATTTACCTCAGGAGGATTAGAGTCTATCTAGTATCTAGAATAACTGATTCCCAGAAGTCAAAAAAGGTAACATTTCTTGAAGAACAGAGTAGTTGCTTCATTTATTTCAATAAGCTCCAAAATAAAGAAGGAAAGAATGAAACATCATCTCTCCATGTGTTACTTTGGAAACTCTCCAATGAAAGAAAAAAAATTTTTTTTCTCTATATTCAGAAAAGATACATGTATTCTAGTATCCAGTATAAAAAAAACACTGTTTACAATAGCCAAGACATGGAGGCAACCTAAATGACCATCAACAGATGAATGAATATAGGTGTGTGTGTGTACCTCCTGAGCCACCAGGGAAGCATCACTCATATGTGGAACCTAAAAATTATGCAAATGAACTTATTTATAAAGCCAAAATAGACTCACAGACAAACTTACGGTTACTAAAAGGGGAAAGTGAGCAGGTAGGGAAGAGGGATAAACTGACAATTGGGGATTTACAGATACACACTACCATATATGTAGACAAACAACAAGTACCTACTGTATAGCACAGGGGACTATATTCCATATCTTGTAATAACCTATACTAGAAAAGAGGAGGGCTTCCCAGGTGATGCTGGTGGTAAAGAATCGGCCTGCCAATGCAGGAGACATAAAACACGCGAGTTCAATCCCTGGGTTAGGAAAAATCCTTTGAGGAGAGCATGCCAACCCACTCTAGTATTCTTGCCTGGAAAAACCCATGGACAGAGAAATCTGGGGGTCTACAGTTCATGGGATCACAGAGTCAGACACGACTGAGCATCTCAGCATATAATGGAAAAGAGAGAGAGAGTGTGTGTGTGTGTGTGTGTGTGTGTGTGTCTGTTTGTGTGTGTAACCGAATCATTTTGCTTTATACCTGAAACTGGTGGCTCAGACGGGAAAGCGTCTGTCTACAATGCGGGAGACCTGAGTTCAATCCCTGGGTTGGGAAGATCCCCTGGAGAAGGAAATGGCAACCCACTCCAGGACTATTGCCTGGAAAATTCCATGGACAGAGGGGCCTGGTAGGCTACAGTCCATGGGTTTGCAAACTGTCAGACATGACTCAGCGACTTCACTTTCACTTTGAAACATTGTAAATCAACTATACCTCAATGAAAAAAGAAACATTATCTTTCATATGACTTAAACTCTTCTGCTGCCTTGCCAGTATGCCGTTTACTTCAAAGATTTGCATAGCTTACTAGGGAAACTTCGAAAATTAAAGGTAAGCTACTTTTTCACACGGTGGTTGAAGATGGCAGTGTGGAGGCATCTCACACTAAAATTTAACCTAAAGAATTTGTCCACACTTGGTCTCATAGATATCTAAGAGCAAGATATTCTGTGTAATGTGAAGTTAATCAGTAGGCATCACTGATTTTCAGGATGCAATTCTCAGCTACAGTGCAGGCTGAATGGGGTTGGAATCATGGGGACATATGCGGGAAAGAGGTGAACTTAGAAATTAATTTAATTCTTAATGGATTTATAGGCATTTCTTATGAAGGGATGGTAGAGAATTTAAGTATTGCAGATGTCTAAACATTGGAACAAGCTATTAGGAACTTTGAGAAAATATCTTTACAACATGTTTTCATTTGCAATTTAGGGTTAAGTTTAAATGAGCAATTTTAATACTCTTTCTCCCTTACAGATGCACACAAGCACACATATTATGGGAGAAAGGTAAGTTGTATCTTTGCTCAGACTGGGTCATACCTCTTTCCTATAAGCTCCCTGACAATAGAAACGATGGTCAGTAGTATATGGTAAACAGCAGCTCACAACACAACCACAAACTAATAGGAAAGAGTACCTTACACCCACCAGATTAAAGAATTCTAAAGAAATCACAGGACTTAACCCTATAATTTAGAGTATGTGACTTCTGAAAAGGGATACGGCAGACATCTTTGTTCTACACTGAGTAAAAAAGGCAAACTATCAAATTTGGTTCAATTTAATGCACATATAATATCAACTTAACAGACTCTAAGAAAAGATTGTGCCAGTAGTTGGCTATAAAATATTTTTTATTTATAATCTGATAAATCCTTTCAAAATGTGATTCATTCAGTTAGCAAACATACCAGAAAGAGCAATGATAACTATTTAGAAATACTCCCTTTATGAAAAACTTAACAATCTAAAGAATAAGTATCTAATCAAGTATTATGCTAAGCACTTTATGAGCACTAATACATTTAACCTCCTTGCATGCTCAAGAAGGTACAGCACACTGGAATTTGTGGATGATAAAACTTCCTTCAAAAAAGGCCAAAAATTGAGATGCAGAGCTTAAGTAATTGCATGATATTCTCAAACAACATAGTTAGAAATCAAAATGTATATCAATATACTTACTTTATTATCTGCTTTTGTTTTTCTCTTGCTTCTGAAATAGACAAAATAGGACACTAATGTAAACATAAACTAAGATGTGAATGAATTCTAATTGGTGCTCTATTAAAACTGTTATTAAAATTATTTGCAATGTTAATCTAAACATATGACAATGTTTTCACAACTCATAGATAAGCCAGTGGAAAATATATTTGAAAGCAGAAGAAGAAATGCTATTCTAAGTTTCATACCCGAATTATCCCAAATTTAACACTCTTACATAGTTCAGTTCAGTTCAGTCGCTCAGTCGTGTCTGACTATTTGCGACCCCAGGAATCCCAGCACGCCAGGCCTCCCTGTCCATCACCAACTCCCGGAGTTCACTCAGACTCACGTCCATCGAGTCAGTGATGCCATCCAGCCCTCTCATCCGCGGTCGTCCCCTTCTCCTCCTGCCCCCAATCCCTCCCAGCATCACAGTCAACTCTTCGCATGAGGTGGCCAAAGTACTTGACTTTCAGCTTTAGCATCATTCCTTCCAAAGAAATCCCAGGGCTGAGCTCCTTTGGCATGGACTGGTTGGATCTCCTTACAGTCCAAAGGACTCTCAAGAGTCTTCTCCAACACCACAGTTCAAAAGCATCAAGTCTTCAGTGCCCAGCTTTCTTCAGAGTCCAACCCTCACATCCATACATGACCACAGGAAAAACCATAGCCTTGACTAGACGGACCTTTGTTGGCAAAGTAATGTTTCTGCTTTTCAATATGCTATCTAGGTTGGTCATAACTTTTCTTCCAAGGAGTAAGCGTCTTATAATTTCATGGCTGCAGTCACCATTGCAGTGATTTTGGAGCCACAAAAATAAAGTCTGACACTGTTTCCACTGTTTCTCCATCTATTTCCCATGGAGTGATGGGACCAGATGCCATGATCTTGGTTTTCTGAATTTTAAGCTTTAAGCCAACTTTTTCACTCTATTTCACTTTCATTAAGAGGCTTTTTAGTTTCTCTTCACTTTCTGCCATAAGGGTGGTGTCATCTGTATATCTGAGGTGATTGATATTTCTCTCAGCAATCTTGATTCCAGTTTGTGTTTCTTCCAGTCCAGCGTTTCTCATGATGTACTCTGCATAGAAGTTAAATAAGCAGGATGACAATATACAGCCTTGATGTACTCCTTTTCCTACTTGGAACCAGTCTGTTGTTCCATGTCCAGTTCTAACTGTTGCTTCCTGACCTGCATACAGATTTCTCAAGAGGCAGGTTAGGTGGTCTGGTATTCCCATATCTTTCAGAATTTTCCACTGTTATTTGTGATCCACACATAGTTAGTTTAGTCAATTGTAGACAAACTGTTATCAAAGTCAATAAGACACATCAGTTCAGTTCAGTTCAGTTCAGTTTCTCAGTTGTATACTCTTTGTGACCCCATGGACTGTAGCACACCAGGCTTCCCTGTCCATCACCAACTCCCAGAGCCTACTCAAAGTCATGTCCATGTCAGTGATACTATCCAACAATCTCATCCTCTGTTGACCCCTTCTCCTCCACATCAGAGGTGATGATATTTACATAATCTGAAATAATAGTTGCCTTTGTGGAATTATTTCAATTGAATGTAAAGAATTCAGAGTAGGATTCTCCTAATTTATGAGCTCATCTGGTCAAATAAACAAATAACAGGACAGAAAGTCGTTGGATTGAAACAAAATGAATACCAAGTGTAATGTAACTTGAGAATTTTTGTTATCCCATCAGTTCTTATACTGATTATATGAGAAATTATACCCTGTTGGATGTATCCTATTTCCAGAATTTTGCCAGAATTTTTAATATTTTCTGAAGTGCTCTAGTTTTTTAGAGAATAGACTAAATGTAAGGCAGATTTTAGATAAAAGTTGCTTCCTAGTGTAAAAATTGTCATTTCCTTCTAATAAAATTTACCAACAGCCCAATGATGAATAAATAATGTTTGAAAGTGAATGACATAATTATGTTTTGAGAGTGGCAGATTGAAATCATATCATAAACTAATGACAGTTTATCAAACCCAGCAATGGATAGTCTACCATATTCAATTTTCCTTTATCTAGTGAAAACAAACAACTAAAAAATGAATCAAAGAGAAAGTCTTGGCGTTAATGAAATTATTAGTGAATAACAAAAACCTGATGTATATGTTTAAATGGTGACATTTCAAGGTCTAAAGTAATCTCTGGAGCCACATTTAACATGATCTATATGATAAGCATGATATTACTTCATTCTATTATTTAAAATAAGACCTCACAAACAGTACTTGTTATTTTAGGTCATTTTCATTGTATAAGGAAGAGCACTGTATTCCACAAGCTTCTTAGATGAATCAATATGTAATGTTTATATATTAGAGATGTTCAATACACATAGTATATTTTTATTAGCTTTCCAAATTCACTTTAATGTTTTGGTGTTTCAGAGTACAGAGTATATTGTTTCTTGCCACTGAGTATCTTCACTCATTTTAAAAAACTCCTTGTTAAAAACATTTTAACTTTCTACTTTCAAGCACATGACACTATAATTCAATGAACTTAAATCACCAGCCTGGTCCATGAAGGCAACAGAGGTTCAGTGAAGCCTACAATAGACATTCATATAGTTTCTGTGTATGACACAAGATATTAAATTATTTTTTTCTATAGACCCACAATTTCAGCTAAAATACAAATGTTTGGAACAACAGTTGATAAAGAGGGTGTAGATTAACTTCCACAAACCCCTTGAAGGGCTTTAAAAAGAGCAGTCAAGCTTTTTCTCTCTTATAGTAGCACAAACATTTATTTGAAGTAGTAGAATATATCAGATTTGGAAGTCATTGCTCTTGGGAAAAAGAACAGAAATAGTGAGGGAACACTTAGGAGAGCTTGACATATGTCCTCTGGAATTTGAGGCACATATAAACACACAGTTTGATGTCTTCAATACAGCTGCACTGCAATTCTGTGTAGGGAAATGTGGACAGAACTATTAACTATTGCCAAGGGCAGGATGAGGGAAAAGTGATGCCAGAAGCCGCATATTTTGTCATAGCAAGAGGTTTTCACTTCTGTGTAGGTCTGGCAATCTTTCCAACTCCAGAATTTTTTTTAACTTCCAGAACAGAAACCTAAGAGGATAAACCTCTACATGAGCCAGTGCAGGGATGGGAAAGCCAGAACTGCAATCAACAAATTGTCAGAGGCTTGGTATGGACAACTCTGAGAATTAAAATCTCCAAGGGGTAGAAGTCATCAATAAGCTCCCATATTTTGTGAGTTTTACTTTCAGGGGCCCTTCCAGGTTCTCAAAATGAACACTGAATAAAAATCCCCTGATAATCCCAGTAGGAGGAAGGACTAGGAAACAGTACAAAATATACCAGAGCATTCTGTGCTTAAAAAGGCAGGTCCTCAGGAAAAACTATTTTGGCAGAGTTTAACCTGATGGGGTTTTAGCACAGCCAAACCTACCCAAAAGAAGGGAATTATCCAACTCTGGCCCACACATGGGTGGGAGGAGGGGAGCACTGGTGAAGTTCATGGTGCAGGAGCCTAGACTCACCAAAGATAATGATAAAACTATATAAAATAATTTATGTGACCACCATATTACTGAAAGCCTATTTATCAAAGTTTCTTTATCTGTCACATTATGAATTATGATGGCCTACAATAACAAAATATTACAAGCAGAAAATTTTAAATATTTTGAACTAAATTAAAATAAATATACAGCTTATCAAAATCTGTAGTATATACTGAAATGCTTAGAGGAGAATTAATGCATAGAGGGAAATTAACAGCACTGAATTCATACATTAGGAAAGAAAAACAAACCAAGAATTGGTCATCTAAATTTCCAGACTGACAAAATAAAATTGAATAAATTAAAATAAAGAGAAGAAGAAATTAAAGTTATATGTTAATAAAATGGAAAGCAATAAATAAAAAAAATACAAATCTGACTTTTTGAAATTAACAGTAAAATTAAAAATCCTCTACCCAAAATAAGAGCAAAAGACAGAAGATCCAAATAACCAATATCAGGAATGAAAGAGGAGACAAAATTACAGATATTAAAGACATTTAAGGATAATAAAGAAACATGGAGGAAAATTCTATGCCCACAAATTTGGTACAAACAATCCCTTAAAAGACCAATCTGCCAAAATTCAAACAAGAAAAAATAAGTAATCTGAATAGTTTTATTATCTATTAAAGAAACTCAATCAGTGGTTAATAATCTTCTAAATCAAAAAATACCAACTTCAGAGAACAAGACGGCAGAGGTGTAGGAGGACATGGAGTCCATCTGTCTCCATGGATACATCAGGAATACACCTTCAGACCCAGAAAGGCAGGCAGCACACCAGCTGAGAGCGGACAGGAAGGCCTGACCAATGGAAAAGAACATACAGAATCCCGCAAAGCTCAGTAGGACAAAGGAACTAGGGAGAAAAACAGCAGTATTAGTAGGACTGGGCCTGTTCTCGGCAGGTAGGGGAACTGAAGCGGGGGTCCAATCCAATCCCCACAGCAGGGCAATTGTCTGAGTCAGAGGAGAAACATTTAAGGCTGAGAGTGAAACAGCTGATCTGTGGCAGCCTAACTGGAATGAGAATCAGACAGTCCTTGCTTCAGCCATACATATACTGAGCAGGAACGCAGGTCTCTTGGAAAGGGCTGGGAGCTGGAGTTTAGGGATTGTGGAGCAATGCCAGGGAAAAGGCTGTTGACTGTGGAGAGACAGATCGAGGGGATGTGAGGGAGATTGCGGTGGGAAATGCCTGTGGAGGAAAGCCAGGCAGCCATGGAAGCAAGGCGATATTGCTGAGTCACGTGTAGGGGGTGGAGCCATCACACAGCCTCTCTTTCTCCACGTGCCAGCATCAGCAGCTGAACAATGAGAGCCTGGCCTGTCAAACGTCTGATGCACTGAACTACAGAACAGGACCCCACCCAGGATGCCCCTTCAAGTGACTGATACAGAGATCTACAGAGTAGGACCCCAGCGAGGGGGGCCCCTCTATGTGCCTGAATAGGCAGAGCTACAAAGACTGGCCAAAGAGACCTTCTGATTGCCAGCTACAAGAGGCTCAAAAAAAGATTCTAATAGGGCCATAACTACTGCGGCAGAGGCAGTCTGTGTCCCTGAACACTTGGTGCCACCAGGGTCCCCACAAGCCAAGCATTTTGTGTCCCTGAACACTTGGTGCCACCAGGGTCCCACAAGCCAAGCAGCTGCACCACCTTCACGCTCAACTGTCACTGGGGCAGAGCTGCCACAGGCAAAAAAAAAAGTCTTTTGCGCACAGAGTCCTTTGTTCCTGTCCAGCTCTTTGTGACCCTGTAGACTGTGGCCTGCCAGGCTTCTCTGTCAGAGAGGGGTATTCTCCAGGCAAGAATACTGGAGCATACTGGCCAATACTTGTTGCCACACCCTTCTAGAGCACTGTATTTCCTGCTGCCCTAGCTGCCAACCCCCCTGAGTACATGGTGTTACCAGAACCCCTGCAACCCAAGCAGCTGCACCACCTCCACACCTGGCCCTCACAGGGGCAACCCAAGCCCTCCAGGGCAGCCTCAGGAGCTAAACCCCAGTGGACAATCCACATGTAGAGGTGGAAATCAAACCACAATTGAAACCCAGGGGCGGTGTGGCTAAGGAAGAAGACCCAAAACCTTCCCACCAGCTGTTCAAGCTGCAGATTAAATCCACATAGTCAATTAAGCAGACTCTGTGTCTATGGAATATATAAAAGGCCATTGAGAGCTCCCACAAAAGAAAATGCACTAACTCTGATAGCTGTGGACACTGGAGGCAAGAACACACTAGCTGGACCAGATTAGAATCTGCACTGCCCCCACAGCAGGTCCAGAGATCAGTTCAGTGTTGGAGGGCATCCTAGGCAGGTAAGGTGGATTGTATTCCCAGCATGGGAAAGGACTCTGACAGCAGTGACACAAGAAAAACATTTATTATTCTTATTTTTTGACCTGTTCTGTAGATTCTTTTGGACATTTTTCCTCACCCTTCTCCCCTGCCCCATTGTAGTTGTTAATTTTATTGGCACTAAGAAATCCAATTAAGCTTTAAACTTTTTTTTTCTTTTTCCTCAGTCACATTTTTTATTGTTATCATAAACCTCTGCCTCTACATTGGACTTTTGCAGTTCTCTGGAGTGTTACTCTCTCTCTCTCTTTCTTTTTTTATTTTAATTTTTAATTTTCTGAACCTATTACTTTTTCTACATTATTTTGTTTGCTTTTCCTATTGTTCTGTTCCCCTTGCAGTTAATCTTTAATGTATATAAATCTTCTTTATCTACCTCTACTTAAATTAGCATATCTATTCTTTGTTTATTTTCTTTACTTTCTCTCCTTTCCTCTCAACATATTTGCTAGTTTTATTTTCATTGCTTTTTTCACCAATTGGCACCTTGCTTTAGTTTTGTTTTCCAGTTTGTGCTTTAATTAGTTTTGTTCTGGTAGATATAATTTTTGGTTTCCTTTGTTTGCCGGGTCGATATATTGTAGTTAATTTTTGTTGGACTGTTTTGATTTTAATTGTGGGTGTATATGTATATGTGTGTATTCAGTCATACTTTCTATTGTTGTTATAAACCTCTGCCTCTACACTGGGCTTTCTGCAGTTCTGCCCCCTCCCCCCACTTTCTTCTTTCTTCTTCTGTTTTTTTCTCTTTTCTCTTTTTTATAATTTTAATTTTTTTGAGCCTACTGTATTTTTTCTACATTTATTCCTTCATTTGCCTTTCCTGCTGTGCTTTTCCCCTTGCAGTTAATCTTCAAAGTATATAAATCTTCTTCATCTACCTCTATTTAACTTTGCATATCTATTTTTTCTTTCTTTTCTTTCCTTTCCTCTCAACATATTTGTTAGTTTTGTTTTCATTGCTTTACTCTCTACTTGGCACCTTGCTTTACCTTTTTTTCCATTTTGTGCTTAAGTTAGTTTTGCTCTTAACTGGTAAATATAATGTTTTATTTCCTTTGTTCACCAGATCTCTCTACTGTACTTTATTTTAGCTGGACTCTTTTCACTTTGCTCAGGGGTGTATATGTGTATGTGTATGTGTATATTATAGTATTTTAATTATTATTTGCCTGATTTTGTAATTGCCATTTGTCTGGTGTTCATCTTTAGCTTCTTGTTTTTGGATATTTGCTTTACTCTCCTTTAATGCCATAACAAACCATCTGTGGAATGTTTGTTCCCAACCAGAGATCAAAACCTGAAACTTTGGAGTGGGAGCACTGACTCTAAGACCCTAGACTACCAGAGAATTAACCCTAGGGAGCATCAAATAGTGAGAGCTCACACAAAGGAAACCATTTGAATACAAGACCCGGCATCACTCAACCACCAGTAGCACCCTGTGCAGGATGCCTCATCTAAACAACAAACAAAACAAAAATACAAACCCAGTCATCAGCAGACAGGAGTACCTCACTCAGCCTTGCCCATCAGAGGAAAAACAAACAAACAAACAAAAAACACAACACAAATCTCACCCTATATGAAGCTCACACAAGCCACTGGACCAAACTTAGGAGGGCAGAAACCAGAAGGAAGAAAGAATTCAACCTTCTTCAAGGAAAGAATTGAACTTGCTTTAAAGCCTGGGAAAAGGAGACCTCAAACACAATAACTTAAAAATAATAATAATAATAATGAAAAGGCAGAGAAATACAGCACAAAGGGAGAAACAAACTAGAAACACAAAAAAATCCAAATAAATGAAAATAAAATAGGAAAATTACCTGAAAATGAATTTGGAAAGATGATAGTAAAAGTGATCAAAAGCCTTGAAAACAAAATGGAGAAAATGCAAGAATCAATTAACAAAGAGCTAGAAGAATCAAAGAATATGCATACAGAGACAAACAAGACAATTACTGAAATTAAAAATACTCTAGAAGGAATCAACAACAAAATATCTGAAGCAGAAGATGAATCAGTGAGCTGGAAGATAAAATGGTGAAATAAATTCTGAAGAGCAGAATAAAGTGAAAAGAATGAAAAGAGCTGAAGACAGGCTCAGAGACCTCTGGGATTATACCAAAAGCAACAATATTCAAATTATAGGGCTCCCAGAAGAAGAGAAAAAGAAAGGGTTGGAGAAAATTTTTGAAGAGATTATAGTTGAAAATCTCCCCAACATGGAAAAGGAAATAGCCAATCAAGTCCAAGAGGCACAAAGAGTCCCATACAGGATAAACTCAAGGAGAAACATGCCAAGACACATACTAATCAAACTAACAAAGACTAAACACCAAGAAAGAATATTAAAAGCAGTAAGCGAGAAGCAACAAGTAACATACAAAGCTAACTCCATATCCTTAACATCTGATCTTTCGGCAGAAACTCTGCAGGTCAGAAAGGAATGGCAGGATATATTTAAAGTACTGAAAGGGAAAAATCTACAACCAAGATTACTGTACCTAGCAAGTATCTCATTCAAAATTGATGGAGAAATAAAAAGCTTTTCAGACAAGCAAAAGTTAAGAGAATTCAGTACCACAAAACCAGCTTTAAAACAAATGTTAAATGAGCTTATATAGTCAAGAAATACAACAGAAGAAAAAAGATCTACAAAATCAACCCCAGACGATTAGAAAATGGCTATAGGAACATATATATCAATAATTACTTTGAATGTAAATGGACTAAATGCTCCAACCAAAAGACACAGACTGGCTGAATGGATACAAATACAAGACCCATGTACATGCTAGCTACAAGAAACTCACTTCAGACCTCGACACATATAGATTGAAGGTGAGAGGATGGAAAAATATATTCCACGCAAATGGGAAGCAAAAGAAACCTGGACTAGCAATCCTCATATCAGACAAAATAGACCATAAAATAAAGAAGATTACAAGAGATAAGGAAGGACACTACATACTGATCAAGGGATCAATCCAAGAGGAAGACACAGCAATTGTAAACATCTATGCACCCAACATAGAGCACCTCAATACATAAGACAAACACTAACAGACCTAAAAGGAGAAATCGACAGTAACACAATAAAAATGGGGACTTTAACACCCCACTCACACCAGTGGACAGACCATCAAAACAGAAAATTAATAAGGAAGTTCAAGTCTTAAATGATACATTAGATGAGATGGATCTCATTGATATCTTCAGGACATTCCATCCAAATGCAAAAGAATACACCTTCTTCTCAATTGCACATGGAACATTCTCCAGGACAGAATCAAATCTCAGTAAATTTCAGAAAATTGAAATTGTCCAACCACAATGCTATGAGGCTAGATATCAATTACAAGAAAAAAAATTTGTATGAAACAGAAACACATGGAGATTAAACTACACATTTCTAAATAACCAACAGGTTACTGAAGAAATCAAAAGGGGAATCAAAACATTTCTAGAAACAAATGGCAATGAAAAAACGACACCTCAAAACCTATGGGATGCAGCAAAAGGAGTTCCAAGAGGGAAGTTTATAGCAATACAATCCTACATCAAGAAATAAGAAAAACACCAAATGGATAACCTAATTTTACACCTAAAGTAACTGGAAAAAGAAGAAGAAAAAAAATCCCAAAATTAGTAGAAGGAAAGTAATCATAAAGATCCTAGAAGAAATAAATGAAAAAGAAATGAAAGAATCAATAGTAAAGATTAATAAAGCTAAAAGCTTGTTCTTTGAGAAGATTAAAAACAAAAATCTTTAGCCAGACTCATCAAGAAAAAAAAGACTCAAATCAAAAATAATTAGGAATGAAAAAGGAGAGGTTACATATATTAAGAAGAGGTGGCAAGAATACACGGAAGAACTGTCCAAAAAATCTTCATGNCGCAAAGAATTGGACACGACTGCATGACTGAACTGAACTGAACTGAGCATCAATTTTCTCAACTGTACAGTGAAAATAAAATTACTCTAAATAATGGAGGGGTATTTAATATCTAAGAGAAATAAATAAGGCAATTAGAATAAAAAGCTACATAATTAAACTATGTTTTTAAACCTATAATATGTTTTGTCCTCAAACAGTATTTCAAATGTAATTAGCAAAATATCTAATAATATTTAAAATAACCTTGATACAAGTTCTAAAGGCATCTGTTCTATAAATAATATATTCTAACCAGGAAGAAGTTAAAATAAGCAACTAGGAACAAAACTTCAAAACATAATTTTTACCTTTCCAATAATGCTCTTTTTTTTTTAATCTATTTTGCCACATTAGGAGGAAAAGACTAACATTTCATACAATGATGAAAAATATGTGACAAAGATAAATTTCTTGAACTAAAACAATAAAGCTATAAATAAAATTAGAGAACTCATAAAAAGTATAATTATAATTATTTCCTTATCTTGTACCAAAAAGTAAATACTGCCTAAAGTTTATAAAGCAAGTTATGAAGGTAATTCAATATCAAGTAAATATAACATAAAGAAAATATTACTCATTTGGCAATAAAATGTACCTATGAAAGGACAGAAAAAACAGTATAAAGTTAGAAACGTGCAAACATTTAAAATTATAAGGTGGGAAGAAGTCATCAGAAGATGATAAAAGGAAAAGAGCAGAATTGCAAATGGGTATATACCTATATTCTATTCTAGTATTTTCCAGTACCCAGACCAAAAAAAATATTTTCTAGGACATTTTGTTTTTTAAAAAAGTATCTCAAATAGGGAATTCTCTGATAGCCCAGTGGTTAGGACTCCACAGTCTCACTGCCAGGGGCCCAGGTTTGATCCCTGGTCAGGGAACTAAGATCCCATGTCACATTATGGCCAAAAGAAAAAAAAAAAAAAAAAAAATTCAGAAGATGATAAAAGGAAAAGAGCAGAATTGCAAATGGGTATATACCTATATTCTATTCTAGTATTTTCCAGTACCCAGACCAAAAAAAATATTTTCTAGGACATTTTGTTTTTTAAAAAAGTATCTCAAATAGGGAATTCTCTGATAGCCCAGTGGTTAGGACTCCACAGTCTCACTGCCAGGGGCCCAGGTTTGATCCCTGGTCAGGGAACTAAGATCCCATGTCACATTATGGCCAAAAGAAAAAAAAAAAAAAAAAAAAAACCAAACCAAAACAAAAACCCTCAAATAGACAGATATTCGACAGTGATAAGGAAAATAATTGAAAAAGCCTGCAATGACCTAAAACCTTCAACTAAAAGAATATTTCAAGGAACTCTAATAAGGGAATTTCTACTAACTGAATTTATGTGTCCCCCCTGATAAATTTAAATCAACTCAAGGTGATGGTATTTGGAGGTGGTACAGGTTGGAGAAGAAAATGACAACTCACTCCAGTATTATTGCCTGGAGAATCTCATGGGAAAAGGAGACTGGTGGGCTACAGTCCATGGGGTGGCAAAGAGTCAGACACAACTGAAGTGACGTAGCATGCATGCACACTATGAAAGGCGATTAAGTTATGAAAGCAGTGTTTTGGGGAATGGAATCAGTGCCCTTGTTAAAAAGACCCCAACCCTTACTCCATTCTCCTCTATTTTAGGACACAGGTGGCTCTCAACAAACCAGACACTTGATCTTAAACTTCCTAGCCTTCTAGTTATTCCTAGCCCCCAGAACTGTGAGAAATAGATTTGCTTCTTAAAAGTCATCCACTCTGTGGTTCCTTACTTAAGTCCAAATAGATTAAGAACAGGAATTCTTTCAAAACTTAAAGGAATAAATTATTTTTGTGTTCTTCAAATTTGTCAAGAAAACATAGTTTGAAGGGAAAATTCAAATATTTTTCTTCTGCCCAAAAAAACACCCTGACACTAAAATCTGAAGGAAAACACACATGCACACACATATAACATGCACTCACAAAACGCAATGATAAAAACCCTAAAAAAATGGGTCCCTGCAACAAAAGACTGGGTAGAGTTCCACAACTCTACAACATTCACTGCAACAAAGACAGGAAAATATTCCTTGAGGTTTCTCCCCATCTCCTCTATGTAACGAAATTCTTAATGTATTAAAAGGAAGTAAAGTCACTCAGTCATGTCCGACTCTTTGTGACCCCATGGACTGCAGCCCACTTCCTATCAGGAATTCATCATAAGCCACTTTAGATATAGGAAGAAAAAGCAGAGTTCAACCTGTTGAAATAAAGTGTGTGTGGAAGACTCATTCTGAGATGCATTAAAAAAAAAAAAGTGAAAAAATGCTGATGTTGTAAGAGAAGCTGAGAAACTTGTCTATGTCAGATGCAGAGCAACTGACTCCTACACACTGCTTGTGAGAATACAGAATGGACAGCCCTTGAGAAAAAAGATTTGCTTGTTTTTTATAAAGTTAAACATATACTTATGCCATTAACAGCAGAATGACACCTCCCTGTCACTCCTCAAAAAGATGCCCACTCCCTAAGCCCTGGAACCTTGTCAATATGTTAAATAAAAAGGTGGAATTTCAGTGATGGGTGGAATTGCTTGCTAATCAGTTGACCTTAAAGTAAGACTATTCTGGTTTGTATGGTGACCCAATATAATCACAGACTTCCTATAAAGTGAGAGATAGAGGCAGAAGAGGAGGTTAGGGTAAGAGAGAAATTTGAAGATGTTAGTTTTGAAGCAGAAAGCAGCCAATAGAGAAAGAAAGGCAGATGGAAAAAAGAGAATTTTCCCCCAGTGCTCCAGAAAGAATCCAGCCCTGTGGACATCATGATTTTAGTGAAGGGAAACTTATTTTGACTTCTGACCTCCAGAAATACAAAATAATCTTTTTTTCTGCTTTACTAAATGTATAGTAATTTGTTATTAGAGCAATATAAAACTAATTCATCACATGGCCCAGGAATCTGCACTCCTAGGTATTAAATATTTAGCCGAGATAAATAAAAGAATGTTCACACACAAAAAAAATATATATGATTCTTTATAGCAATGTAATAAATAATCATCAGAACTGAAAATAAACCAAAAGTTCTTCAGTCAAATGATGGATAAAAACTTGATGTATGTGTACAATGAAATATTATTCAGGTAAAAAAAAAAGGAATATACCAAAATCTTGAATGAATTCCAAATACATTTTAATAATTATACAAAAAGAAAAAAATATTGTATAATTCCATGTATGTAACATGAAATAGATGGGGAAACAGTTGAAACAGTGTCAGACTTGATTTTTGGGGCTCCAAAATCACTGCAGATGGTGACTGCAGCCATGAAATTAAAAGGCACTTACTCCTTGGAAGAAAAGTTATGACCAACCTAGATAGCATATTCAAAAGCAGAGACATTACTTTGCCGACTAAGGTCCGTCTAGTCAAGGCATGGTTTTTCCTGTGGTCATGTATGGATGTGAGAGTTGGACTGTGAAGAAGGCTGAGCATCGAAGAATTGATGCTTTTGAACTGTGATGTTGGAGAAGACTCTTGAGAGTCCCTTGGACTGCAAGGAGAACCAACCAGTCCATTCTGAAGGAGATCAGCCCTGGGATTTCTTTGGAAGGAATGATGCTAAAACTGAAGCTCCAGTACTTTGGCCACCTCATGCGAAGAGTTTACTCATTGGAAAAGACTGTGATGCTGGGAGGGATTGGGGGCAGGAAGAGAAGGGGACGACAGAGGATGAGATGGCTGGATGGCATCACGGACTCGATGGACATGAGTCTGAGTGAACTCCGGGAGTTGGTGATGGACAGGGAGGCCTGGCGTGCTGCGATTCATGAGGTCACAAAGAGTCAGACACGACTGAGCGACTGAACTGAACTGAACATGCTGAAAAAGGCTAAACTACATAGGTAGGGAGTAGACCAAGAACTGTAATTAGATAAACAACAAAAGGAGGTAAAAAACTGAGCAACGGAAAGAAAATAATGTTTGTGCATTTTCAAAAACAAAAATAATAAACTCTTTACAATAGTAAAATAATATGCCTGAATTTTAATACTTACTAAACTAATTTTTATATTTAAAATATATATATATATAAAACACACCATATATGTGTACTATATTAATATATAAGTTATATTATATATGAGCTTGTCTGGTGGTTCAGACAGTAAAGAATTTACCTGCAAGGAGGAGACCCAGGTTCAGTCCCTGGGTGGGGAAGATTCCCTTGAGAAGGAAATGGGAATCAACTCCAGTATTCTTGCCTGGAGAATTCCATGGACAGAGGAGTCTGGTGGTCTACAGTCCAAGGGGTTGCAAAGAGTCAGTCTAACACTCACTTTATTTATTGTTTTTATATATATATACACTCAATAAATTTTTTAAATAATTTTTATTTTTTAGTTTGTTTTGCTTTACAATACTGTATTCGTTTTGCTATACATTGACATGAATCAGCCACGAGTGTACATGAACTCCCAATCCCGACCCCCACCTCCCCCCTCCCGCCCCACACCCTCTCTCTGGATTATCCCCATGCATCAGTCCCAAGCATCCTGCATCCCGCATTGAACCTAGACCAGCAATTCATTTCACTTATGATATCATACATGTTACACTGCCACTCTCCCAAATCATCCCTCCTTCTCCCTCTCCCATAGAGTCCAAAAGGCTGTTCTATACATCTGTGTCTCTTTTGCTCTCTTGCATACAGGGTTATCATTACCATCTTTCTAAATTCCATATATATGTGTAAGTATACTGTATTGGTGTTTTTCTTTCTGGCTTACTTCACTCTGTATAATCAGCTCCAGCTTCATCTACCTCATTAGAACTGATTCAAATGTATTCTTTTTAATAGCTGAGTAATACTCCATTGTGTATATGTACCACAGCTTTCTTATCCATTCATCTGCTGATGGACATCTAGGTTGCTTCCATGTCCTGGCTATTATAAACAGTGCCGCAATGAACATTGGGGTACACGTGTCTCTTTCAATTCTGGTTTCCTTGGTGTGTATGCCCAGCAGTGGGATCGCTGGATCATAAGGCAGTTCTATTTGCAATTTTTTAAGGAATCTCCACACTGTTCTCCATAGTGGCTGTACTAATTTGCATTCCCACCAACAGTGTAAGAGGGTTCCCTTTTCTCCACACCCTCTCCAGCATTTATTGCTTGTTGACTTTTGGATCGCAGCCATTCTGACTGGTGTGAAATGGTACCTCATTGTGGTTTTGATTTGCATTTCTCTGATAATGAGTGATGTTGAGCATCTTTTCATGTGTTTGTTAGCCATTCGTATGTCTTCTTTGGAGAAATGTCTATTTAGTTCTTTGGCCCATTTTTTGATTGGGTCATTTATTTTTCTGGAGTTGAGCTGCATAAGCTGCTTGTATATTTTTGAGATTAGTTGTTTGTCAGTTGCTTCATTTGCTATTATTTTCTCCCATTCAGAAGGCTGTCTTTTCACCTTGCTTATAGTTTCCTTTGTTGTGCAGAAGCTTTTAATTTTAATTAGATCCCATTTGTTTATTTTTGCTTTTATTTCCAGTATTCTGGGAGGTGGATCATAGAGGATCCTGCTGTGATTTATGTCAGAGAGTGTTTTGCCTATGTTCTCCTCTAGGAGTTTTATAGTTTCTTGTCTTACGTTTAGATCTTTAATCCATTTTGAGTTTATTTTTGTGTATGGTGTTAGAAAGTGATCTAATTTCATTCTTTTACAAGTGGTTGACCAGTTTTCCCAGCACCACTTGTTAAAGAGATTGTCTTTAATCCATTGTATATTCTTGCCTCCTTTGTCAAAGATAAGGTGTCCATAGGTGTGTGGATTTATCTCTGGGCTTTCTATTTTGTTCCATTGATCTATATTTCTGTCTTTGTGCCAGTACCATACTGTCTTGATGACTGTGGCTTTGTAGTAAAGCCTGAAGTCAGGCAGGTTGATTCCTCCAGTTCCATTCTTCTTTCTTAAGATGGCTTTGGCTATTCAAGGTTTTTTGTATTTCCATACAAATTCATACAATAAATTTAAAGTTATATCTGGTCATTGCTCTCTGTTTCTGGCTCATGGCTTCAAAATCCCTTGAAATTTCCTGATAGGGTGTATCCCCTTTATGCCAATTAAGTGACTGGATGTCCCTAGATAGCTTTATTATGGAAGTGGTCACTAGAAAGACCAATTACAGGATTAGAAGGTTGGAACTCTGGATCCAACCAATATCTTGGGAGGGGAGGAGGTCTGATGAGTTTAGTCACTTGACCACTAAATAAATCAATCATGCCTACATAATGAGATCCCAATACAAGTTATATACACCAGCACTCTGTGCAGTTTCCTGGGTTTTGTCACTGATTTTCTGTGAAGATGATGTGCCCAGATTCCACGGGAGAGGGGATGGAAGCTCCAAGCTCAGGACCTCCCCAGACATTGCTAAATGCATCCATTCTACCTGGCTATTCCTGAGTTGCATCCTTGAGAACAGCATTTTTAGTGATTTCTGTGTCATTTTTTGAATCTGAAGAAAATATAGGAAGTAGATGGTCAGATGGAGAAGGAAATGGCAACCCACTCCAGTGTTCTTGCCTGGAGAATCCCAGGGACGGCAGAGCCTGGTGGGCTGCCGTCTATGGGGTCGCACAGAGTCGGACACGACTGAAGCAACTTAGCAGCAGCAGTAGCAGCAGAAGGGCAGAGGCTTGAGGAAATCCCAAATTTGCAGCTGGCATCTGAAATGGGGGCAATATATGAAGGACTCTGTTCTAAAGTTGTGGGATCTTCACTAATTCTGGGTAGTTAGTATCAAAAACTTGTTGGTAGCACAGTGAACATAAAATGATTTTATTCATAAATTTTAAACAGATTACTAGACCTAGTGCATTCTGCAACATACCATAAAATTAAAGTTTTGAATAGTAAAATGAAAACAGATACATTAGTTGAATTTTTTACAGTTTTAAAACTAAACCACAATTTGTGAATTTAAAGCATAATAAATGGTATTTAAAATTATTGGCAGAAAAATCCACTAATAGTCATTTTTATAGGAAGCTGGATCCTGAAAACTAACCTTGCAGGAAAATAAATTATGATGGCTTAATTTTGAATGTAAAAATAAAATTATAAATTATTAGAAGCATAAGTCTGAACTCATTCATAGTCTCAGTGATGGAAATCTTTCTAAGGAGGATATAAATATCAAGAGTCAGAAATTAAATAATTATTCAATTTAGTCCATAAAAATTTAAAATTTCTGCTTAACAAAAATTGTTATAAATGTGGGAAAGTGGTAAAATTAGTTTAAGATACTTTTAAAGTAGATCACAGATAGCTGATTAATTAAAATGGAAATATTTTACTTACTAATAATAAACAAAGGATAAATAAACAAAGTAGATGGACAGTTAATCACATAAAAGAAATAAAAGTATCCACAAGATCCATGCTATTAGGTCCATCGCTCAAGATAACTAACTAAAACAAACCAAATAACAAAGGGAATTTCTTTTTCTTCCAAATAAGGGCAGAGGTTAAAATATTTGATAATGGTTAGCATTTGCAAATTCATAGACTAAAGTAGGATATTCTCTTCAGCGTTTTAGAGCTATGATCACCAATATGGCAGCCATTAGACAAATGTGACTATTAAAAATTAAAATTAAATAAAATTTAAAAACCAGTTCTTCAGTCATTACTAGTCATATTTTAAACCATATGTGGATAGAGTTTATATTACCAGACAATACAGATTCAGAGGATACTTTCACTGGCATAGAGTACTCTTTTGGAAAGTGCTATTTTAGAGAACAATTTAATTGTATTAAAATTAAAGGCACACACATAGAGGGCTTCCCCAGTGACTCAGCAGGTAAAGAATCCACCTGCAGTGCAGGAGACACAGGAGATGTGGTCCAAGCACTGGGTTGGGAAGTCACACAGGCTTCCCTGGTGGCTTATAGGTAGGAAATCCTTCTGCAGTGCAGGAGACATGGGTTTGATCCCTGGTCAGGAAGATCCCCTGGAGAAGGAAACCCACCCCAGTATTCTTGCCTGGGAAATGCCATGGACAGAGGAACCCAGAGGGTCACAAAGAGTCAGACATGACTGACCACACAAGCACAGCAGACACACAAAGAACAAACAAATGTACACACAGCATCTTCACTATTGACTGTTCACTATTAGTGATAATAGTGAATAATATTCACTAATAGTAAAGCAAATTCACTACTATTTCTTATATAGCTACAGTCTCAAAATTACATTAGGTTCTATGAAGATGATCTTTAATATTACTATCACAATATTATTTATGGTAATAAGACATAGAAAACAATTCAAAGAACATCTAAGGGAGTAATTAAATACTGTATGGCATCCCAAAACAAATAGATTATTTTTTGATTGTTAAAAAGAATGCACTTGTGATAACTGGAAAATAGTACTACATTTCTGGAGAGGGCTTTTGGTTGAGAAGTCTTCGTTTTTTTCATTTTGTACCTTTCTGCCCAACTGGAGTTATTTACTTTATGTGTGTGCCCCTTTCACACAAATAAATTGATAAGAAATATAAATACATGACTCTGTAAATAAATTAACAAATAAAATCCATATTGATTCAGCCAAAGGGATTATTGAAACTGATGAAGCAAACTTTATATTAAGCCAAAAATCACGTGACTATGAATTGTAAGACAATTATTCATACCATTGATCATAAAGTATCCTTCTGCTTATTGGTAGAATGTATGTCTTGTTGGATATTGGTTTTGAGATCCCCACCAAATTTACATGTATACTTGAGAACTCAAACATTTTAGTCCTCATTGAAAACTTGAGCTAAACTTTTCATCAAACCCACTGATTACTTTAAAGATATACTTGAGAACTACAAAACCAGAGTTACAGCAGAACTACTGTAGCCAGCCTCTGAGAGATAAGTTCATGGAAGTTAGAGCCCAGGATAATACTATTCTGGGCTTCCCTGGTGGCTCAGAAGAAAAGAATTCCCCTACAATGCAGAAGACCTGGGTTCCATCCCTGTGTCAGGAAGATCCCCTAGAGAAGAGAATGGCAACCCACTCCAGTATTCTTGTCTGGAAAATTCCATGGACAGAGGAACCTGGCAGGCTACAGTTCATGGAGTCAAAAAGAGACAAAAGTCAACTGAGCGAATAACCATATAACACCATTCTAGCAGGGAAAAGGGAGAAGGATCCTATAGCAGAAACTTTGAGTACATGTCCTCAGTAAACTTTAACAATGTAATTTTCTTCCCTCAAAGACTGTTATACATGTATATTTATAGATGGCTGGCTTGACTGGTTTTTGTTATAAAGGATTTACTTGTTTTATTTGAGCAGCTGCTTTGGTTATTTGATCTTTAGGGTGAAAGAAGGAGGGTAATACACTGGGGACTGTTGATCAATATACCTATTACTTTATGCTGAAAGAAAAAAAATTGACAATTAGATTTGAAAAGAAACCTATTTCAGCAATGCAATTTTATACATTCCCAGATTTAACTAAATTTTTCATTGCTCTTCTGTCACCCAACAACACTTTAAATCCAGAAATAATTTTATGGATATGTTTGAATCATGATATATGAGATACAATATTGAAGTAAATGTATTACTCTAGAGCTCTGCATGCCTGCTGAAGGCAATTTTATTTCATTTCATTCTGACTGTCCAAAAGTATTTTTTCAGTGAAACTGACATTTAATGTTGTAATTTTATATCTGATCAATGAAGCTTTTATTTATATCAAGGGCTTTCATGATGAGAAAATAAAAGTTACAATTTACATCTCCTTCTCTCTTATCACGGCATATTTTCTAGGAATGACTTTCCATATCAATTCAATTTAAAACTTTATTGGAATCACTGAATGAGTGAGTGAATGAATGAATGAATATACAATGCCTTAGTATAGAACTTCAAATTTCCTAGGTTGATTGCTAAGTTAAAATGTCAGAATCAGCTCCTATCACTTCAACAATGTCATTCTTCCTCAAATTTTTTCTCATTATATCCATTAAAGCAACCTAAATTCTCAGTTTACTTAATCATTCCAACAGCATTACATAAAAGTGACATTTTTCTTAAGCCTTGAAATTTATTATTTCTTGGTTTCATGATCTTAACCAGTCATCTATATGTTCCTTCACAATTATTTTTTTATACTGTCTTTGTAATAACTGGCATGTGAATACCTGTTGAAAAAGGTTAATTCCAATACTGTCTTATTACCTATGCTCCCACTCACATTCTTCTTCAAGCTGATCTTATCCACTCTTTTAACAGTAAATGTCATCATTATCCCTATAATTCACTTCACTATATATCCACTTCCAAATCCTTAAGTCCAAAATCGTAGATTCAAGATTTAATTACTTTGCAACTTTACTGAGATTTCTCACCATCATCTTTAATCATGCATCTTAAAAAATAAAAGTTTACCTTTCTTCATTCAACATTTTTCCTCCACTATTAATATTCATTTCTTTAAATTGTACATCCATATCCTCATGTGCTTGACAAAAAAAAAAAAAAACTTGATATCATCATAGAAATGTATTCTTCAGATCATACACACATTTTCTTTATTCCATGTCTCTAATATGTTCATGTTTTATCATCTTTATGATAAACAACCTTACACAAACACATTTTCTTTTACCTAAATTTCAAGCTCTCCTTTTAGTAACAGTTTTGCTGCTATTCAGGTTTTCGTAATGGGTCCTAATATAAGCAAGCTAATAAAAGCAATTAGCTTTTTTAACCATTATAACTCAATATTCTAAACTTAAGAGTTCAGTTCAGTTCTGTCGCTCAGTCATGTCCAACTGTTTGCAACCCCATGAACTGCACCACACCAGGCCTCCCTGGCCATCACCAACTCCCGGAATTTACTCAAACTCATGTCCATTGAGTCGGTGATGCCATCCAACCATCTCATCCTCTGTCATACCGATCTCCCCCTGCCTTCAATCTTTCCTTAACACCAAGGTCTTTTCAAATGAGTCAGCTCTTCGCAGAGGTGGCCAAAATATTGGAGTTTCAGATTCAACATCAGTCCTTCCAATGAACATCCAGGACTGATTTGATTTAGGACGGACTGGTTGGATCTCCGTTAAGTCCAAGGGACTCTCAAGAGTCTTCTCCAAAACCACAGTTCAAAAGCATCAATTCTTCAGCGCTCAGCTTTCTTTATAGTCAAACTCTCACATCCATACATGACTACTAGCCTTGATTAGACGGACCTTTGTTGGCAAAGTAATGTCTCTGCTTTTGAATATGCTGTCTAGGTTGGTCATAACTTTCCTTCCAAGGAGTAAGAATCTCTTAATTTCATGGCTACAGTCACCATCTGCAGTGATTTTGGAGCCCAGAAAAATAAAGTCAGCCACTGTTTCTCCAACTATTTCCCTTGAAGTGATGGGACCAGATGCCATGATCTTTGTTTTCTGAATGTTGACCTTTAAGCCAACTTTTTCACTCTCCTCTTTCACTTTCATCAAGAGGTTCTTAGTTCTTCTTCACTTTCTGCCATAAGGGTGGTGTCAGCTGCATATCTGAGGTTATTGATATTTCTCCTGGCAATCTTGACTCCAGCTTTTGCTTCATCCAACCCAGAATTCCTCATAATGTACTCTGCATAGAAGTTAAATAAGCAGAGTGACAATATACAGCCTTGACACACTCCTTTTCCTATTTGGAACCAGTCTGTTGTTCCATGTCCAGTTCTAACTGTTGCTTCCTGACCTGCATACAGGTTTCTCAAGAAGCAGGTCAGTGGTCTGGTATTCCCATCTCTTTCAGAATTTTCCACAGTTTGTTGTGATCCACATAGTCAAAGGCTTTGGCATAGTCAATAAAGCTGAAACAGATGTCTTTCTGGAACTCTCTTGCTTTTTCCATGATCCAGTGGATGTTGGCAATTTGATCTCTGGCTGCTCTGCCTTTTCTAAAACCAACTGAATATCTGGAAGTTCACAGTTCACATATTGCTGAAGACTGGCTTGGAGAATTTTGAGCACTACTTCACTAGCGCATAGGGCAACTGTGTGATAGTTTGAGCATTCTTTCGCATTGCCAAATGAGAGTGAGCACACTTTAAATATTTTTATGGATGAATAAACCCATCTAATTAAAACATTGTTTAAAATTCCTTTACATGAAATTTTGTTAGAGACAAAAGTGTTGTGAAAAGTGAAGGTGTTATTCATTCAGTTGTATTTGAGTCTTTGCAATCCTATGATTGCACTCATCTCACATGCTAGTAAAGTAATGCTCAAAATTCTCCAAGCCAGGCTTCAGCAATACGTCAACCATGAACTTCCTGATGTTCAAGCTGGTTTTAGAGAAGGCAGAGGAACCAGAGATCAAATTGCCAACATCCGCTTGATCATGAAAAAGCAAGAGAGTTCCAGAAAAACATTTATTTCTGCTTTATTGACTATGCCAAAGCCTTTGACTGTGCGGATCTCAATATACTGTGGAAAATTCTGAAAGAGATGGGAATACCAGACCACCTGACCTGCCTCTTGAGAAACTTATATGCAGGTCAGGAAGCAACAGTTAGAACTGGACATGGAACAACAGACTGGTTACAAATAGGAAAAGGAGTACATCAAGGTTGCATATTGTCACCCTGCTTATTTAACATCTATGCAGAGTACATCGTGAGAAACGCTGGGCTGGATGAAGCACAAGCTGGAATCAAGATTGCCGGGAGAAATATCAATAACCTCAGATATGCAGATGACACCACCCTTATGGCAGAAAGTGAAGAGGACCTAAAAAGCCTCTTGATGAAAGTGAAAGAGGAGAGTGAAAAAGTTGGCTTAAAGTTCAACATTCAGAAAACAAAGATCATGGCATCTGGTCCCATCACTGCATGGCAGATAGATGGGAAGACAGTGGAAACAGTGTCAGACTTTGTTGTGGGAGCTCCAAAATCACTGCAGATGGTGACTGCAGCCATGAAATTATAAGACGCTTACTCTTTGGAAGGAAAGTTATGACCAAACTAGATAGCATATTGAAAAGCAGAGATGTTACTTTGCCAACAAAGGTCCTCTAGTCAAGGCTATGGTTTTTCCAGGGGTCATGTATAGATATGAAAGTTGGACTGTGAAGAAAGCTGAGCACTGAAGAATTGATGCTTTTGAACTGTGGTGTTGGAGAAGACTCTTGAGAGTCCCTTGGACTGCAAGGAGATCCAACCAGTCATTCTGAAGGAGATCAGCCCTGGGATTTCTTTGGAAGGAATGATGCTAAAGCTGAAACTCCAGTATTTTGGCCACCTGATGTGAAGAGTTGACTCATTGGAAAAGACTCTGATGCTGGGAGGGACTGGGGGCAGGAGGAGAAGGGGATGACAGAGGATGAGATGGCTGGATGGCATCACCGACTTGATGGACATGAGTTTGAGTGAATTCCATGAGTTGGTGATGGACAGGGAGGCCTGTCATGCTGCAATTCATCAGGTCACAAAGAGTCGGACATGACTGAGTGACTGAACTGAACTGAACTGATGTGAACCTTACTAACTGTAGCCTGCCAGGTTCCTCTGTCCATGGAATTCTCCAGGCAGGAATACTGGAGTGGGTTGCTGTTCCCTTCTCCAGGGCATCTTCCTGCCCCAGCGATTTAATCCAGAGCTCCTGAATTTCACACAACTGCCTTACCATCTGAACCACCAGGGAAGCCAATTTTGTTAGTGACAAAACTGTTATATCAGTGAGCTTAATTCAATTTATACATTTACTTTTATATTTCCTGCTTATGGGTGGCTTTCACTATTTAATATTTCTTTCCATTTGATGGCAATACACTTGTACCTTGCTTTGGAATAAAAAGCACTACTAGGAGTTTGATTGGTTGGATGTAAAGTTCTGCCATTGCCTGCTGCACAAAACAAGGCTGGAGGCTCAACCTCTATTGCCTCATCAGTAAGGACTGGGTAGAAAGTGGCAAAAGGGAGGAAGTGAAACTGTATTGTCTCTGCAGTCCATTGGTTTCTAGTGAACAAGTCCTTGTTTCCTCCATGCCATAGTTTTTATACTGGAGCCAGAGTCTAGTCTTTCACCTCCTGTATTCAAGTGTGGCCAAATACTTCTTTTGCCCAAGCCAACAGTATGTGGTGGAAGTGACATGTGCTATTTTAAGGCAAAGAGTTAGGGATCTTTGTATGTTTCTACACACCCTTTCTCAGCATCTTTGAGCTTCTGCTATTATATCTGCCATGAGAAGAACATTCTTGTGGTAGCTGAACTGACAGATGAATGCGCCAAACATCATGCTTAATGTGAGGAAGATAAAACTGTATAAAATTTTACAAATCAATTCACAGAACTTAATTTCTCTTGGTCCTGCCCACAACTAACTACATTTCACCAGACTGTCCCAAGTATAGAGATAATTCATTTTAGTTTAGCTTTA
>SJXQ01000287.1:90589-109266 GCA_006408695.1 Aepyceros melampus
CCTTTTTTTTTTTTAATTAATTTTTTTTTAGTTTGTTTTGCTTTACAATACTGTATTCGTATTGCTACACATCGACATGAATCAGCCACGAGTGTACATGAACTCCCAGTCCCGACCACCACCTCCCCCCTCCCACCCCACACCCTCTCTCTGGATTATCCCCGTGCATCAGTCCCAAGCATCCTACATCCTGCATCGAACCTAGACTGGCAATTCGTTTCACTTATGATATCACACATGTTACACTGCCACTCTGCCAACCCATCCCACCCTCTCCCTCTCCTACAGAGTCCAAAAGGCCGTTCTATATATCAATCATTTATCATAGTTTACTTGCGTTAGTATTTTCTGAGTTTTATTTGTACATTTTAGTACTGTAATACAGGCAAAATTGAAGACCAGTATTAGACTGTGGTAAATTCAACAATGTAATGTCACTTATGCTCATATGGTTTCTGGTAAGAATTATTCTTAATGTCATGCTCTATCAAGCTATAACACAATTATTATAAAGTTCTCTTTGCCTACATATGAAAATACAATAACATGAGTCTAAACTGTTTTGGAAATAATTTCATAAGAGATAGAAACTTTTATAATGTCACTCTCCTGTGTATTGAAAGTCACAGTAGTGATTTTGCTGTCTTCTGCTTTCCTATGTTAAACAGAAAACATAGGATTCCAAAAGGAAAGGAATATTCAGAAAAAAAAAGATATTTTTCTTTATTTTTAAATTTAGTTCCTGAATATGATAACTAAGGTTCTATATAGGAAGGATGGGGTGTGGATATGATACAGAATTAATAGAAAACTTAGAGAGGAGTTTTATTATGGTAAAAAAGGAAAGCAGGAAAAACAGCTAAGTGAAACTTTGCTTTAAATGTGAGAAAACGAGTTCTTCCACTGGACCACCAGGAATCTGCACTTTCAATGAACGGGGTATGGATGGCATCCCTGATGAGAGAACTAAGATCCCACATGCCTGCAGCACAGCCAAAATTAAAAAAAATAAAGATAAAAAGATAAAAAAGAACGTGAGACAAGTAAGTGTAGGTTCAAAAACAAGAGACATGGTGGAAAAGGAGTTCAGGGATCAAGCTACAATGAACTCAGTCTGAAGTAGTGTGGGAGGAATGTGGAATAATCTTGGACTACAGAAGAATTATGGCAATGCTTCATAAATCAATTTGTAAAACTTTATCTACTTGCCAGTGAAGAGCACACTGTTGGCATATTTGTGTCTATCACAAAGATTTCATTCACTGATATTTTCTGAAATTTGTGTTATTTAAAATTCTATTATAATATTAAATATATTTGACAATATGTTTTCCTTTTCTTCCTTAGAGATTCTGATATTGTAGCATCACAGTTTCTAACTCCAGACTGAAAACAGTTGATACTAAAAGCTTCTTTCTTACTATATGCAGAAGAGGAGAGAAAAAAAGTGGGGAGAGAGAGAGGAGAGAGGTGGAAGACAGAGAGGGAAAAGGGGAGGACTTTTGAATCAAGAAGCAGGGGTACATGTCTATTAACTTTAAGACTACATTTCCTTGTACTTCTCTGGCATCCGTAAACTATTCAAATCTAACTTGTATAGCTGAAATTAGTCAAAATTTCTTGAAAATGTCAGCAATAAATTTACTGTTAGATGTAGTCCTTATTGAAACTTCCCTATATCTCAGATGGTAAGGAATCTTCCTGCAGTGCAGGAGACCCAAGTTTGATTCCTGGATCAGGAAGATTCCCCTGGAGAAGGAAATGGCAACCCAGTCAGTATTCTTGCCTGGAGAATTCCACAGACAGAGGAGCCTAGTGGGCTACAGTGCATAAAAGAAGGTGTTGTTACTGTTGTTGTTGTTGTTGTTTTCTGTTTCATGTACCTAAAAGAGGACACAGCAGGACCTCTATCCTTTCAGTAAATATTAGAAATACACCATTTCTAATATACTACTTTTAGGCTTTGCAGTGTGGTGCTGGAGAAACTCTTGAGAGCCCCTTGGACTGCAAAGAGATCAAACCAGTCAATCCTAAAGGAAATAAATCTGGAAGGACTGATGCTGAAGCGCCAATACTTGGCCACCTGATGCAAAGAACTAACTCATTGGAAAACACCCTGATACTGGGAACAGCTGAAGACAGGAGAAGGGGATGACAGAGGATGAGATGGTTGGACAGCATCACTGACTCAATGGACAGGAGCTTGAGCAAAGTCTAGGAGATGGTGATGGACAGGGAAGCCTGGCGTGCTGCATTCCATGGAGCTGCAAAGAGTTGGACATGACTGAGCAACTGAACAATAACAAAATTTAGGACAAAAATATATTTTAAAAGAACTTTAAGAGAATATTAATTATATTTAGAATCTTGCACCAAAATCTAATTTAGAGGGAAGTATAGCCAATTTCCTCAATTTTTTATATTTATGTATTTAATCACTGTTATAGATGAAATTTTGAATTCCATCTGAAGACAGGAGAAGGGGATGACAGAGGATGAGATGGTTGGACAGCATCACTGACTCAATGGACAGGAGCTTGAGCAAAGTCTAGGAGATGGTGATGGACAGGGAAGCCTGGCGTGCTGCATTCCATGGAGCTGCAAAGAGTTGGACATGACTGAGCAACTGAACAATAACAAAATTTAGGACAAAAATATATTTTAAAAGAACTTTAAGAGAATATTAATTATATTTAGAATCTTGCACCAAAATCTAATTTAGAGGGAAGTATAGCCAATTTCCTCAATTTTTTATATTTATGTATTTAATCACTGTTATAGATGAAATTTTGAATTCCATTCCCTTTTACTCATTTATTGAAACCCTTACCCAAATGCCTTGAAAAAAAGTGAAAGTGAAGTCACTCAGTCGTGTCCAACTCTTTGCGACTCCTTGGACTGTAGCCTACCAGGCTTCTCTGTCCATGGGATTTTCCAGGCAAGAGTGCTGGAGTGGGTTGCCATTGCCTTCTCCAGGGGATCTTACCAACCCAGGGAATGAACTCAGGTCTCCTGCACTGTAGGCAGATGCTGTATCCTCTGAGCCACCAGGGGAAGCCCCCAGTGCCTTAGAATATGACTGTATTTAGAGATAAGACCTTTAAAGAAGTAATAAAGTGAAAATCAAGCCTTCAGGATGGAGTTTAATCCAATATATCCATAGAGAGGGCTATTTGGGATACAGTGTGTGTGCTGGATTGTGTCTGACTCTTTGGGACCTTATGGACTAGGCTTCTTTTTTCATGAATTTTTCTAGGCAAGAGTACTGGAGTGGACTGCCATGCCCCAGTCTAGAGGATCTTCCCGACCCAGAGACTGAACTCATGTCTCCTGCACTGGCAGGCAGATTTTTGCCACTAGCACCACCTGAGATGTAGACACAGAGCGAAGAGACTATGTGAGGACACAGCAGGATGACAGGCATTGGTAAGTCAAGGACAGAGGCCTCAGGAGAAATGGAACATGAAAGCATGGACCTCTATCCTGCAGAACTAGGGGGAGATAAACTTCTTTTAAGTCACACAATTTGTGACATTTTGTTACGGCAAGTCTAGTTAACTAATACAAGTATTATCCAGCAAATAAAACATCAGAAATCTACATAAAACTTCATCTTCCATTTGGTGCTCAAATTTTGACTTCAGAGTGCAGCAAAATGGGGGCTATCTGCAATATTTTATTATTGTTAATTATACAAAATAAAAACAAGAGAATGAAAAGTCTTATCCGTGAATGTGTATGATATAGAGGATTTATACATAGAATATATTTGCCATACATAACTCAGGGAAGGATAATTTAAGTTAGGTGATTGTTCAGATAAACTATTTTGATTTTTTTCTAATTAATAAATTCAATGGAAATAACTTTGAGCAAGCTCTGGGAGATTGTGAAAGACAGGAAAGCCTGACAATCTGCAGTCCATGAAGTCAGAAAGAGTCAGACATGACTGAGTGACTGAACAAGAACAGATTAAAATTAAACCCTGTCTTCTTTTTGCAGTGGTATTTACACTTGCCTCTTATTTGCTATGGTCATTGTGAAACGTGAGATATAGAGGACCGTATTATTGATAAAGTTAGCTGACAAGAGTCCTAAAAAGGATGGGGGGGGGCTTCAGTGTTCAGGTCTCATTGATATTTCTAGTTACAATCATATTATTTTATCACAATATTAATTCATGCATTCATTTATTCTTAATTGAATATTTTTCACAGATAGCAAGATAAATACTGAAAAAATATCATGAATTAGACATGGTCATTTATTTCAAAGGAACTCAAAGTCACCTTGAGTATGAAGGGACATATGAAGGAACAATAGCAAACAAGTTTTATAGTTGCTGAGTTATTCAGAATATTCAGAATAAAGGTACTAAGGACTGGAAGGTCAATTCTGGAGAATCGGGCAGTAGATGATGATAGTTTGACTTG
The DNA here is from genome assembly GCA_006408695.1 of Aepyceros melampus. NCBI lineage: Eukaryota > Metazoa > Chordata > Mammalia > Artiodactyla > Bovidae > Aepyceros > Aepyceros melampus. The sequence continues at coordinate 95,023 of SJXQ01000287.1, forward strand.
AAAATTAGCTAGGACATCTAAAAATTCACTTCTGTGTTTGGAACAAGACAACTTGAATCAAGAATGAATACTTAAATATAGCCCCAGAAATGGAACTAGCTATTAGTTGAATACTGACAATGGTTTGAACAGTGCAATTCAGATCTGGAATTTTTTTCCTACAGACAAATCTGTTTCAGCAGATGTTTGGGGAGGATGGGATTTGTTTCTTGATCAATGGTGGAAAACATGTACAGTTGCCACAGTCATCCTAGAACATATAAGATAAAATAATAATATCATGTAACAATGTAAAATTTTGCTGTTTTACAAAATTCTGTGAGTTTATAAACTAATAGAAATGTTAATTTTGTAAATGGATATAGAATAGAAAGTTAGAATTAGAGGAAGACCAATGTAATTTTTAAAAATATACTTGGCTTTCACTCCTAGGATTAAGTATAGAATATTTCAACAAATATTTTCTTAAATATTCAGAAGTGATATAGAGGCAAATATCTATGTGGTGATTTAGTGGAAAAATATAGTCAATTAATAGGAATTTTGTTATTATTATTTATTCTTAATGTGATAATTTCCTCTACTAAGAGAGATACGATAATTAATATAAAATAGCACATATATTACTTCTGATCATTTATTTTTAACTAATTTCCCACATAATCTTAGACCAGTGAAATTTTCATAGGGCTAGCCACAAGTTTTTAGTTCAATTGACATTATAAAGAATAAAATACTATTAAATGCTATTCAAGTTCTCAGTTTTGTTTTAATTCCTCTCCTCAAAGGTGTAAAAAAAAATTAATAAAATGTAATCCCCAGTTTCAACTCTATATACAACAAAAAATATATAATAATTACAATAAGCAGCAAAACCAAATGATTGGCACAAAATAGAGGCTAGGCTTATTAAAGTTTTACATTGAAGAAATGGAATTTTATCCACACAGTTTTCTCTCACTAGCCACACTCAAAGGAACATACCAAGAAAACACACACACACACACACACGCACACACACACACACACTTTCTTCAAAGCCCCATTTTACACACAAAAATAGAAACACATGCCAGTGACCACAAAATACAATCTACAACTCAGATAACTTCATAATAGTTATCAGTGGGGTTTCCAAGTCATATCAGGACACACAGATGCTCATATTTTAATAGGAAGGTAACAATTCCAAGATTGATTGATCTTAAAGGGAACACTAGATTTCAATGTACAAGCTAGATTTAGAAAAGGCAGAAATTAAAAAATATGCTTGCTCCTTGGAAGAAAAGCTATGACAAAACTAGATAGCATATTAAAAGGCAGAGACATCACTTTGCCAACAAAGGACTGTATAGTCAAAGCTATGGTTTTTCCGGTAGTCATGTATGATGTGAGAGTTGGACCATAAGGAAAGATGAGCACCAAAGAATTAATGCTTTTGAACTGTGTTGTTAGAGAAGACGCTTAAGAGTCAGGTGGACAGCAAGAAGATCAAATCAGTCAATCCTAAAGGAAATCAACCCTGAATATTCATTAAAAGGACTGGTGCTGAAGTTGAACCTCCAATACTTTGGCCACCTGATGTGAAGATCTAACTCACTGAAAAAGACCCTCATCCTGGGAAAGACTGAGGATGGGAAGAGAAGTGGAAGACAGAGGGTGAGATTTTGGGATGGCATCATTAACTCAATGGACATGATTTTGAGCAAACTCCAGGAGACAGTGAAGGACAGGAAAACCTGGTGTGCTACAGACACGGGGTTGCCAAGAGTCTGACATGACTGTGCTGCTGCTGCTGCTAAGTCGCTTCAGTCGTGTCCGACTCTGTGCAACCCCATAGACAGACGGCAGCCCAACAGTCTCCCCCGTTCCTGGGATTCTCCAGGCAAGAACACTGGAGTGGGTTGTCATTTCCTTCTCCAATGCATGAAAGTGAAAAGTAAAAGTGAAGTTGCTCAGTCGTGTCCAACTCTTAGCGACCCCATGGACTGCAGCCTACCAGGCTTCTCCTCCATGGGATTTGCCAGGCAAGAGTACTGGAGTGGGGTGCCATTGCCTTTGATGACTGTGCTACTGAACAACAACTAAGAAGAACCAGAGATCAAATTGCCGACACAGATTGAATCATAGAAAAAGCAAGGAATTCCAAAATAATATCTACTGCTTCATTGAACTGCAAAAATTTTTGACTGTGTGGATCACAACAAACTGGAAAATTCTTAAAGAGATGAGAATACCAGACCACATTGCCTGCCTCCTGAGAAACCTGTATGTGGGACAAAAAGCAACAGTTAGAACTGGACATGGAACAATGGACTGGTTCAAAACTGTGAAAGGAGTATGTCAAGGTTGTATATTGTCACTCTGCTTATTTAACTTATATGCAGAGCACATCATATGAAATGCTGGGCTGGATGAGTCACAAGTTGGAATCAAGATTGTTGGGAGAAATTTCAACAACCTCAGATATGCAGATGATGCCACTTTAATTGCAGAAAGTGAATAACTAAAGAGCATGTTGATGAAGGTGTAGGAGGAAAGTGAAAAAGCTGGTTTAAAATCAACATTTAAAAAAAATGAAGGTCATGGCATCCAATCCTATCACTTCATGAAAAATAGATGGGGTAAAAAATGGAAACAGTGTCAGATTTCATTTTCTTGGGCTCCAGAATCACTGTAGACATTGACTGCATCCGTGAAATTAAAAGACACTTGCTCCTTGGAAGAAAAGCCAGGACACACCTAGACAGTGCATTAAAAAGCAAAGACATCACTTTGCCAACAAAGGTCCATATAGTCAAAGCTATGTTTTTTCTGGAAGTCACGTACAGGTATGAGAGCTGAACCATAAGGAAGGCAGAGCACTGAAGAATTGGGGCTTTTGAACTATGGTGTTGGAGTCCTGTGGACTGCAAGGAGATCAAACCAGTCATTCCTAAAGGACATCAACACTGAAAATTCATTAGAAGGACTGGTGCTGAAGCAGTACTCCAATATATTAGCCACTGTATGTAAAGAGCTGACTCACTGGAAAGACCATGATGCTAGGAAAGACAGAGGGCAAGAGAAGAAGGGAGTGATAGAGGATGAGATGGTTGGATGCCATCACTGACTCAATGGACATGAGTTTGAGCAAACTCAGAGAGATAGTGAAGGACAGGGAAGCCTGATGTGCTACAGTTCATGGAGTTGTAAAGAGTTGGGCTTGACTTAGCAGCAGACACAACTTAGTGATTGAACAGCAACAACAACACTAGAGTTTCAAATTTATCATTCCTCCTTAACTTCACTCACATTTAGTAGCCTTTTTTTTTTTCACTTTTTTAGTTTATCTTGTTATATGATGGTTCTGTGTTTTGAATTTTCTCTCCAGTTGTTATCAGTGAGACCAATCATCATTTCATATATTTAATTTCCATTTGGATTGCGCAAAAGTTATTCAACTCTTTCATTTGTCTTTTCACTGGGTTTCCTATGTGTTTTTCCTTATATATATCATTTGGTCACCTATTCCTTTGTTGACTATATTTGTAACCTATATCTTCTCTGACTTTCAATGTTAACTCTATTTTGATATTCTTTGATGGACAATGTCTTAATTTCATAATATACAATTTTTATTCTTTCTATCTCATTTTCTTTTGTTAGTAGGTTATATAGGATTTGGCACAACATTGAAAAGCAATGTTTAGAGGCAACATCCTTGCCATGTTCCTGAACTTGAAGAATAGATTCAAATTTCTCAGTGGTAAGTACACTGTTAGTGCTGTTAGATATTAGTTATTAAGTTCAAGAATTTTCTCCCTATTCCTAATTATTAGAAGTTTTATTATGAATGAATGCTTCATTTTGTCAAATATTTTTCTACATTTATTGCTTTAATAATGTGACTTTCTTTTTTAGCTTCTTGATGTGATGATTACATTAACTGATTTCTGAATGTTGAACCAGGCTTTCATACATGAGATAAATCCAATTTGATCACAATACACATATATATATATAAATATTTTTAAACTTTGTTATTTTAGCCAATATTTTGTTAAGATTTTTTCATCTATGTTTATGAAAACTATTAGAATGTAGTTTTCTTTTAGTATTTTACTTTGTTTTGGTATTAAAGTTACACGATGAAAAGGGCTTCCCTGGTGGAGCAGGGGAAGAATCTGCCTGTAATGCAGGAGACTTGGGTTCCATCCCCTGGAGGAGGACAGGGCAACCCACTCCAGTATTCTTGCCTGGAAAATCCCATGGACAGAGGAGCCTGGAGGGCTATAGTCCAGAGAGTCCCAAAAAGTCAGACACAACTGATCTACTGAACACACGCAATGCAATAAAATCTACCCTTTGGTGGATTTAAGCACTAGACTTTTCTAGGTTTAGTGCTTTCTGTTTTGAAATGTTACTAATGATTGATTCAACTGCTTTAATAGATATAGGCTTATTCAGATTGCATATTTGTTCTTGTGCTTTCTGGGTAGGATTTCTTCTCTTGTCTATTTATTTTCCATAATATCTAATTTACCATTTAGAGCTCACAGCATATGAATCATAGTTATTTGTTTAATGCTGACTCAATGAACATTTTAAAATTCCTGGTTCAGTAATATCAAAATTTCTGCATTACCTGGGGCTGGTATCCATCCTGGCTCTATTTCTTCATATTTTGGGGGTTTTGCCCTATAGTATATCTTACAATCTTTTATTAATAGTTTCACATGATCCACAGAAACTACTATGAATAAGCTTTTTGGAATTTGGTGTTAAGAGCAGACATGCTATAGTCCTACCATTAAGTCTCAGTCTTCTAGTGAGCCTGTGCCTCTGGACTGTGCATGTCACACATACATTTCTCTTTTGCCTCCCTCTCCTTCTAGGTGGGGAGATGGCTAATGTGGCTGAATTTAGATATTTTCCTTCTTTTACACCTAAAATCTAGATGGGGCTGGAGTTCCTCCAGGGAAGTGAGTTCTGATAAAAATACTTTTGAAACCATGCCTTGGCTTCACTTGTGGCTCAGTGGTAAAGGATCTACCTCCAATGCGGGAGACCTAGGTTTGATCCTTGGAACAGGAAATCCCCTGGAGGAGAGAATGGTACTCACTCCAGTATTCTTGCTCAGAGAATCCCATGGACAGAGAAGCCTAGTGGGCTACAGTCCAAGCAGCTTGAAAGAGTTGGACACATCTGAGTGACTTTCACTTTCACTTCACTTGCTATGGACAGAAGGTTAGTTATTTCAAAATGGCTGCTCTTCCCTATCCCCTACTGGAATCAGGAGGGGACTCTTCTTCAGTCTTCATAGCGAGAGTCTGGTAGGATTCCTGAATGTATTAATAAAAGTCATAAAGGTGCAGAGATCCACTAAGACTGACCTCTTCTGAAATGTTTAATTCTCAAACTTGTTCACATTGAGCCTCCAGAAATTCATCAATTACAGTTAAGGTATTCTTACTTTGTTACTGGGTCTTTCAGAGGTTTTAGTTCTTGGATTTCTGCTCGGGTAAATTAAGAGTTTCTGTACTCTCCTGGTGGTTTCTCTAACTTTGCAATTAGCTCTTTGCCCTGTGACTTGATTTGTTTCTAAAAAGAGTTGCTGCTTTTTCAGTTTGTTAAGGTATTTACTTGTTATTAGGATGAAGTGATGACTTCCAAGCTTCTTATCAAAAGTCTCCGTTTCTTTTATTTTTGCTTGTTGCTTTAATTGACTACTCCAACATCTGGCAGCTCAGCTCACTCTCTCCAACTCAGCTGGGTTTCTGACAAATTGGTGCTGTGAGCAGGGTAGCTGATTAAACACAGTGCCATTCGGAAAGAGCTAAAGTCTGAACATCCCTTTGGGATATCACCTTTGGGAGTTGTTAGCAAAGTCCATGGAACATGCCAGAGGGGTGCTAGCAAATCATTTGCAAGAATCTGAGAGTTCCAGGGACAGTGAATGAATAGGTCTTGAGAAGCGCTAGGAGAGTCTATGGGACACTCCACCAGCCATGCCAATAGATCTTGGGGATGTTAGCAGAAGCTATGGGGCATTCTTTGAGGATGCCAGAGGATTGTTTTCATAAGCTTTTCAGTTGTAAGGGGGACCATTGATCTTCTCGTTAGCCTCTGACTCTCCAGCTGAGTTTGTCCAGGTAGTTCCCATTATAGATCCTACCTAAGGGTTCAGCAAAAACAAGTGAAGTGGTTTCCTAACCACCGATTAGTGCTCTCCACCAGTGGGCTCAGAGACAGTCAGAGGGGATCCTACAAGCTAAAACACTCTAAACAGCAGCTGTTGCTGAAGCTGATAAATACCTTGCAGCATAGGAAGGTGCTGAAATATAAGGAGGAAAACAAGAAAGAATGAAGAGCTTTTTGGTTTACTTTGCTTAGTATCCTGAAGACCTTAGAGATTTAGTTAGATCTCCTATGGAAATCTGTCTCTGCTCTAACCAGTCTGCCCTAAAACTATCCAGTGGGAGTTCCAGCTAAGAAACAGCTGTGCACCCCACAGGGTTGTTCCACTCTGCTATCTATTCTCTTCTCTTGCCTCCCCCAAAACCTATAGCCAAATCCAGTCAGATGATCTTAAACCTGACATGGGTTCTATTTCCTCATCAGAGGGGTACCAAAGGCCCTTTGCCAAGGTCAGAGTTCAGTGGAAAACTAATGAAAATTGCACTTCTGGCGTCTCTTAGATACCAGTCCATGGCTGACTGTTTTCTCTGGCACCAAGATGAGGGAAAAACAGATAATACTCTCTGAATTTGAGGCCACTCCACTGGAACCTTTACAAAGATTCAGTATGGGTGGGCTCTTCTAATTGCCAGGGCCCCTGTAGCAAAATATATGAGTGGAATTGATGTATTATCTATGCACACACACGGTAGCCCTCTGCCCTGATGTAAATACTATAGTCAGGACAATTATAAAGGGGTGTGTGAAAGACTGTGAACTTATTTGACTCACTCAGTATAGTCCTTAGGCTGCCTTTTACTGGACTAGTGGCAAACATTCAACAGACATATAAAAGAGCTCTCCTTCCCCTTCTTAATGGAGTATTTCCTCATCAGAGGGGTACCAAAGGCCCTTTGCCAAGGTCAGAGTTCAGTGGAAAACTAATGAAAATTGCACTTCTGGGGTCTCTTAGATACTAGTCCATGGCTGACTGTTTTCTCTGGCACCAAGATGAGGGAAAAACAGATAATAGTCTCTGAATTTGAGGCCACTCCACTGGAACCTTTACAAAGATTCAGTATGGGTGGGATCTTCTAATTGCCAGGGCCCCTGTAGCAAAATATATGAGTGGAATTGATGTATTATCTATGCACACACACGGTAGCCCTCTGCCCTGATGTAAATACTATAGTCAGGACAATTATAAAGGGGTGTGTGAAAGACTGTGAACTTATTTGACTCACTCAGTATAGTCCTTAGGCTGCCTTTTACTGGACTAGTGGCAAACATTCAACAGACATATAAAAGAGCTCTCCTTCCCCTTCTTAATGGAGATGAGAAATCTGAGTAAAAATTAGCTCTTCTCCTTGTAAGATTTTTGTTCTCTATACACATACTCACCAGAGAGGCCCCAATGATGACAAGGAAAAATATAACCAATGAGCTGGATCATAGAAAAAGCAAGAGAGTTCCAGAAAAACATCGATTTCTGCTTTATTGACTACGCCAAAGCCTTGGACTGTGTGGATCACAATAAACTGTGGAAAATTCTGAGAGAGATGGGAATACCAGAGCACCTGACCTGCCTCTTGAGAAATCTGTATACAGGCCAGGAAGCAACAGTTAGAACTGGACATGGAACAACAGACTGGTTACAAATAGGAAAAGGATTACGCCAAGGCTGTATATTTTTACCCTGCTTATTTAACTTATATGCAGAATACATCATGAGAGAAACACAAGCTGGAATCAAGATTGCTGGGAGAAATATCAATAACCTCAGATATGCAGATGACACCACCCTTATGGCGGAAAGTGAAGAGGAACTAAAGAGCCCCTTGATGAAAGTGAAAGAGGAGAGTGAAAAAGTTGCCTTAAAGCTCAACATTCAGAAAACAAAGATCATGGCATCTGGTCCCATCACTTNCAGAATCAGCCTTCAGTAAACTGATTGCTAATGCAATTCATTTCCCAATCATCCCTCTGTGATCACTCTGAGTCATCTGATGAGGACAGTGAAGTTAATGAGGACATGAAAAGGAAGAGAAGCAGGGAAGGATGATGAGAAGGAAAAACAGCACAAGACTGAGAAGCACAGGGAAAGGGGGCAGGCTGTGACCTCTGGGAGGGGCACCCTGGAGCCTGGAAGTGAGGGGAGAAGTGAAAGCTTCTCCTTGTGACCCTCAGCTCATTAGGATGCAGCCGATCACATCAGCCAATTGGATTTTGTGACAAAAATCTCAGTGGAAGCAACAATGTTATTCTGAATATAATATGTGTATAGGAATGATTACATGGTTTGGGTATGTTATTTCCTTGCTGTGAAGAAGAATATCTTATTTATTTATAGATGTAGCACAAGCCTCACACACTTTCTACAGGTATGAGGGTTCACTTTTAAAATATTAGAATCTACCAATGTGGAAAGCCTCAAGGTTGTAATGAGGAAGATGCTTTTTTTTTCTTTATTTTTAAAGCAGACCAAATGGTGCCAGCATGCTGTCACTGGGGAGAACTGTGTAGTTGTTTGCAGGTCTTGGTGCTTGGTAAACTGGTCCAGTGCTAATAAAAGGGAATTACAGGGAATTCCGTGGTGGGTCCAGTGGTTAAGACTCTGCACTTTCATTGCCGAGAGTGTAGGTTTGATCCCTGGTCAGGGAACTTAGATCCCCCATGCTGTGAGGTACAGCCAAACCATAATAATAATAATAATGAAGGAATTGCAGAAAGCATGTTTTTCTACTTGATGGCCAGAAGTAATTTTAATAGATTGCTGAATTCTGTCTCAAGGGAAGCCAAGAACATACAGAAATCATTTTCAGTTGTTAACAATTTTGTTGCTGATGGGAATTGTAAAGAGAATTTGTCTTAATAGTTTTAGGACTTATTAAAAGGACATAGCTGGGAGCTGAGAGGATTAAGTACTTCCAGCGAGTTCACTAGCTGGCCCCTGGGAAACTGGGGTTTTATTGGTCAGCAAAAAAATACACCCTCTGTGCCTGTCCGAGTGGCATAGGTGTTCAAAAGAACCTAGGACCCCTGCAAGGTCAGAAATCAAAGCCTGGAGACAGATCAATACTGTAAAACACCTCTCATCATTCTGAAAATTTTGTTGCTGATGGGAATTGTAAAGAGAATTTGTCTTAATAGTTTTAGGACTTATTAAAAGGACATAGCTGGGAGCTGAGAGGATTAAGTACTTCCAGCGAGTTCACTAGCTGGCCCCTGGGAAACTGGGGTTTTATTGGTCAGCAAAAAAATACACCCTCTGTGCCTGTCCGAGTGGCATAGGTGTTCAAAAGAACCTAGGACCCCTGCAAGGTCAGAAATCAAAGCCTGGAGACAGATCAATACTGTAAAACACCTCTCATCATTCTGAATGCTTTCTCAGCAAAGTGAAAAACACTTTAGAGGTGAAGATCCTGGGTTTGGCTCTGGCAGTTATTTATTCCATGGTCCTGGAAAAAGTGCTTCACTTTCTCTGCCTCAGTGTCTTTATCTGTAAGAATGGCAGTAACAATAGCAGCTACCTACCTACAATAGCATTTTGAAGCTCAGATAAGATGATATATTGCAGTCATACAGCACCAAGCCTATGTGGAGTGAATGCTCAATAAATGACACTTATTAATATTTTTAGTGTTATGCTTAAAATCTATATCTGCTTCATTATACATGTTAGAAAGAGATACCCAAACTTAAATAGTATTGAGAAGAGAATAGGCTTAGGCCTTGAAATGTGATGGTATACATTGCAAAATAATGGGTCTGCAATTTGGAAAATAGAAATTTACAACATTTTGTGTGAGGAATAATGTGTGATGTTCTAATGCTGTTCAGTTGCTTGAACTATCTAGATACCAAGTCAAGATATTTTCTCATATGTTCTTTCATTCTTCTTATACCTTTGCTTGTGCTAAAAAAAAATATTGTCCCTAGCCAAATAAGTCTGTGGTATTTTCCTTGGTTATTTTTAAAATGTAAAGTTTGTATGATCAGATTGAGCCCTTTTTACTTTTATCCAGCCTGTTTCCTAAAATTAAATATCTTAACCTTTCCATTGAATAAGCAGGGTTCATGGGGGTATAATTATAAAGCAACTTTATTTTTGTCTCCCAGTATCTCTTTAAACTTATTCTCTGGGGCTGCTTCTTTCATTAGCCTTTGAGAAAACTTAAGGGAAGTCCAATGATTTTGAAGGTGGGTGGGGATTCTGGTTGATTTGTTCTCTCTTTTTCTCTTGTGTGTTAATCCCACTTTCCCCAAAGGAATTCCAGACCCCTCTAAGTTGACAGCTTGAAGAGGCAGAGGGTAATGAAGACAGGAATATTTTTGCTTGCCTGCTACTGTTTGGTGATCTAGCCTCCAAGCTCTCTAAATCTGGCAGGCGTTCAAAGCTGAGTCTTTGAGGGGCACCTTCTTGGGTTCATCAGAGACCCTGGGGCCCTTTGCCTCTCTTCATCTCATTGAAGGGGCTCTGTCTCACTTTCAGTTCCTTTGAGAGGGCAAATGTATATCTGATTACCCTTGGCTGACTGGCAAACTCCTTCCTTAGCACCTAGTCATCTGCTGGCACTTTCAGCTTCTATTTGTTCCTTTAGTGGACTCTCTTGGGTAAGACGGGAGACGAAGCTACACTAAGTCGCTCATGTATAGACATGTTTCTCCCAAATTATTCCAGGAAGGTATGTGACTCCCAGTGAAACGGCCTTTCTTTTACTCCTGTTTTAAAGCAGCACACTAGCCAGATGCTGGACCCGAACATCACTTAGGGAGGAGTCTGACTCTTATCCAGTTGTTGCTGCACCTCTGTGAGAAATAGGTGAAACTTTTCAGGTGGTCTCAATGTATTTCTTTAGGTTTGGGAAAAGTCATCACAGCAAGTCAATTTTTTTTTCCCCAAATTCCTCTCACTACTTTTAATCTTTTTATATCCTCAGTTTTGTTGTGGGGTTAAGAAGAGGTAAATAGGTTATTTTTCTTTGACTCTTAACTCAGGGGTAACATTCTATTTTTCTGGAAAATACCATTATTATGTGGGTGTATCACATGACAAGATGCTTTATTTTAACTCTTTTATAACTGTGTACCAAGTCCCATTTTTTCTTTATATTATCTCATAGAGATATATAAATACTGTGGTAAAAAGCACATGACATAAACTTACCTTCATAACAATTTGTAAATGTACAGTTCAGTGGTTAAGTATAGTCACATTGCTTATGTCATGGACCACATTTGAAACATCTCACTGTATGTTGAAAGCAATCCTACTTTTTCTGTGATTAAGCTTTTTTTAAAAAAGCATTTTGATTATATTGGTTGTTAGATGCTTACTCAAGCTTCTTTCTGTTCGGGGAACTGGTATCAGGGCAGATATGGCCCATAAGGAAACAGAATCTCCTGAATGTTCAGTTCAGTAGCTGTAACAGCACCCAGCCTCATGGAGATTGTCATTGCAAGGAGAGAGAGGTACAGAAACAACTCTTGACATAGCTTCATGCGTCTCCTCCATCCCACAGCTCCCTATTAACACAGCTCGAGTATTCCTAGTCTGCCTACTTCTCTTGGAACTGCTGCTGTCTGCTTACTATATTCCTTTCCTTCATGTATTGTTTCTTTACCCATCAGAGTAATCAGGGCAGATATGGCCCATAAGGAAACAGAATCTCCTGAATGTTCAGTTCAGTAGCTGTAACAGCACCCAGCCTCATGGAGATTGTCATTGCAAGGAGAGAGAGGTACAGAAACAACTCTTGACATAGCTTCATGCGTCTCCTCCATCCCACAGCTCCCTATTAACACAGCTCGAGTATTCCTAGTCTGCCTACTTCTCTTGGAACTGCTGCTGTCTGCTTACTATATTCCTTTCCTTCATGTATTGTTTCTTTACCCATCAGAGTTTGGGTTTCCTCATAGTTTCTGGTTCATCACACAGTAATCTTTATTTCTTGCCTTATGGCTCTGACAAACTGTTCATAAGTCTAACTCATCCTCACACTCTGAAATTCCTCATTCTCTTGGTATTGGTATTTCCTAATTTAAAGTTTCAAGAGAGGAAATTGGATTATCTTCTTTTACCTTTTCATACCACGTGGGCACTGTCAGCTAAAGGATTGGCTATACGTGGATCAAAATGTGGCTGCAGATGGCTGCCCTTTGAGCAGAGACTGGGGGAAGGTGGTTCCTGAGAAGGTGCCCTGGGTATAGCAGGCAACATGATCAATTTTATGTACTTAATACAGATATTTTGTTTGCATGCTTCACAAGAATAAGTATTTCTTTATTGATTTTTGAGCATTTGACAGAAAGCAGGAACTCTTATAGGAGAAGGATGCTAATAAAGGCCCTCTGAGAACAAAGAATTGAAAAAGGGCTTCTGAGTTTCTGATTGTAGAGGATTTTTTTGAGGGAGGGACTGTTTTCCTGCTTTGGGTTCCTTCAGCAGCAGACCCCAAGACACGAATGCTATCGCAGTTAGTCTATTAGGAAGATGATGACATGAAACACTGCTAAGGAAAGAGAAGAATTGAGAGAGGCGCAGGAGGCATCCAATAAAAAGTGCAGTATTTTAAGTGTTACCACTGTGGCTTATTCCACTGGTTGGTGGTGGTTTAGTCACAAAGTTCTGTCTGACTCTTGCGATCTCATGGACTATAGCTCACCAGGCTCCTCTGTCCATGGGATTTCCCAGGCAAGAATACTGGAATGGGCTGCCATTTCCTTCTCCAGGGGATTTTCCCAACCCTGGGATTGAGCCCAGGTCTCCTGCATTGCAGGTGGATTCTTTACCATCCACTAGTTAGTTGTGGGGAATGCACAGTGCATATCAAAGTCATCTCAGACGGGTGCCCAAGAAGCCAACTATTTATCACCAGCTCCCGTGAATCACTGGTTGAGGGCTGCTCCTGGGCTGTGAATTCTCTGACTCTTCTGGCCTGCCCTGTGTGTGGTTTATATCTCCAGGTCCAGTAAAAAGCCCTCAAGCCAGGAGTTATATGTTTGCCAGCAGCATCCTTTAACATGTAAGGGCAGAGAGCCCATGGGCTGGACACCCTCAGTCCCCCTCCTATTTTCTCCTTTCTTGAATGAAACCTGACTTTATTCAGGTATTTGTCCCTTAGGGAAGTTTGCCTTATCTGAAGCTCAAGGGTAATTTTGGATTAATCTTTTTTCTTTTTTTATCAGCAGTTTTACTTCGATAAATTCTTTATTTAATACACTATGTTGGACCATTCAACATTGATCTTCAAGACTGATCACCTGTGTTTTTCAAGAAGAATCAATCTTAATCGAATAGAAAAATTCACTGAGGCCCCTCTGTGTTCATTGCGCATTACTCCTCCTCCCAATTTGTGAGCTGGTTCAAGTCATCATAGGCATTCAGAAGAGAAGCATTCTTATTTAAGCTTTTGATTATTCACTTTGCATATTTTTATTGAAGTATAGTTGATTTACAATGTTGTGCCAATCTCTGCTGTACAGCAAAGTGACTCAGTTATACACACATTGACATTCTTTTTTTTAAAAAATTTGGATTCATCTTAGCTGTTTATGGAGACCCCATTTCTTGAGGCTGCTCTTTGGCTAGATGTGCCCGGTGGTGCAAGGCGGTGTGAAATGTGAGACGAGCTCTGCTAGACGGGCTCTGGGACAGGTGTCTTCCTTCTTATAGAGAGACTCATGGGAAAAGGTCCCTGGAAAAGGGAATGGCAACGCACTCCAGTATTCTTGCCTGGAGAATTCCATGGACAAAGGAACCTGGCAGGCTACAATCCATGGGGTTGCAAAGAGTCAGACACAACTGAGTGACTACCACATAGGAAAAGGCAGCATTGTATTGTATACTGAACTCATCGCATAGTCATGAATCCTTTGGAAATGTGACACCTATCTTGGGACCATAGACCCTGAATTAACCAACTGTAAAGATGCTCTCCCTTGAGATTTCTCAGTTTGGGAGAGGACAACTTTTCCTGATTATCTGAATCATTTTGAATAAGGTTTATTTTTACCTGCACCCAAAGACCTCCTAATTGGTACAAAGATAAAGACACTTTTTACATTTTTTATCGTTTTTTGGCT
>SJXQ01000287.1:109327-140014 GCA_006408695.1 Aepyceros melampus
ATGGGACCAGATGCCATGATCTTTCTTTTCTGAATGTTGAGCTTTAAGCCAACTTTTTCACTCTCCTCTTTTACTTTCATCAAGAGGCTTTTTAGGTTACACAAAAGTTTCCATTTTGCTCTCCTTCTCTTGCCTTCTCCTGTTTGACCACTTCCAATTTACCTTGATTCATGGACCTAATATTCCAGGTTCCTATGGAATATTGTTCTTAACAGCATCAGAGTTTACTTACATCACCAGTCATATCCACAACTGAGTGTTGTTTTTACTTTGACTCTGTCTCTTCATTCTTCCTGGAGTTATTTCTCCACTGATCTCCAGTAATATATTGAGCACCTACTGACCTGGGGAGTTCATCTTTTAGTGTCCTATCTTTTTGCCTTTTCATACTGTTCATGGGGTTTTCAAGGCAAGAATATTGAAGTGGCTTGCTATTCCCTTCTCCAGTGGACCACATTTTGTCAGAACTCTCCACCATGACCCATCTGTCTTGGGTGGTCCTACAGGGCTCATAGTTTCATTGAGTTACACAAGGCTGTGGTCCATTCATCAGTTTGATTAGTTTTATATGATTGTGGTTTTCATTCTGTCTGCAATATTGAGCACCTACTGACCTGGGGAGTTCATCTTTTAGTGTCCTATCTTTTTGCCTTTTCATACTGTTCATGGGGTTTTCAAGGCAAGAATATTGAAGTGGCTTGCTATTCCCTTCTCCAGTGGACCACATTTTGTCAGAACTCTCCACCATGACCCATCTGTCTTGGGTGGTCCTACAGGGCTCATAGTTTCATTGAGTTACACAAGGCTGTGGTCCATTCATCAGTTTGATTAGTTTTATATGATTGTGGTTTTCATTCTGTCTGCTCTTTGATGGATAAGAGTAAGAGGCTTATGGAAGCTTCCTGAAGAGATACACTGACTGAAGGGGAAACTGAGTCTTGTTCTGATGGGCAATGCCATGCTCAGTTCAGTTCAGTTCAGTCAGAGTTCAGTGTCCGACTCTTTGTGACCCCATGAATTGCAGCATTCCAGGCCGCCTTGTCTATAACCAACTCCCAGAGTTTACTTAAACCCATGTCCATCAAGTCAGTGATGCCACCAGCCACCTCATCCTCTGTCACCCCCTTCTCCTCCTGCCTCCAATCCCTCCCAGCATCCAGGTCTTTTCCAATGAGTCAACTCTTCGCATGAGGTGGCCAAAGTACGGGAGTTTCAGCTTCAACATCAGTCCTTCAAATGAACACCCAGGACTGATCTCCTTTAGGATGGATTGGTTGGATATCCTTGGGTCTTGTTCTGATGGGTGGGGCCATGCTCAGTAAATCTTTAATCCAATTACCTGTTGATGGGTGGGGCTGTGTTCCCTCCCTGTTGTTTGACCTAAGGCCAAACAGGTGGTGGAGGTAACTAAGATAATGAGGAACTCCTTCAAAAGGTCCCATTCAAGCACTGCCACACTCAGTGCCCACAAACCTGCAGCAGGCCACCACCAACCCATGCCTCTGCTGAAGGCTCTTGGACACTCCTGAGCAAGTCTGTGTCAGTCTCTTGTGGGTCACTGCTTCTTTCTTCTGGGTCCTGGTGAGGACAAAGTTTTGTTTGTACCCTCCAAGAGTCTGTTTCCCCACTCCTGTATAAGTTCTGACAGCTTTATGTTGTCATAAAGCCCTCCAGGAGGCTTATGCGTACTCAGGTCTGCTGCACCCAAAGCCTCTGCTCCTGTGGAATGTCACTGCTGACCCATACCTCCACTCAAAGGGTAGTCTGGCTCAGTCTCTGTGGGTTTTCCTGGTGTGCACAAGTTTTACTTGAGCCCTCTGAAGGATCTCTGGTGGGTATGGGGTTTTATTCTAAATGCAATTTCGTTACTCCTATGATCTTGTTGGGGCTTATCCTTTGCCCTTGGGCATGAAATACCTTTTTTTTTGGTGGGATCCAACATTCTTGTGTCGACAGTTGTTCAGCATAGAGTTGTAATTTTGGAGTTCTCACTGGAGAAGATGAGCACACATCCTTCTACTCTGCCATCTTGGATATCTTGCTGGAATGGGTGAATTTAACTCAGATGACCATTATATCTACCACTGTGGGCAAGAATCCCTTAGAAGAAATGGAGTAGCCCTTATAGTCAACAAAATTGTCTGAAATTCAGTAATTGGAGTCAGTCTTAAAAATGACGGTATGATCTCTGTTCATTTCCAACACGAACCATTCAATATCACAGTAGTCCAAGTCTATGCCTCAACCAGTAATGCTGAAGAAGCTGAAGTTGAATGGTTTTATGAAGACCTACAAGACCTTCTAGAACTAACACCCAAAAGAGATGTCCTTTTCATTATAGGGGACTGGAATGCAAAAGTAGGAAATCAAGAGTACCTGGAATAACAGGAAAATTTGGCCTTGGAGTACAAAATGAAGCAGGAAATGGCTAATAGAGTTCTGCCAAGAGAATGTACTGATCATAGCAAACACCCTCTTCCAACAATACAAGAGAGGACTCTACACATGGACATCACCAGATGGTCAATACAGAAATCAGATTGATTATATTTTTTGCAGCCAAAGATGGAGAAGCTCTGTACAGTCAGTAAAAACAAGACTAGGAGCTGACTGTGGATTGGGTCATGAAGTCTTTATTCCAGATTAAGACTTAAACTGAAGAAAGTAGGGAAAACCACTTCAGGTATGCCTTAAATCAAATTCCTTACAATGATACAGTTGAAGTGAAAAATAGATTCAAGGGAAAAATCTGGTAGAGTGCCTGAAAAACTATGGACAGAGGTTCATAACATTGTCCAGGAGGCAGTGATCAAGACCATCTCCAAGAAGAATAAGTGCAAAAAAACAAAATGGTTGTCTGAGGAGGTGTCACAAATAGCTGAGAAAAGAAGAGAAGTGAAAAGCAAAGGAGAAAAGGAAAGATATACCCATTTGAATACAGAGTTCTAAAGAATAGCAAAGAGAGATAAGAAAGCCTTCCTCAATGATCACTGAAAAGAAATAGAGGAAAACAATAGAATGGGAAAGACTAGAGATCTCTTCAAGAAAAGTGGAGATACCAGGGAACATTTCATGCAAAGATGGGTACTATAAAGGACAGAAATAGTATGGACCTAACAGAAGCAGAAGATATTAAGAGGTGGCAACAATACAATACACTGAAGAATTATATAAAAATATCTTCATGACCCAAATAACCATGATGGTGTGTTCACTCACCTAGAGTGAGGCATTCTGGGATGTCAGGTGGACCTTAGGAAGTATCACTATGAACAAAGCTAGTGGAGGTAAGGAATTCCAGTTGAGCTATTCCAAATCCTAAAAGATGATGCTGTGAAAGTGTTGCACTCAGTCAATTTTCCAACAAATTTAGAAAACTCTGCAGTGGCCATGGGACTGGAAATTGTCATCTTTCATTCCAATCCCAAAGAAAGGCACTGCCAAAAAAATGTTCAAACTACTGCACAATTGCACTAATCTCACATGCTAGCAAAGCAATGCTCAAAATTCTCCAAGCCAGGCTTCAACAAAACGTGAACCCATGAACTTCCAGATGTTCAAGCTGGATTTAGAAAAGGCAGAGGAACTAGAGATCAAATTGCTGACATCCTCTAGATCATCAAAAAAGCAAGATACTTCTGTTTTATTGACTATGCCAAACCTTTGACTGTTTGGATCATAATAAACTGTGGGAAATTCTTAAAGACATGGGAATCCCAGACCACCTGACCTTCCTCCTGAGAAATCTGTATACAGTAAGGAAGCAACAATTAGAACTGTACATGGAAAAACAAATCGGGTAAGGCTGGTTTCAAGTACATCAAGTACTGTATATT
Source organism: Aepyceros melampus (assembly GCA_006408695.1). Lineage (NCBI taxonomy): Eukaryota > Metazoa > Chordata > Mammalia > Artiodactyla > Bovidae > Aepyceros > Aepyceros melampus. Next base: position 113,164 of record SJXQ01000287.1, read on the forward strand.
GTCACCCTGCTTATTTAACTTATATTCAGAGTACATGTGAAATTCTGAGCTGGATGAAGAATAAGCTGGAATCAAGATTGCCAGGAGAAATATCAATAACCTCAGATATGCAGATGACAACACCCTTATGGCAGAAAACGAAGAAGAACTAAAGAGCCTCTTGATGAAAGTTGAAGAGGAAACTGAAAAGGTTGGCTTAAAACTCAATATTCAGAAAATTAAGATCATGGCATCTGGTTCCATCACTTCATCGCAAGTAGATAGGGAAAAATGGAAACAGAGAGAGAGACTATATTGGGGGGTTCCAAAATCACTGCAGATGGTGACTGTAGCCATGAAATTAAAAGACACTTGTTCCTTGGAAGAAAAGTTATTACCAACCTAGACAGCATATTAAAAAACAGAGACATTAATTTGCCTACTAAAGCCCATCTAGTCAAAGCTATGGTTTTTCCAGTAGTCATGTATGGATGTGACAGTTGGACCATAAAGAAAACTGAGTGCTAAAGGACTGATGCTTTTGAACTGTTGTGTTGGAGAAGACTCTTGATAGTCCCTAGGACTGCAAGGAGATTCAACCAGTCCATCCTAAAGGAAATGAATCCTGAATATTCATTGGAAGGACTGATGCTGAAGCTGCAACTTCAATACTCTGACCACCTGATGGAAAGAACTGACTCATTTGAAAAGACCCTGATGCTGGGAAAGACTGAAGGCAAGGGAGAAGGGGACAACAGAGGATTAAATGGTTGGATGGCATCACTGACTGGATGGACATGAGTTTTCAGTAAGCTCCAGGAGTTGGTGATGGACAGAGAAGCCTGGCGAACTGCAGTCCTTGGGGTCACAAAGAGCCTGACATAACAGCAACTGAGCTGAACTCCTTCTCTTGCTCACTGGCTCTGTGGAAAGCAAGCTGCCATATGTGAGGTGCACTATTCAGAAAGGCTAATTTTGCAAAAGATTGAAGGAGTTAATCAACAGTCAATGAACAACTGAGGATCAGTCCAACAGACACTGAGAAACTGAATCTTGCCAACAACCACATGAGTGAATTTGATAGAGGATTATCCTTGAGTCAAGATCAGATGGGGCTTCCCAAATGGCATTAGTGGTAAAGAACCTGCCTGCAAATGCAGGGCATATAAGAGATGCACGTTCACTACCTGGGTTGGGAAGATCCCCTAGAGAAGGAGCTGGAAACCCATCCAATATCTTGCCTGGAGAATCCCTTGGATAGAGGAGCTTGAAGGGCTACAGTCCATAGAGTCTCAGAGTCAGACACAACTAAAATGACAGCCCATCTGCACAAAAGCCTCAGTTAAAACCTGTGCAAGAGTCACCCAAATAACTGCACCCATTTTTCTAAGTCTCAGAAACTGTAAGATAATACTGTTTGTTTTAGGTAGCTAAGTTTGGGGGTACTTCATTACATAGAAATAGGTAAAAAAAAATACAGTCATAAAAGTACAAGTAAGAAAATTTCAGGAAATCACAAATGTGCTAAATATAATAGCACATAGATGCAATAGCCCTAAATATAATAGTGAATGATAATGTGTAAAAAAGATACTGCAGCATAATCCCAGTAATTTGTTTTACATTAGAAAACTGAACAATGTAATTTACTACAGAAAATAAATTTTTAAAAAATGATCACTATGACATATTCAGAAGTGTCTAATAAAATCCAACAGCTGCTGCAGATAACACAATAAACTGCTAATAAATACTATTAAATTAACAGAGGCATTCACAAAAATCTTACAGCAGGGATTAAATTGAATGGTGAGAGTACTTAAGAATTTCAAAGTATTTATTTTGATATCAGAAACAAAATAGGAAGGCCTTCCTGGTGAAGGAAGAATCCACCTGCAAATGCTGGATCACCGGTTTGATCCCTGATCCAGGAAGATCCTACATGCCACGGAGCAATTAATCCTGTGGGCCACAACTATTGAGTCTGTTCTCTGGAGTCTGGGAGCCACAAGTACTGAGCACACTGGCCAAAACTCCTGAAACCCGCTCACCCTGGAGCCTATGCTCAGCAACAAGAGAAGCCACCATAGTGGGAAGCCTCTGTGCCACAACTAGAGAGTAGCCCCTGTTCTCTGCAACTAGAGAAAAAGCCTGCACAGCAATAAAGACCCAGCACAGCCAAAAATAAGTAAATAAAAATATATACAAAAAAGAAAAGAAAACATATAGGTCAATTAGCTAGTCAGCATTTTACTAGAGGATTTAGCCATCAAAGTAAATGAAATTAAAGGTAATAAAATTAGTAAATGATTGAAAGGGGGAAATAAAAGGGTGATTATTTTCCAATTGCAAAAGAAAATACTGTTTTACTTTAAAACATTACCAGTTAGTGAAAAGCATGAATTCACAGAATGCTGAAATATGCAAAACACACAATTAGCAAAAAGTATGGATCATATACAAATTCAATTCAATAATAAAAAGGAAAATTGTCAAAAAATATATATATATAAATAGGCACTTTGCAAAGGAAGACACACACATGGCACAATGTACAATACCACTCTTTTTCATGAAATTGTACATTTAACTCAGAATAATATATCATTTAACACTAACCAGATTTACAAAAATTAGCTGGATTGCAAAAGATTGAAGGAGTTAATCAACAGTCAATGAACAACTGAGGATCAGTCCAACAGACACTGAGAAACTGAATCTTGCCAACAACCACATGAGTGAATTTGATAGAGGATTATCCTTGAGTCAAGATCAGATGGGGCTTCCCAAATGGCATTAGTGGTAAAGAACCTGCCTGCAAATGCAGGGCATATAAGAGATGCACGTTCACTACCTGGGTTGGGAAGATCCCCTAGAGAAGGAGCTGGAAACCCATCCAATATCTTGCCTGGAGAATCCCTTGGATAGAGGAGCTTGAAGGGCTACAGTCCATAGAGTCTCAGAGTCAGACACAACTAAAATGACAGCCCATCTGCACAAAAGCCTCAGTTAAAACCTGTGCAAGAGTCACCCAAATAACTGCACCCATTTTTCTAAGTCTCAGAAACTGTAAGATAATACTGTTTGTTTTAGGTAGCTAAGTTTGGGGGTACTTCATTACATAGAAATAGGTAAAAAAAAATACAGTCATAAAAGTACAAGTAAGAAAATTTCAGGAAATCACAAATGTGCTAAATATAATAGCACATAGATGCAATAGCCCTAAATATAATAGTGAATGATAATGTGTAAAAAAGATACTGCAGCATAATCCCAGTAATTTGTTTTACATTAGAAAACTGAACAATGTAATTTACTACAGAAAATAAATTTTTAAAAAATGATCACTATGACATATTCAGAAGTGTCTAATAAAATCCAACAGCTGCTGCAGATAACACAATAAACTGCTAATAAATACTATTAAATTAACAGAGGCATTCACAAAAATCTTACAGCAGGGATTAAATTGAATGGTGAGAGTACTTAAGAATTTCAAAGTATTTATTTTGATATCAGAAACAAAATAGGAAGGCCTTCCTGGTGAAGGAAGAATCCACCTGCAAATGCTGGATCACCGGTTTGTCCCTGATCCAGGAAGATCCTACATGCCACGGAGCAATTAATCCTGTGGGCCACAACTATTGAGTCTGTTCTCTGGAGTCTGGGAGCCACAAGTACTGAGCACACTGGCCAAAACTCCTGAAACCCGCTCACCCTGGAGCCTATGCTCAGCAACAAGAGAAGCCACCATAGTGGGAAGCCTCTGTGCCACAACTAGAGAGTAGCCCCTGTTCTCTGCAACTAGAGAAAAAGCCTGCACAGCAATAAAGACCCAGCACAGCCAAAAATAAGTAAATAAAAATATATACAAAAAAGAAAAGAAAACATATAGGTCAATTAGCTAGTCAGCATTTTACTAGAGGATTTAGCCATCAAAGTAAATGAAATTAAAGGTAATAAAATTAGTAAATGATTGAAAGGGGGAAATAAAAGGGTGATTATTTTCCAATTGCAAAAGAAAATACTGTTTTACTTTAAAACATTACCAGTTAGTGAAAAGCATGAATTCACAGAATGCTGAAATATGCAAAACACACAATTAGCAAAAAGTATGGATCATATACAAATTCAATTCAATAATAAAAAGGAAAATTGTCAAAAAATATATATATATAAATAGGCACTTTGCAAAGGAAGACACACACATGGCACAATGTACAATACCACTCTTTTTCATGAAATTGTACATTTAACTCAGAATAATATATCATTTAACACTAACCAGATTTACAAAAATTAGCTGGACTGTGAAGAAGGCAGAGTGTCGAAGAATTGATGCTTTTGAACTGTGGTGTTGGAGAAGACTCTTGAGAGTCCCTTGGACTGCAAGGAGATCCAACCAGTCCATTCTGAAGGAGATCGGCCCTGGGATTTCTCTGGAAGGAATGATGCTAAAGCTGAAACTCCAGTAAGTACTTTGGCCACCTCATGCAAAGAGTTGACTCATTGGAAAAGACTCTGATGCTGGGAGGGACTGGGGACAGGAGGAGAAGGGGACAACAGAGGATGAGGTGGCTGGATGACATCACTGACTCGATGGACGTGAGTCTGAGTGAACTCCGGGATTTGGTAATGGATAGGGAGGCCTGGCGTGCTGCTGTTCATGGGGTCGAAAAGAGTGGGACACGACTGAGCTACTGAACTGAACTGAAAAGTCAAACAATATTTTGGGTTGTAGGACTGAGCGACTGAACTGAATTGAGGTGATGTGAAGTAATGAGAACGCCAAACTGTGATACTATGAACTAGAAAAACTAATTTTAACAAATTATATTACTATTAAAGATGATGAATCAAGACAGCAATTCCATTCCATAGCACTAGGAAATAAACACTAGAATATTCTTCAAAGCATTCTTCTTCATATCAAAGTACAGGAATCAGCCTATACGAGTCCTAACACTAGAATGACTAAAATTATTACATGCATACAGTGGAATATTCTACCCTAATCAAAAGGAATTCTGTGAGATACATCCACTTGGATGAATATCCTAATCATACAATTGAATATGGATAAATTCCTCCAGTAAAGTATATTTACATAAATGTCAAAAATAGGGAAAACTAAGTAGTATATACAAATGGACGCAATAGATAAGAGTTATTAGTAAACACAAGAGAATAACACAAATTTCAGGGGTTAAGAAAAAGGTCTGCATTGAGGGGCACCCTTGGAGCTTTTAAAATACAGAAAATATTTTGTCTGTTAGTCTCATAATCTATAGGGTATACATGTTATTATTCTTTAAACTATATGCATATATTTTAGCATATATATTTCCCAATAAAAAGTTTTACCAACTTTAAAATGAGTTTTTAACTTTATGAAGTCTTAAAAGGATTTACCTCACTTTTATTCAAAATCATCTGTTGTCAGGCTCCAGAAAAGTATTTTCCAGCAAAAGCATCTACTTCCTAATCGTTGCTTTCAAAATGAGTAAATCTTCACCATCTCCGAAAAAAAAAAAAGGAACCCCAAACTGAGATTTTATTGAAGGCATTCTTCACCTTATGAGATATGTCACATAGTATCACTTAAACTATTTTTGAAGTTTTTTTGTGAACTCATTACTTCAAAGAAGATCATTCTCTATTCTTTACAGGATTCAGAGGGATCTAGATTTATGCTTTGTTGAAAAGGAAAATACAGGTATTCACATCATGTTAATATCACAAATGCAAGAAATACAGACTCAGAAAGAGAAGAAAAATGCAATTTCTTCAGGTTTTCAACTTACCATTCTGAAAGCTGTGATAAAATGTTCTGCTACCAACTAAAATGTGTGTGTGTGTGTGTACATAAAGTTGAGCTCTAGAAATTGCTCCAGTGCAATCAAAATGCTAAGCCAGGACTTATGGAAACAATTATTATAATTATTTAATAAAACTTAAAAACTGACTTAAATAGGTTGCCTAAATTATTAGTAAAAGAGACTACATAAAAACCAGAACACAAGGAATTTTAAATGAGTTTAAATGAGCTTGTTCCAAAATGTTCACTCAAAGCAATGTTTAACATTATTTCTCTCACTTATTCAGCTGAAAATCAGTATTTTGAGATTAGTTATATACATTTGGTGTGCTGCAATTCATGGGGTCGCAAAGAGTTGGACACAACTGAGTGACTGAACTGAACTGATATACATTTGGAGAGGGCTTCAAATGTATACCGGAGAAGGCAATGGCACCCAACTCAGTACTCTTGCCTGGAAAATCCCATGGACGGAGGAGCCTGGTAGGCTGTAGTACATCAACTATTTTTTTTTAATCATTCTTCGTGTGGGTGGCATTTATTCAAATATCAAAGTTTTATGCAAAATCATAGGTAAATTAAGAAAAGTGGTATGCCAATATGCTTCTGAGTGATACATGGTTTCTGAATGATACAGAGCAGTTTATTGTTTTTGCTAAAGTACTTAAGGTATTTAATTCCATTCCAATGCTTTTACAAATTTTAATATAAGTCCATTAAAAAAAAAAGAAATGTACATCCACATCAAGATTAAGAAAAGTATTTGCATCTCTTCTAAGAAACTAACAAAATATTTATTATTTTTAAGTGCCTTATCCAGATCTTTACACAGCATGACTAATTACAAATGTTTTAATCTGACTGCTATCAATTGTTTGGAGCATTGTGTTAAAAGAGATTCATCATTTTAATTCCATAAAATGTCATTTTGTTCTTGCTATTCTTTATTCATATGGTTAAAAAAAAAAAAACAAAAGCAGCCAACTGACACATACATAATCAAGAGTACAAATGAACATGTTCTAATGTTTTGGTGTTCCTCAAAACAACTTAAAAAATGTGTGAATAATAAGTGGTACCTGAAAATGCACAAAACCATTGTGGGAATGGAACTAAAAGTTTATAAAATGAAATGTACATAACAAGATCAATTCTTTTATAGCCAAACAGCTAAAGAAGTTTATAATATTTTCCTTAAATATATATAAAAAATGTAAGGCTGAAGTCTGAAGTTGAACATTAAGTCTATCCAAAATTCTTAGCTATTTATTTATATAAAAATATGAGGAAATGGCAGACATATTTATTACCATAAGCCCAATGTTAGAGTGGAAAATGATACTACCAGTGATGAAATATTCCTAATATACTCATATAAAATTGCCACATATTAAATAATAAATATTTTGTCTCTGAAAATTACAAAGCACAGTTAAAGGAAATATTTTTGAATTTTTAATCACTAATATAATTTTAAATAGGTTATATAATGTTTGAAACCCTGAAAAAGAAAAGAGTAAAGCATATTATGGAGAAGGCAGTGGCAACTCACTCCAGTACTCTTGCCTGAAAAATCCAATGGACGGAGAAGCCTGGTAGGCTGCAGTCCATGGGGTCGCTAAGAGTTGGGCATTACTGAGAGACTTCACTTTCACTTTTCACTTTCATGCATTGGAGAAGGAAATAGCAACCCACTCCAGTGTTCTTGCCTGGAGAATCCCAGGGACAGAGGACCTACTGGGCTGCCATCTATGGGGTCGCACAAATTCGGACACGACTGAAGCGAATTAGCAGCAGCAGCAGCAAAGCAAATTATAATCCTCACATCAAAGAGTAAAAAGATAAAATGCGTAAAAAGCAAAATTTTTAAATATATTTCACTAATAGGACTCACTATGAGTTTTATTAATGATTATAGATTGTTTAGTATCTCCCATTTAAAATATTCGCTTAGGAAATTAAGATATCCACAGACAGAACAATTTAAACAAATAAATTGTTAAAAAAAATAAATGGAAAAGATCAGTAACATATGAAGAATTGTTAAATTCACTACTAATTAAAGAAATGCAAATTATAGTAGCAAGGAGACACTAGTTTCAACTCTCATGTTGGAAAATATTTAAATAGTGTCTAATTATTTGATGTGATGTTTCCTACTTATTATGCTACAAGTAACATTTTCTGTACAGAAAATAACTGTAATCTGTACAAAGAGCAGAGATGTATTCAAGGGTACAAAGAATAAAGATTTAAGCCATTTAGATCACATTTAGATCACACAGTTTGTAGGTGGTAGAATTTGTGTGCTTTTCATTATCTTATTTGCATGCTTTTGATCATTTTCAGGTTTTGAAAAATAAATGTGTTTCTTTTGAATCAAACTAGCTTATTTTAATTATTATAAAAATACGAAGAAAATAACACCTTGAGATGATTATAGTTTTCTAAGAAGCAGATGGCAAGGCTAAACGTAATTTACCTTTAGAACTTCATAACTAGCAACTTTCAGTCTATTATACAGAAGTGCATTTTATTTTTAATCTGTGATTCTCTAGATATATGGAAGAAAAAATTACCTTTATTTTTAAAAACATTAAATAGTACATTGTATTGATTCAATTTTACTATGATTCCAATTCTAAAACTTCCATTCTTCTAAAGATTTTTTTGATATGGACAATTTTAAAAGTTTTCATTGAATTTATTATAATATTGTTTGTGTTTTATATTTTGAGTTATTTGGCCACGAGGCTATGGGGTCCTAGCACCCGACCAGAGATTAAATTCACATGCCCCAACCCCCTTACTCTGCCCCCTGCCCCCCCGTGAAGTCCTAACCACTGGACTGCCAGGGAAGTCCCAAACACTTCTACTTTGGATGTCTGTTATATGTCCCCTATTTGTCCTACCATTTTGAAAAATAACCGACAACCTCCTTTCTTCTTTAGAATATTATATCATGCTGAAAGCATTACACAAAATAAAATATTATAAATGAACTAAAAAACTATCAATAAATTCAGAACTTAGTAAACAAAAGCTTTCAATTGCAGGCAAATTGAATTCAAAACAAGTGATCTTAATGGCGAAATAGTGTTTATATAATTAAAATGCAAGAGTTTTGGCTGGTTTTACGTACAGCAGGGTCCTGCTTAGTTGATATCACCCAGTAACTCACCTATTCCTCTCACATCTTGCAATCTTTTAGCTCTGTTTTGCAATATGTAGGTTTGACCCTCCAACATGTTCCCTGTAGATCCTCCCACCAACATATACACATATACACTGGAATTGCATTGCTTCTATATCTCCTAATCAAACAGAAGGAGAGGCCCTCCTGCCATTAATTTATTCTCCCAAACGGAAATCTGGTGCTTGCCTTGGAATGTGCCCAACGAACCAATCACTGTATGTAATGGTTGGCTTGGGTCAAAAAACGCTGTATAAAGAGTTGTAATCATGTCACTAGCAGTCATACAAGAGTTATAGGAAAGAAGGAATGCCAAAATAAAATTATGGCAGGGAGAAATATCACCCTTGAGAAAACTAGTTGTTGGTTTTTTCTTTTTTTTCCTTATTTTCAGTGATCAGTACTCTAAAAGGTCAAACATACATGTGTGATTTCATTTTTAAGATTGCTTTTGTCAAGAAACTTTGACTCTCAGACAGGTAGAGATCATTAGACACTTTTCTTCCAGCAGCATATTCAAGGTCCACTAGTAGAGATTGCTGAGATGACTACTTCATGATTATTCTGGATGCTCCAGACTTTCTTAACTCATTAAAATATGTACCTCTCCTTTTTCCTTATCTAAAGATGTGAGTTACTAAAAACAGGGACAAATCACATCTTCTTGAATATATTTTGGTTTGGTGAGAAGAGATCATGTGATAAGTTATGGATGACATCACTTGTAGACCTTGTCTGTTGTCTATCACTGAGCATGAAGTTTCCACATGGTCAGTGGGGAGCCCATGAAATACTGTGCCTAACCACTAGAAAGACTAGAAAGGCACAGAGTTATAACCAGTCTAGCATATTTTGCTCTGTATATTTCACTTAGTGAATTATAACTTTTGCGGAAGGCGTTTCTACTTCTTTGAATGAAGAATGGAAATTTACCTAACTCCTCACTATTTAGTCACAACTTCTGTTTTGTATCAAAAAATCCCAAATAATCATTACTGTATACATGGTGATGCTTCTTGGTAATAGATTACCATCTAATTATTTTGTTTATCACACCCTTAAAGACTGAGACTGTAAAAGCAGTAATATAATGATTAGTTTTTAACATTTACACAGAAAATAATGGTGTATAGTAATTTTATCAGTGCAGATTCACTGATGATTCCCTCTTTCTCTTATGAGAAATATAGCTCCCCTGCAATGGACCAATTTTTATCATTTACTATCCATCATGAAGTCCTAGATTGCCAGGAGAAATATCAATAACCTCAGATACACAGATGACATCACCCTTATGGCAGAAAGTGAAGAAGAACTAAAGAGTCTCTTGAAAGTGAAAGAGGAGAGTGAAAAAATTGGCTTAAAACAGCATTCAGAAAACTAAATCATGGCATCCAGTCCTATCACTTAATGGCAAATAGATGGGGAAACAATGGAAACAGTGACAGACTTTATTTTGGAGGGCTTCAAAATCACTGCAGATGATGACCGGAGCCATGAAATTAAAAGACGCTTGCTCCTTGGAAGAAAAGTTATGATCAACCTAGACAGCACATTAAAAAGTAAAGATATTACTTTGCCAAAAAAGGTCCAACTAGTCAAAGCTTGGTTTTTCCAGCAGTTATCTATGGGTGTGAGAGTTAGACTTTAAAGAAAGCTGAGTGCCAAAGAATTGATGCTTTTGAACTGTGGTGTTGCAGAAGATTCTTGAGAGTTCCTTGGACTGCAAGGAGATCAAACCAATCAATCCTAAGTCAGTCCTGAATATTCACTGGAAGGACTGTTGTTCAAGCTGAAGCTCCAATACTTTGGCCACCTGATATGAAGAACTGACTCATTCGAAAAGACCCTGATGCTGGGAAAGATTGAAGATGGGAAGAGAAGAGGATGTCAGAGGATGAGATGGCTGGATGGCATCACCAACTCGATGGACATGAGTTTGAGCAAGCTCCAGGAGTTGGTGATGGACAGGGATGCCTGGTGTGCTGCAGTCCATGGTGTCACAAAGAGTCGGACACAACTGAGTGACTGAACTGAACTGATGAAGTCCTAGAAACATGTATATTGGAATAAAAATTTTCTGTCATAATCCTTCTGAATTGGGGAATCTATGTAACTAGTATTTAAGGATTAGGGGATTTAATAAAAACAGAATCTCTGTGGTGATCTTACACATCTCCCAAAGCTTTTATTTCCACAGTTTTTCAAGTTGAATAGATGACTGAATGAACATAAGTTGACACAGCTCTGGAAAAAGCTATGCAGGAAAATATATACATTGAGATTCCCAGACCTGGAAAAAGTAAGTGTATGCAAGAAAACTGGAGCAAGCCAATCTTCTAATCATAAGCAAGTTTACCATCCTTAACTGGAAAGTCAGTATATTTAAAACACATGCCAGTCTTTTTAATTCTATCACAGTATACAAAAAATATTTTATGATGAAAATCACTATATAAAGCATATTTTCCTAACATAGAACTCTAAAATATTCTAGTTCATTAGTACAGTTGCTTTGAATGAATGCTTGCGTGCTCAGTCGTGTCTGACTCTTTGCAACCCCATGGACTGTAGCCAGCCAGGCTCCTCTTTATATACCAGTAATTGTTTCTGTTAAGCTACTGACATTTAGAATCATTGGTTAAACACCCATGGTGCATTAAACAATTATGAGATATACAACTCTGAGAAATATACATTTAATTGCTTTTGGCAAGCCTTACATAAAAATGAATAGACATTTAAGAAAATATACCACCAATAAACTAATGAACATATTCTAGAACTAGAATTAAATGAAAAATAACTGATAACTGAACTTTCAACAGAAACAAGAAAAGGAAAAACCCCTCATCTTGCTGGAATCTTTGTCACTGCCTGTCAAAAACAAAAGTGGGAAAGCTCTGATGAGTCCAGTTAGTGCAATGCAGGGATCAAAGTGTCAGACTGATAGGATCAAAGGGAACAAAATGAAGTGGTAATGTTGTGCACCAGATCTGAAACCTCGGCTCTGATGAAGGGTTCTCACAGGATGGAACTGGGAAGCTTTGATTAGCGCACCTTGTTTGTACTGTGAAGGCATCAAAGTGGCAAATGCGCCTGGATCAAATGGGGCAGAATGCAATGGGTAATGGAGCACTCAGAGCTCACTAGAGTTTAAGCAGAGATGTTGATGATGTGGTGGAGGCCAATGCACACATCCAGCTGGCAGCTGGAAAGAAGAAAAGCAAAGCAAATGGGGGAAAACAGAAATCATTTTCATCACTTGAAAGCTAGCTGGCTATAGCACAACCAAAGGATCAAAGAGCATTTTCAATTATTACATAATATTTGAAAACTAAATCATTGTTTAAACGGGGCAATATGGTAATATTTTCTGTTTGTTGCTAATTTTGTTTCATGGATCCTTATTCATTCTCAATAGTTCTAGCATACTTGTCAATTTCCAAAATAGATTACCTTTGAACTTACATACATGTAAATCTTTATTTGCTAGAAATATTTTTGCATATACTTTGGAGAATGTTACATGGGTAAGACTCATTTTACCCTAAAATTTTACATACTGTGTTTGCAGGGATTTTTCATTCCCTGGGAAACAATCCATTTGCAAGTTAAGTCTTAAACCATCCATCTACCTCACTTGATTCATCACTTTTTTTTTCCCCTTGTTCAGGAGTTACTGTCCTTGTAACTAACAGATAAGCATATTATCAGAATATTGAAAGATTTAAATAAAATATTCTCTAATATAACCATCCTTAACTAAAAAGTCAGTATATTTAACATAGTGATGATGTTTCAGATACAAATATTGAAAGATATTCAATTGTATTAACATTAAAATTAAATTAAATGCTATGTTTATCATTACTATGACTAATTCTAATAACTAAAGAATGCAACTTTTCTGTTAGGAAATGTGTGCTAGTTGCTTTATATTTTTTTCTTACTCATCCTAAGAAGAGCTCCATAAGTGAGTATTGCCATAATGGGATAAGGCTTTCTGATGATATGGAGAAGTAGTAAATGTATTTTTCAAATAGATGGAAAATCAGCCATGTGACCAAGAAGGCAGAGTTGTATTGCTTACCATCTGCCTTTCATTCCTCACCTTTGCTATGACTGCTTCTCTGTAGGAGGACACAGCTGCTCCATTGAGTTTGGATGTGGCCCTATGACTTGCTTTAGCCAAGGGAATATTGTTAGCAGACATGATCAACATAGAGATGTTAAGTGTGATCATACTGTTTGGTTTTCACTTTTGTCTTTCAATTTGAGAAGTGTGTGCATGCTCACTCAGTCATGTCCGATTCTTTGAGACCTTATGGACTGTAGCCCGCCAGGCTCCTCTGGCCATGGGATTCTCTAGGCAAGAATACTGGAGTGGGTTGCCATTTCCTTCTCCAGGGGATCTTCCTGACCCAGGGATCCGACCCATGTCTCCTGTGGCTCCGGTATGTGCAAGCAGATTCTTTATCACTGACCCACATGGGAAACCCCTCACTTTGAAAGGAGTGTGCTCCGGATAGCCCCTGCTTCAAGAGAATGAGCAGATGGAACAGATAAGAATAAAATATGAAGCCTTCAGCCAAATTAGCAATCTTTAAATTGAGCCCAACAGAGCCATAACCTACCCACTGAATAACAAGCAACACAAAAGACCTACTAAATTTATGCATTATTTTGACTCTCTAAAACAGTATTCTGCCCATTTATGTTATTGTCTGACTCTTCGAGACCCCATGGACTGCAGCACACCACTCCTCCCTGTTCCTTACCATCTCCCAGATGCACAGATAAAGATATCATCGATCAAATATGCACAATTCTTTAACTGAATGCATTAATTTAAGGTGCAATTGTAGTTGCTACCCCAGTATTATTACTCCCTTCATTATTGTTCAGCTCTCCTATCTTCCCCAAAAGGCACCTGCATGGGTTATTAACGTGACAAATCTCTGTAGAATGTGTTTAGAGATTGGTTCTCACAAGAGCAACAGGGGGTAGGGAAACCCACTGCCTGTACCTCCTGAGTATTGATACTCACACTGTGATGCTGATTGTACATCTGTTTTTTCGGGTCTTTGGGAAATCTTTTTTTTTTTTTTAATCTTATTTTTTCCATTATTATTTCATAATGTTTTTGAAGGCAAATTTTTACTTTATAACAAAGTCACCAAACAATTATCTCAATATTACTTATTTTTAATTATATTTTTATCATTGACAATGTACAGTTCACATATGGGCAGAAATGAAAAATGCAGATTTTTTTTTAATATACTACTGATGTGCTGCAGGAAGTGAGGAAAAATATATTCATGAGGAAGTTAAAAGGTCATAAAATCCGATCTAAATAATGATTGAATCCATTGCAACAAATCTCCTTCTTAAGTGATTAAAACTGATATTTTTGGTATATTAAAAACTAATCGGAAAAACTTTTAAAAATTTCCCTTAACAATGAGCTGACTAGGGGATTTAATGAAAGTTAGAAATCTTAGGTATATAAATATTGTAGCATAAAATCAAATAGTGGTCAACACTGAAGTGAGGAAAGAACAAATTTTGTTTATTCTGTTGGACACTGTTTTAACCCTAAGATCATAAATTATAAGATAATGGAATTAATTTTTTATTTATTAAATTCAAGAGCCTGTCCACATTTGAATGTTATTAAAATTTATTTATAATATAGATGATGGAATGTCCTTTAACAAAAAGTGACAATATAAAGTGTAAATAATACTTCAAGTGATGAATTAGTGTAACTTATTAACCACCTCCAAATATGTCTGCTGATACCCTGACTCATACATATAACTGTGCCAGAAAGTGCTCATAAAATTTAACCGCACAATAAAGACCAGAGATTTGTTAAGATTCTCTGAAGTTTAGAAACTTATAGTCCATAATGTCAGATTATAATATTTATTAATTTAGCCACTCGGGTTTTTACTAATCATCCTGAAGAGCACTGGACATTTGCTAGTAAAAAGATGGTTCATTTTGCATAAATTCTGACATAACACAAGTGACATTATATTCTCCAAATCCAAATGATTGAAGTAACATTTAAAATAACAGGATTATATCAATTGATAACTCCCATTCCAGTTATGTATGCTGCTGCTGCTAAGTTGCTTCAGTCATGTCCAACTCTGAAGTGTTTTTTCTTCATTGGTAATTAAAAATCAAATTCAAACCACCTTCAACGTTAGGTTAGCACACAATTAAACCTGATGAAATTTATAAGAAAGATTAAAGAAAAAATGTGTTCATCAGAATCCAGTACATTAGATTTATCTTCAAATGTGAGTGAAGATTTTTTCATCTTAAAAAAACTGGTATCTTCTCATTTACACTAGAACATCTATATATCTGTCAGTAAGTACATGTTTTACTTTTAACTTTGTTGCTTTAACTGTAACTTCAAATGTATCAGTGAAGTCGCTCAGTCATGTCTGACTCTTTGCAACCCCATGGACTGTAGCCTACCAGGCTCCTCCCTCCATGGGATTCTCCATGCAAGAGTACTGGAGTGGGTTGCCGTTTCCTTCTCCAAGGGATCTTCCCGACCCAGGGATCGAACCCGGGTCTCCTTCATTGCAGGCAGCCGCTTTAACCTCAAAACACATACACAATAGACAGTAAAATTTGAATGGAATCTGAAATATTTGGGACTATACTCATAATGTTTTATGTTCATGTTAAAAATCATGTTTAATATTAAAAAAACATTGTTTACTATGATCCATGATAAGTTAAGGCATGACTTTAGAAAAAAACCTTATTTTTCTATTTACATTGTGTTATTTCTTGGCATACTATATTTAACTTTTTTGAGAATGTTAATATTTTCTAATAACATTGAAATAGACATTTTCTTAAAATGCTATTATGGTTGGTTTAGTTAAAACTACTGAAATGAACATTATGATATATAAATTGATAGTATATATTACTTGATGCAAATTATTTCAACAGTAGTCTTAGATATGTAGTTTTTAAACTTGTAGAAACATATACAAATTGAATAATGTATGCCCTAGTAAATTTCTACATCCATTCCTTTGCTTATTTATTTCTCTCTCATCAATTTCATATTGAGTACCTATAATGAGATGCACAGTTGTGAAATGAAAAGAGCGTCTATAGAAAGATAGATGTTTTCAATTTGAACTTGTTTGATCATCTGTAAACATGTGAAGTGTGAGAGCTCAATCTTTCCTTTAAAGATGAGATGAGTTATATCAAAGGACTTTACATCCTACTATTCATGTGGTAGGCATCTGTAGGAATTTTGTATCTATTAATTATTATCTGAAGTAGGAAATAGCAAACCACTCCAGGATTCTTGCCTGGAAAATCCCATTGACAGAGCAGCCTGGCAGGTTACAGTGAGATTGCAAAGAGTCAGAGATAACTGAGCACATAAGCAATCATTATTTGTCAGTGCTAAGTCCCAAGATTTTCTCTGGCCCAGTGGGCTGGCTTTTACAAGTGTACTGTGTGTAGAAAATGCCTTAATATTGGTAATAATTCCCAGTTTCCTTTGGAAATTTAATTCAATTCATAAGGATTGGGCTTGGCTGAACTAGTCATATGAACACAAATTAAAAAAAGAAAACTACCCAAATATCTTATATTGATATATATATATATATATATATATATATATATATATATATATGGAATTTAGAGGCTTCCCTGTTTGCTCAGCTGGTAAAGAACTGCTTGCAATGCAGGAGACCCCAGTTTGATTCCTGGGGTGAAAGTTCACCTAGAGAAGGGATAGGCTACCCACTTCATTATTCTTGGGCTTCCCTGGTGGTTCAGATGGTTAAGAATCTGCCTATAATGCGGGAGACATGGGTTCAATCCCTGGGTCAGGAAGATCCCCTGGAGGATGGTATGGCAACCCATTCCAGTATTCTTGACTGGAGAATGCCCATGGATAGAGGAGCCTCGCAGGCTACGGTCCATTGGGTCACAAAGACTTGGACATGACTGAGCAAGAAGCACAGCATGGAATCTAGACAGGTCCTGCTGCTGAACCTATTTTGAGGGCAGCAATGGAGATGCAGACATAGAGAACAGACTTGTGGACATGGGGTGGGGAAGGAGAGGGTGGGATGAATGGAGAGAGTAGCATGGAAACATATACACTGCCATATGTAAAATCGCCAGTGGGAATCTTCTGATTGACTCATGGAACTCAAACTCATGCTCTGTGACAACCTAGAGGGATGGGATGAGGTGGGAGCTGGGACGGAGGTTCACGAGGGAGGGAACATATGTATATTTATGGTTGATTCGTTTGATATATGGGCTTCCCTGGTGGCTCAGATGGTAAAGAGCCTGCCTGCAATGCGGGAGACCTGGGTTCAATCCCTAGGTTGGGAAGATCCCATGGAGAAGGAAATCCTACACCAGTATTCTTGCCTGGAAAATCCCATGGATAGAGGAGCCTGGCAGACTATGGTCCATCAGGACACAAAGACCCGGATACCTCTGTGAGACTGACAACAATATGTCGATATATAGCAGAAACCAGCAAAATATTGTAAAGCAGTCATCCTCCAATTAAAAATAATTAAATTTTAAAAAGCAACATGAAATTCAGAAAAGCATATGTTTGCTTTTGAATCTGTTAAAAATCCTTAGATATTCGAGGGCAAGATGTATGTTTATATAACTGTTTGGGCTATTCACATAACTGTTGCAATTGATGAGTTTGATGTTTGGAGATTTGGGCATTCACATCTCTCATATTCACTGCCTCAGAGTAACATGTTAAGCTAATACAATGTTATAGGTCAGCTACATCTCAGTAAAACTGGAAGAAATTTTAAAAGAAAAAGAATAATAAAAAGCCAGGTGACATGGGGAATAATAAAGCTTGCTCCACAATTCAGCAAGCTGTCTCTGCTGATGCTTTAATTTAACAAATATTTATAACATAGGGAATTATATTTTTGTATGTAAACTACAGCCTTGCTACTTAAATTGTATTACTGAGAAGCCTGAAATTACCTTTTCCTTCATTTGTGTGTGTAAACCAGGAAGCCATGACACTAAAAGCAAAAGAATTAAATCCAGCATTCACCTTCTTTGAAACTTACAGTGAAAATATTTGGGAGAGCAGAAAGCTTTCTTTTTTTATTAATCCTTCAAAACTAAGCAGTATCTGTATCTATTAAATGATTTTCATTATATTTCTTTTAAAATATCAATCCTGCACTTTATGCTTATGAGGGTTCAATCACCTGGTCAAGGCAATCATTTTGCTTTAAGTCTGTTGTAGCTTTTATGTGTGAAAAGGTTCTGATATTACTTGTTGAGGTGGCCATTTGTTAGAATGAATATCACATTGTTGCTTTTACAGGATCAATTTTCTTTATAATTGCTGCTAGCATTAACAGTTATCTCCAAACCTGCTCCTAGAAAACTGGCTGATGGATTGGTATGCAGAATAATCAAAAGAGCTACTAGAGATAATGACATTTCTTTACAGGGAATTGCTTGAGGAAAATTTTCCCTTTCAGCAAGATGACGACAACACATATGGTTAGAAAGTTTAGAAAGGGTTTTCCTTCCCTTTTCTGCCTAAGGCAAAACTATAAGCTCAAATAGGCTTGGTCCCTTGTAAGATGTTTGCTTTCTTCAGCACTTCTTAGTTTAATGGGCATAGCAGAAAAACTGGATTCTATTGCGTGAGGCAGCAGATCAGCATTTACTCATGTTCTGATGCTCTCAAAAATAAAATGAGACTTTTTGTACACAACAGTAAAAACATTTTCTTTTACTAGTGTATTAGTTAGTGTTTATAAGCTGATGAGATGTAAAAGGTTTAGAATTTTCTCTTTTTGGCACACATTTCCTCAATTTCTTTTCACACATCCGTGTGAGAGCAGTGTGGCAGTAAAACTAAATCCATGTCCTTTTTACTAAACTGTGTCAACTTAAATGACTCCTGGCTTTGTCTTTTTCTCACATTATTAACACTATTTTTAAGCAATTTGCTTGTTTTGGGGGGTCTAACTTGATAAAGAAGTATATCAAGGAAGTTACACAAACAGCTGTGAAATGAAATTCATGTTTTATGGCAAAACAAGAAAAAAATTAAACAATTTAAACATAAAAAAATTTCCTCTGCCCTTTGGCCTCCTCTTTCCCCCACTCTGTGCATTGATTATCTCCTTTATGCATCATTCATTATGCATCTACCAACCTACCCCACTGGCAGGAATACTTGTTCCACCATAAACAGCAACATTCTGTCAGCACCAAGACAACTTCTTAAAAGGTAACATTCCTTCTTGATCTCATAAGGGGTCACATGACCCACCACTTAATACTTGCAGATCAGGATTGTGCAAACCATCTACATCATTTAATATACAGCCCCCTCTCTGAAAAATCTGTGTAACTGTGCCTTGACCTCTCATGAGCAGAACAATTCTCATAGCTTTCTGAGAGGCTGTTCCCAAGTTATAATTCTTCATATGGCTTGAATAAAATCTCCCACTTCTTTGTTACACTGACTGACTAAATTTTTTGTCGACACAGAAAACACTAAAATTTTCCTAAGCTGAATATTGGTTAGTGTTCCAATTCTTTGTTTTCTGAAAGTTGTGCTTTAAGTCAACTTTTTCACTCTCCTCTTTCACTTTCAACAAGAAGCTTTTTAGCTCCTCTTCACTTTCTGCCATAAGGGTGGTGTCATCTGCATATCTGAGGTTATTGATATTTCTCCCGGCAATCTTGATTCCAGCTTGTGTTTCTTCCAGTCCCACGTTCTCATGATGTACTCTGCATAGAAGTTAAATAAGCAGGGTGACAATATACAGCCTTGACGTACTCCTTTTCCTATTTAGAATCAGTCTGTTGTTCCATGTCCAGTTCTAACTGTTGCTTCCTGACCTGCATACAGATTTCTCAAGAGGCAGGTCAGGTGGTCTGGTTTTCCCATCTCTTCCAGAATTGTCCACAGTTTATTGTGATCCACACAAAGGCTTTGGCATAGTCAATAAAGCAGAAATAGATGTTTTTCTGGAACTCTCTTGCTTTTTCCATGATCCAGCAGATGTTGGCAATTTGATCTCTGGTTCCTCTGCCTTTTCTAAAACCAGCTGGAACATCAGGGAGTTCACGGTTCACGTATTGCTGAAGTCTGGCTTGGAGCATTTTGAGCATTACTTTACTAGCATGTGAGATGAGTACAATTGTGCGGTAGTTTGAGCATTCTTTGGCATTGCCTTTCTTTGGAATTGGAATGAAAACTGACCTTTTCCAGTCCTGTGGCCACTGCTGAGTTTTCCAAATTTGTTGGCAAACTGAGTGCAGCACTTTCACAGCATCATCTTTCAGGATTTGAAACAGCTCCACTGGAATTCCATCACCTCCACTAGCTTTGCTCATAGTGATGCTTTCTAAGGCCCACTTGACTTCACATTCCAAGATGTCTGGCTCTAGATTAGTCATCACATCATCATGAGTATCTGGGTCATGAAGATCTTTTTTGAACAGTTCTTCCATGTATTCCTGCCACCTCTTGTTAATATCTTCTGCTTCTGTTAGGTCCAGACCATTTCTGTCCTTTATCAAGCCCATCTTTGCATGAAATGTTCCCTTGGTATCTCTAATTTTCTTGAAGAGATCTCTAGTCTTTCCCCTTCTGTTCTTTTCCTCTATTTCTTTGCATTGATCACTGAAGAAGGCTTGCTTATCTTTTCTTGCTATTCTTTGGAACTCTGCATTCAGATGCTTATATCTTTCCTTTTCTCCTTTGCTTTTTGCCTCTCTTCTTTTCACAGCTATTGTAAGACCTCCCCAGACAGCCATTTTGCTTTTTTGCATTTCTTTTCCATGGGGATGGTCTTGATCCCTGTCTCCTGTACAATGTCACAAACCTAAGGCTATGGTTTTTCCTGTGGTCATGTATGGATGTGAGAGTTGGACTGTGAAGAAGGCTGAGCGCCGAAGAATTGATGCTTTTGAACTGTGGTGTTGGAGAAGACTCTTGAGAGTCCCTTGGACTGCAAGGAGATCCAACCAGTCCATTCTGAAGGAGATCAGCCCTGGGATTTCTTTGGAAGGAATGATGCTAAAACTGAAGCTCTAGTACTTTGGCCACCTCATGCGAAGAGTTGACTCATTGGAAAAGACTGTGATGCTGGGAGGGATTGTGGGCAGGAGGAGAAGGGGACGACCTAGGATGAGATGGCTGGATGGCATCACGGACTCAATGGACATGAGTCTGAGTGAACTCTGGGAGTTGGTGATGGACAAGAAGGCCTGGCGTGGTGCAATTCATGGGGTCACAAAGAGTCAGACACGACTGAGCGACTGAACAGAACGGAAAGGTTCCAATTTTTAATGCTTCCAAATGGAATTTTGCTTCCTTGATCTCTTCCTTCCTATAACTTTACTGGGCTCTCTTCAACATGCTCTTTTAACTTCTTCTCATTTTCCCAGGGCAGAATCATGGTTTTAGATGATGGTAAAACCTGATACTGGTTAGGGAGAAGAGAGAACAGCAATCCAATGCTATAGCTCCATGTTACTGTTAGTTTTCCCTCAATTCCCGTTGAGTTTTTCCTACACAAATACAACACAGACTCACACACATACACACTCACATGGGTGCACATTCATGCAAGACCACAGCTTGCTTTCCAGAATATTGGATATTGGTGTTATCCAATAGAATTACAATACAAGACACAAATGCAGGTTGTATATCTAATTTCAAAATTTCTAGTAGTCACATTAAAAACAATAAAAAGAGACAGATTAATTTCTAAAAGATACAGATCTATATAACCAATAGATCCAAAACACATCATTTAAGCATGTAACCAATACTAATGTGATACTTTACATTGTTTTCTTTTTCCATCTGAGTCTTCAAAATCTAGTTTACTCTACACTTGAATTACTGCAGGGCACACGAGGGAGAAGGGCAGAGTTGGCAGTACTGAGTCAAAGAATATCTGGAGACTTCTCACACTTGGCCCCACTCACTTTCTGAGACCAAGTACAACTATAAATTCTATGAACTATCTGCTACCTATGCATTAAATTATTTTTTATCTTAAAGGATTTGTTGTTGTTGTTGTTGTTGTTTTTATTTACAGGTGTTTTGCCACCAGGAACCTTGATTGATATGAATTCCTATCTCTTTCAAGGGCTCCTTTTTCTCTGTATACATTTAAACCATCCTTAATAAGCAAAACCATTATTAGTTTGTTCTAAATAAATTACAGTCAGCCATGCTTATCAAATTAACAGCCTAATTAACTAGATATACTGCCACATGTATAATATATGGATTGAATTAAAATGGAATGTTAAGGCTCTATCTTTAACCTTATTGTTAATTTCCCTCCTAAGCAGATTTCTTTTGATACCACCACATAAGTATTGCTCTCTTCCAGTCTCTTCTCTCTTTTATATTTATTTCAACTTAACTTTTATAGGCATGATAGCAAAAATCACAATTAGTCTCACATTTCCAAGACATTCTTTACATGATATTGGGAATTTATCTGAAAAGTGAAAAGCTGATTCTGTTATGACTTGTCTGCAATTCTGCAAAAAAAAAAAAAAAAAATCCTCCTGACCCTTATACTTTTTAGGATAATATTCAAACTCCTTAGATTGACTTCTAAGGGATATCAATATTGGATTTCTCACATTCACATTCAGAATCATTTCGAGATGACCATCATCTCAAAAATGAGTCACATGATTTTTGTGACACATTTTTGTCACAGAACAAGAAACATGCCTCCCACTCTTACCGCTCAAACACTCTTTATAAACTCCACTATATTTTATTGTAGCATTATAGCATCTATTGGTTGTCATTCTTTGCTCATTTTATGTCTTTCCCTATATACTTTAAAATTTCTGAAGAATGGGCTCAATAAATATTTATTCGATAAACTGAAAGATAAATAGGTAAGTCAGCAAGAAAATGGGTCTAACAAAGATGTATATATTTGTTTTAAACTTAATTGTAATTGTTAACATAACTGTTTGATTCTTGGTGTATGTTGGAGAATAAACATTTGTATTTTGTAATTGGACCTGAATCTGAATAATTGTCTACCACTTCGGAGGTCTGTGACTTCAGGGAATTTCTGTGACCTATTTGAGGTTGAATCTCTTCACTTCTGTAATGAATCTAATAATGTTATTATAGACACTCTAAAGATCAAAAGGGTTATAATAAAATAAATATACAAAGTGTTCAATGTCTCACACAACTTTTAGTAAGCACTTATTCAATTCAGGGGCTTCCCAGGTAGCCCAGTGTTAAAGAATCCACCTGCCAATTCAAGAAACACAAGAGACAAGGGTTCGATCCCTGGTCAGGAGGATCCCCTGGACTACAAAATGGCTACCTATTTCAGTTTCTTGCCTGGAAAATTCCATGGACCAAGAAGCCTGGTGGGCTATAGTCCCTGGGATCGCAAAGAGTTGGACATGACTGAGCACGCACACACACACACACACACACACACACATACACATTCAATTTCACTCATTTAGTATCATATTTGTTGAAAGTCTTCAATATTTTGATTATTCAGTCTTATTAAGCATACTAAGTACTAAACAATACTGTTAGCACTTTTCTATAAATCCTAACCTAGGCATAAAAAAATTTTAAATCACAAGAAGTTAGCTATTCCTTATTGATAATGCATTTTATGTCAATGTGTGATTAATGTGTATGTCTGTGTGTAAATATGAAGAGCAAAATTATTTCTATTTCCCCAATTTTTTAATGAAATTATGTAAATATGAGTTCAAAAACATGACTTTTTGTTTCAGTATCATAAGTTTTGTGAAACAGGTCACCATTCCAAGACTTGTTTTTTTTGTGTTATCTTTGACTGGAAAAAATATTGGGATCTCCCTGATGGCTTACATGGTAAAAATAATACTCAATTTACTCAGTTGTAATAAATTTGGTATTTGTTGCTTTTGTTGTTCAGTTGTCCAGTCATGTCCAACTATTTGTGACCCTATGAACTGCAGCATGCCTGGCCTCCCTGTCCCTCACCATCTCCTGAAGTTTGACCAAGTTCATGCCCATTGCTTCAGTGATGCCATCCAGCCATCTCATCCTCTGATGCCCCTTCTCCTACTGTCATCCACCTTCCCGAGCATTAGGGACTTTTCCACTCAATCAGCTGTTCATATCAGATGACCAAACTACTGAAATTTCATCTGCAGCATCAGCCATTTCCAATGAGTATTCAGGGTTGATTTCCCTTAAAATTGAGTTGTTTGATCTCCTTGTAGTTCAAGAGACTCTCAGGAGTCTTCTCCAGCACCACAATAAAGGCATCAAGTATTTGGCACTCCACCTTCTTTATGATACAGCTCTCACAATCCTATGTGACCATTGGGAAGACCACAGCTTTGACTATATGGACCTTTGTCAACAAAGTAATGTCTCTAATTTTCAACACATTGTCTAGGTTTGTCATTACTTTCCTGCCAAGAAGCAAACATCTTCTGATTTTATGGCTTCAGTCAAAATCTGCAGTGATTTTAGAGCCAAGAAGAGATGAAATCTGTCACTACTTACACCTTTTCCACCTCCATTTGCCATGAAGTAATGGGACCATATGCCATGATCTTAATTTTTTTAATATTTAGTTTTAAGCCAGCTCTTTCACTCTGCTCTTTCACCCTCATCAAGAGGCTCTTTAGCTCCTCTTCACTTTTTGCCAATAGAGTGGTATCATCTGCATATCTGAGGTTGTTGATTTTTCTCTGCCTATCTTGATTCCAGCTTGTAACTCATCCAGCTCAGCATTTCTCATGATGTGCTCAGTGTATAGATTTAACAAACAGGAAGACAGCAGACAGCCTTGTCATACT
Organism: Aepyceros melampus; assembly: GCA_006408695.1. NCBI lineage: Eukaryota > Metazoa > Chordata > Mammalia > Artiodactyla > Bovidae > Aepyceros > Aepyceros melampus. The sequence goes on from SJXQ01000287.1 coordinate 138,063, forward strand.
CCTTTTCAATCCTGAACCATACAGGGCTCTAACAGTTGCTTCTTGACCCAGCATACAGGTATCTCAGGAGACAGGTAAGATGGTCTGGTGTCCCCACGTATTTAAAAGCTTTCCATAGTTTATTATGTTTCTCACAAAAATATGGGGGCTTGCATAGTGGCTTGAACATTCTTTGGCATTGCCTTTATTTAGGATTGGACTGAAAACTGATTTTTCCAGTCCTGTGGCCACTGCTGAGTTTTCCAAATTTGCTGACACACTGAGTGCAGCACTTGCACAGCATCATCTTTCAGGATTTGAAATAGCTCACCTGGAATTCTATCACCTCCAATAGTTTTGTTTGTAGTGATGTTTCCTAAGACCCATTTGACTTCACATTTCAGGATGTCTGGCTCTAGGTGAGTGAGCACACCATCATGTTTATCTGGGTCATGAAGATCTTTTTCATATAGTTCTTCTGTGTATTCTTGCCACCTTTTCTTAATATCTTCTGCTTGTTAGGTCCATAGCATTTCTGTCCTGTATTGTGCCCATCTTTGCAAGAAATATTCCCTTGATGTCTACTTTTCTTGAAGAGATCTCTAGTCTTTCCCATTCTGTTGTTTTCCTCTATTTCTTTTCATTGATCACTGAAGAAGGCTTTCTTATCTCTCCTTGCTATTCTTTGGAAATCTGTATTCAAATGAGTATATCTTTCCTTTTTTCCTTTGCCTTTAGCTTCTCTTTTCTCAGCCATTTGTAACACCTCCTCAGACAACCATTTTGCCTTTTGACATTTCTTTTTCTATGAATGGTCTTGATCACTGCCTCCTGTGCAATGTCACAAGTCTCTGTCCATAGTTCTTCAGGCACTCTGTCTGTCAGATCCAATCACTTGAATCGGTTTGTCACTTCCACTGTATAATTGTAAGAGATTTGATTAAGGCCTAGAGGTTTTCTGCACTTTCTTCAATTTAAGTCTGAATTTGGCAATAAAGAGTTTATGCTCTGAACCATAATCAGCTCCTGGTCTTGGTTTTGCTGACTGTATAGTAACACCTCCTCAGACAACCATTTTGCCTTTTGACATTTCTTTTTCTATGAATGGTCTTGATCACTGCCTCCTGTGCAATGTCACAAGTCTCTGTCCATAGTTCTTCAGGCACTCTGTCTGTCAGATCCAATCACTTGAATCGGTTTGTCACTTCCACTGTATAATTGTAAGAGATTTGATTAAGGCCTAGAGGTTTTCTGCACTTTCTTCAATTTAAGTCTGAATTTGGCAATAAAGAGTTTATGCTCTGAACCATAATCAGCTCCTGGTCTTGGTTTTGCTGACTGTATAGAGCTTCTCCATTTTGGCTGCAATGAATATAATCAATCTGATTTTGGTGTTGACCATCTTGTGATGTCCAAGAGTAGAGTTCTCTTGTGTTGTTGGAAGAGAGTGTTTGCTATGACCAATGTCTTCTCTGGGCAAAACTCTGTAACCGTTTGTCCTGCTTCATTTTGTACTGCAAGACCATATTTGCCTCTTTCTCCAGGTAACTCTTGACTTCCTACTTCTACATTTCAGTTCCCTATAATGAAAAGGACATCTTTTTTGTGTGTTAGTTCTAGAAGGTCTTGTAGGTCTTCATAAAACAGTTCAACTTCAGCTTCTTGAGAAATACCTCGTTGGGGCATAGACTTGGATTAATGTGATATTGAATGGTTTGCCTTGGAAATGAACAAAGATCATCATGTCATTTTGAGATTGCACCCAAGTACTGTATTTCAGACTTTTTTGTTGACACCGAGGGCTACTCCATTTCTCCCAAGGGATTCTTGCCCACAGTAGTAGATATAATGGTAATCTGAGTAAATATCAGTAACCTCAGATATGCAGATGACACCACCCTTATGGCAGAAAGTGAAGAGGAACTAAAGAGCCTCTTGATGAAAGTGAAAGAGGAGAGTGAAAAAGTTGGCTT
>SJXQ01000287.1:141260-221302 GCA_006408695.1 Aepyceros melampus
AATATCCTACTGGTTTTATTTTATTTTTATTTTTTTAATTTTTATTTTTATTTTACTTTACAATACTGTATTGGTTTGTGATGGACAGGAGGGCCTAATCATTTATATCTGTTTATAATTTCCAAACAGCTTTAATAGATTTAAATACTTACTGCCTTTAAAGAATACAGACAAAATAGGTGTTGTTTAATTTTCTATTAAGATATTTCTCTAGAGTGACAAAGAGTTATTTTCCTGACTGAAGTCTCTTAATTCAATAAATTTTCAGCCATTTTAAGTATGTGAATTGAAAGTTGCTCAGACTTGTCCAACTCTTTGCGAATCCACTAACTGTAGCCTGTGAGGCTCCTTTGTCCATGGAATTCTCCAAGCCAGAATTCTGGAGTGGATAGCTGTTCCTTTCTCCAAGAGATCTTCCCAACTCAGGGATCAAACCTAGGTTTCCTACATTACAGGTGATTCCATTTAAGCCACCAGGGAAGCCCAAGATTGCTGGAGTGGGTAGCCTATCCCTTCTCCAGGGGATCTTCCCAACCCAGGAATCGGACTGAGGTCCCCTGTATTAAAGGTCGATTCTTTACCAGCTGAGCTACTGTAGTCTATTATTTAAACATGAGTGATTTTACAATATTTTTCTGATAATGAATTTAATATTATGATCACTGAATTGTTATCAAATAAGGATCAAACCTAGGTTTCCTACATTACAGGTGAATTCCATTTAAGCCACCAGGGAAGCCCAAGATTGCTGGAGTGGGTAGCCTATCCCTTCTCCAGGGGATCTTCCCAACCCAGGAATCAGACTGAGGTCCCCTGTATTAAAGGTCAATTCTTTACCAGCTGAGCTACTGTAGTCTATTATTTAAACATGAGTGATTTTACAATATTTTTCTGATAATGAATTTAATATTATGATCACTGAATTGTTATCAAATATTATCTTGGAGTCTCCATGACATGTGATCTAGGAAGTACTCCTAAGTATGAATATGAGCCCATATTCGATTTCCTTAAAGATATTTTGAAATGTCCCATTTCAAAAAGGATAAATTACTCCTTTTATTTTCACTATACAAAGTGATACATGGGAAGAGGTTAAACAAGCTTAATTTTTAAAAAGAGAGAACATGTTGGTAATTTAATGATAAATTACATCTGATTGTAAAGAATAAGTTCTATCAAAATATACATTCATTATTGATATTATTTATATTTCAATATTATCATGTTATATATCTAATTCTTATTAAATTTTATGAAATTCATTGATTTTAATGTCATTTCAAAAACTAGTCCCAATAATGTGACATTACTGGGAAGTAGTGTCATCAAATTAACCATATGCAGTTGCCAGGTATTGACATTTTGACTGAAAGCAGCCCCTTTTATGACAGTATTAATGGGACTCATGAAAAACAAGAGCCTGAGTTCATTTAGTTGAGGATTATTCTGCAGTAGGATGAGAGACAAAAAGAAATTCCATTATATTCATGGACTTCTAAACATATTATGACATAAGATAATTGCATTTCTTGAAACAGCCACTTCAATTTTATCCATTACCTATAAAACCTAACTGTATTGCAAAATTAACCATATGCAGTTGCCAGGTATTGACATTTTGACTGAAAGCAGCCCCTTTTATGACAGTATTAATGGGACTCATGAAAAACAAGAGCCTGAGTTCATTTAGTTGAGGATTATTCTGCAGTAGGATGAGAGACAAAAAGAAATTCCATTATATTCATGGACTTCTAAACATATTATGACATAAGATAATTGCATTTCTTGAAACAGCCACTTCAATTTTATCCATTACCTATAAAACCTAACTGTATTGCTTTTAGCATTGTGTAATATAGTTAACTTATAGGACTGACCTTGAAATTGCAAAAATACTATATGTATAAAATTTCAGTCTTTCAGGAATTTTTAAGAACTTGCATTGATGCTATTTTTCTTAATCTTACTTTATCGTGCACTAAAAAAGGACGAGTAACACTATAAGATTCAGAATTATATTTTCAGTCAAAGAAATGTGAAAAGATTATTTCAGTTCAGTTAAGTACCTCAGTTGTGTCCAACTCTTTGCACCCCCATGGACTGCAGCACACNAAGAAAAGCTCATAGCAAGGAAAATTGTAGAGGCTGAGGTCAATGCAAAAAAAACACAAGTGTTAGCTGTTTAGTCATGTCTGACTCCTTGTGATCCCATGGACTCTTCCGTTCATGGGATTCTCCAGGCAAGAATACTGGAGTGGGTTGGCATTTCCTTCTCAAGGGTATCTTCCAGACCCAGCGATCAAACCCACGTCTCCTGTGTCTCCTACATTGGCAAGCAGATTCTTTACCACTGAGGAGCCACCTGGGAAGCCCAAGGTCAAGGCAAAGGAAACTATCTTATCTTAAAGAAATTGAGTAATACATTTTAGGAAGAAGGAAAAGAAATAATGGCAAGAAATAAACTGAAGAATACAGAAGTAGAAGATATAACAGAAATGGACGATGTCTGACTGCTTCAGAAGTGAAAGGCTGTGAAGTGACGGATAATGTGCAGGTGGAGCAACTTGCCTTAGAAAGGAGAATGGGCAGCTTGTGCTTTGATGCAGAAGGGAGCACAGTTTTTGGCTAGCCGAAAACAAACACAAAATCTTCTCCAGGGGATCTTCCTGACACAAGGATCGAGATCGGGTCTCCTGCATTACAGATAGATTCCTTACCATCTGAGCCACCATGAAAGCACCAAACAAAAAAACAAGTAATTGCAAAATTTTATTTTCCTTCTGAACAACATAAAGACTTCTTATTCTGGAATCCAAGCTCTCCATTAATTGGTACTACATAGTCCTTCCTCCTGGAGAAGGCAATGGCACCCCACTCCAGTACTCTTGCCTGGAAAATCCCATGGACGGAGGAGCCTGGTGGGCTGCAGTCCATGGGGTCGCTAAGAGTCGGACACGACTGAGTGACTTCACTTTCATTTTTCACTTTCATGCATTGGAGAAGGAAATGGCAACCTGCTCCAGTGTTCTTGCCTGGAGAATCTCAGGGACGGTGGAGCCTGGTGGGCTGCCATCTATGGGGTCGCACAGAGTCGAACACGACTGAAGTGACTTAGCAGCAGTCCTTCCTCCTCACCACTTCACAAATCAACCCTTTTTACAGGCTAAATCACTATGTTCATTGTCATCGTCACTTGAATACAACTCCTGTTTTTCCACTTCAGTGTCTTGTTTAAGTAATTTTCCTAGCACAGACATCTCCCTTTCCCCATCACAGCCACTGTCATCCATTGTGTCCACTGCAAATCTGCCTCCTCCTTGAAGCCTTCCTTAAAAGCACATTTTAAAATTATCAGTCATTCCTTCTTAGAAAACTTGTGTGTATAAAGTATTAATCATTTACTTTAATACTTTTGGATATTGCTTACATTTATGGAGACATATAGATGATCTACCTAGATAGCTAGCTATGGTTCACAATTAACACATAATATGGTTCCACCTGGAATATTTTATTAGCATGTTCAAATGACTTGAATTTTATTTACAACATTTTTAAAATTTTCATTTCAAAATAAACTGCACAAATGCTTAGTTTTAGTTTTCAATGTCAATATATAAAGACACAGGAAAGCTGGAATTATATTTAGAGTAATTACAAAGCTTGATAAATGTTAAAATGAAATCAATACAATTCTACTGACCACTGACTATTAGCTCACGGTTTAATTTTTGCATTCTCCAAATAAACATGAAAAACAGTTATATATCATTCAAAATATAGCAGAAAACTCTTCTTTGTGTAGATATTTCAATAGCATCTGCATTAAACATAAAATTATTGTTTATGGAATTTGTTAAGTTTTTGTATATTGTCACCCTGCTTATTTAACTTATATGCAGAGTACATCATGAGAAATGCTGGAATGGATGAAGCACAAGCTGGAATCAAGATTGCTGGGAGAAATAGCAATAATCTCAGATATGCAGATGATACCACCCTTATGGCATAAAGCGAAAAAGAGCTAAAGAGCCTCTTGATGAAAGTGAAAGTAGAGAGTGAAAAAGTTGGCTTAAAGCTCAACACTCAGAAAACTAAGATCATGACATCTGGTCCCATCATTTCATCAGAAATAGATGGGGAAAGAGTGGAAACAGTGGCTGACTTTATTTTGGGGGGATTCCAAAATCACTGCAGATGGTGATTGCAACCATGAAATTAAAGGATGCTTGCTCCTTAGAAGGAAAGTTATGACCAACTTAGACAGCATAATAAAAAGCAGAGACATTACTTTGCCAACAAAGGTCTGTCTAGTCAAGGCTATGGTTTTCCAGTAGTCATGTATGGATGTGACAGTTGGACTATAAAAAAAGCTGAGCACCAAGGCATTGATGGTTTTGAACTGTGGTGTTGGAGAAGACTCTTGAGAGTCCCTTGGACTGCAAGGAGATCCAACAAGTCCATCCTAAAGGAGATCAGTCTTGGGTGTTCATTGGAAGGTCTGATGTTGAAGCTGAAACCCCAATATTTCGGCCACCTGATGTGAACAGCTGACTCATTTGAAAATACCCTGATGCTAGGAAAAAATAAGGGCAGGAGAAGAGGACAACAGAGGGTGAGATGGTTGGATGGCATCATCAACTCAATGGACAGAGTTTGGGTAATCTCTGGGAGTTGGTGATGGACAGGGAGGCCTGGTGTGCTGCAGCTCGTGGAGTCTCAGAGTCAGACACAAATGAGTGACTGAACTGAACTGAACTGATAGGGATCAATTGTATTTATAGTCAAAGCAAGTAAAAATCTAAATAGTACATTTTGTAAAGCAAAATTTGGCTTTTGAGGAAAAAAACAAATATTTAGATATGCAATTGTTCTAATAAATCAATAGAATAGCAGCTTGATTCAATTGAGCAAATGTTTAATGCAAGACATTGTGTGAAGCACTGTACACATAATCGTAAACCAACTCAGAAAGATTTCATTCAAGAATTATCTTAGTTGGTATTAAATAGTTTAATGAACACATTTATTTATATTTTCTTTCTCAGACCAGACTAAAAATACAAACTCATTTAACATTTTGTAAAGCAAAATTTGGCTTTTGAGGAAAAAAACAAATATTTAGATATGAATTGTTCTAATAAATCAATAGAATAGCAGCTTGATTCAATTGAGCAAATGTTTAGTGCAAGACATTGTGTGAAGCACTCTACACATAATCGTAAACCAACTCAGAAAGATTTCATTCAAGAATTATCTTAGTTGGTATTAAATAGTTTAATGAACACATTTATTTATATTTTCTTTCTCAGACTAAAAATACAAACTCATTTTACATATGAATAAGTAGCATGAGAACATATGTTAATACTAATAAGGATAATGATATTTTTGAAAATTTGATATGTGCCATGTACTGGGACAAACACCTTATATCATTTATCATATTTGATCCTCACAAACACGTCATAAGATTTTAGATACTTTGGATACTTATCCTTCAATTATTAGCAAAGTAAAACTTAGGAAACAAATCATTTGAATAGTGTCACAAAGCTTGAAAGCGAATTGGAATCCAGACATTCTCAATTAAGAGACCTAGAAAACAAGAATTTTCATGTAAAAAGTCCAAATGAATAAATAACATTTCAATATATGTCCTGACCTGGAGTCACAGTTACTAGAAAGTTTGTGGATAGTAAAGAATGGTTTTTATCAATAATAATAATCATCTTTCTCTTCATTACACATGTTTAATGGTTCAACCTAAACACTAGATAAGACTTTAATTACAATATGTAAATTTAAGAATGACTAGATATAATGATATAAAATGGTATATGCAGGAATTTTTTGACAGAATCCTAGTACTACTTCTTTAAGAAACTGGAAAGACTGAAATTAGTATTCTATGAGAAAATGTCTCTATACTGGTCTGCTCTGAATTTTCCTATCATCTTAAGTGCAGTACAAATTTTGTATTTTGTGCTGTTCTTCATTCACAATATATGAGCTGAATTTAACTACATCCTGTACTCATGTTCCTTTTATTTTTTTTATTAATTTTTTTCAATAGGTTTTTCAATCTTTGCATGTATCTAAAATGCTTAAATTTCAATCTTTATCATTCTTCATCTGGAAGGTTGCTATCACAAACACTAAAAATACTGTTTGGCTGTTTTACTTATTATCCCACAGTAATTTCTTTCTGATTGCTTTGCCCTGAATCTTTGTTTTCTTCATATATCTATCAACATCTGTCTTGTTAGATTCTCCAACAGTCAGACTAAGTTCAAGATATGAGCAAAGCCAGAGAGAGAGTATGCCTATATGCACACATGCACACACACACACACACACACACATACACATAAACACACACACTATTCTGAACATTCACACATATATGCATTTTTTCAAAGTAAATTATATATAAAGTACCCACATAATCTGGAAATATAGATAATATTTTAATTATTTACAGTCTTTACTATAATATCCAATGATACTGTGTATAGTTGTCTATATTTTGAGATTTTTGAAATCTCTTTATTCACAAGCATGTACACAGAGATTCACACACACACACCGAAATAAAGATATTGTCTCAGGATAAATCAGAACATTATTGAACCTTCCTAAATTTATTTAATAACTTATTTTTAATTATATATGAAGATGTGGCATAATATTTTAGCCAAAGGAAATAATTCTGTTTCAAGTGAAACATGTAAATAAATCCACCTTTGATTAACAAAAATGAGAGCCACACTAGCTTCTACTTAGCTTTGTTAGACATATATCCTATTTAAACACTCCACCTGACGAAACATTAGACATAGAAGCTCAGAGAGTACAGACCTTTCATACAAAAGGCTATGAAAGGCTTCAGATAAGAGGTGACATTTAAGGTGGATTTTCAAAGTCAGGTAATACATGGACAAGCCTGAAAGAGGAACATTTTAGATAGAATTAATATAGGGAGAAAAGCTCACTGGTGTCAAAACCTAAGGCAGTGGCCTATTTTGCAGTCTATCCTCTGTTCGAACAGTATCTATAAAATATCTTCGCAAAGCTGACTCCTCCTTGTCAGTCTGTTCTTGGCTTAAATATCACCTTACATTCCAACCAGGCAATATCTCCTCACAGACAGAAAGTCTTTATCTCAGTACCCGTTTTACTCATTTTCTTCCTACATAGACCACTACCTGCTATCTTAGATAAGACGGCAAAGAAATCTCTGTAGAAAAGGTGACATTTAAGTAGAGACCTAAATGAGGTGAGGTGATAAGCCACACAAGGCTACTGGAGATGAATGTTCCATCAGAGGGAGCAGAGAAGGGAAATGCACCTATTAGCTTGCTTTGCTCATGAACCATGAGGATGTCAACTTAACTCACGCAGCAGAGTGAATGTGGTAGACAGCGGTAGGAAGTGAGGTCAGAGGTTGGATAATGAAGAGTTTTATAAAGCCTAAAAGTATTTTGGACTGTACTCTGAATATGACAAAAGGCCACATGAGAGGTTTTAATAAAAGAAAAACATAACCTTCAGGTACATCTTTAAAAATCTAATATGTGGAGAAATATCTCTAAGGTTGGCAATGGAGCTTCAGCTCAGCATACAAAAGAAGAATTACATCTACTATATAGTCACAAACTCTTGGTAATGATAAAGAGGTTATTGGTAAATTTATTCTCTCAAATGTTCTAGTCGTTCATGCTCACCCATGTAATAGACTGATGTCTTAGATGCAGCAGGAAACAGGAGACCAAAGCATGGAATATCATAGTAATCTAGGTAAGAGGTCATAAAATCTTGGTCTTGTCAGCACAGGGTGAATAAAGAAACTTAGTGGCCCTAAGAAACATATGATGAGAAAATTTCTGAGGGGAATAAATATATCATATCATCAACTGTATTTTTTGTCCTAAAGGCCTACCCTCTTTAAACTTAGTGATGTGGATTTTTTTTTTTAGTATAGCTGCTTTACAATATTGTTAGTTTCTATTGCACAACAAAGTATATCAGCTATATGTATACATATATATCCTTCCTCTTGGACCTCCTTCACACTGGCCCCAATCCTACTGCTCTAGGTCATGAATTGGATAAATTGAACGTTGACATTCTAGGAATCAGCAAACTAAAATGGACTGGAATGGGTGAATTTAACTCAGATGACCATTATATCTACTTACTATGGGCAGTAATCCCTCAGAAGAAATGAAGTAGCCATCATAGTCAACAAAAGAGTCTGAAGTGCAGTACTTGGATGCAATCTCAAAAATGACAGNAAGCTGTGGAAAATTCTGAAAGAGATGGGTCCCACCTGACCTGCCTCTTGAGAAATCTGTATGCAGGTCAGGAAGCAACAGTTAGAACTGGACATGGAACAGCAGACTGGTTCCAAATAGGAAAAGGAGTATGTCAACGCTGTGTTTTGTCACCCTGCTTATTTAACTTCTATGCAGAGTACATCATGAGAAACACTGGACTGGAAGAAACACAAGCTGGAATCAAGATTGCTGGGAGAAATATCAATAACTTCAGACATGTAGATGACACCACCCTTATGGCAGAAAGTGAAGAGGAACTAAAAAGCCTCTTAATGAAAGTGAAAGAGGAGAGTGAAAAAGTTGGCTTAAAGCTTCAGAAAACTAAGATCATGGCATCTGGTCCCCTCACTTCATGGGAAATAGATGGGGAAATAGTGGAAACAGTGTCAGACTTTATTTTTTTGAGCTCCAAAATCACTGCAGATGCTGATTGCAGCCATGAAATTAAAAGGTGCTTACTCCATGGAAGAAAAGTTATGACCAACCTAGATAGCATATTCAAAAGCAGAGATACTACTTTGCTGACTAAGGTCCATCTAGTCAAGGCTATGGTTTTTCCTGTGGTCATGTATGGTCATGTATGGTCATGTGAGAGTTGGACTGTGAAGAAGGCAGAGCGCCGAAGAATTGATGCTTTTGAACTGTGGTGTTGGAGAAGACTCTTGAGAGTCCCTTGGACTGCAAGGAGATCCAACCAGTCCATTCTGAAGGAGATCAGCCCTGGGATTTCTTTGGAAGGAACGATGCTAAAGCTGAAACTCCAGTACTTTGGCCACCTGATGCGCAGAGTTGACTCACTGAAAAAGACTGTGATGCTGGGAGGGATTAGGGGCAGGAGGAGAAGGGGACAACAAGGATGAGATGGCTGGATAGCATCACGGACTCAATGGACGTGAGTCTGAGTGAACTCCGGGAGTTGGTGATGGACAGGGAGGCCTGGCGTGCTGTGATTCATGGGGTCGCAAAAAGTCGGATACGACTGAGCGACTGAACTGAACTAAACTGAACTGAGAGCCATACTGTGTTTGCTGTGCTAAGTCACTTCAATCATGTCCAACTCTTTGCGACCCTATGGGCTGTAACATGCCAGGCTCATTTGACCATGGGATTCTCCAGGAAAGAATACTGGAGTGGGTTTCCATGCCCTCCTCCAGGGCATCTTCCCAACTGAGGGGTCAAACTCATGTATCTCATGTTTCCTGCGTTGATAGGTGAGTTCTTTACCACTAGTACCACCTGGGAAGCCTGAAAATCACATTACTTTAGAGCAAACCAGATTTAAACAAAATGAGTTTTGCCTGCATGTTTATCTATCACTGAATGTGCATTTGGTCCACTTTAAATTTTTATGGTTATTTCCACTTTATTAACCAAGGAGATACTATCAGAAAAATCCCTCTATTGGACCAAAAGGTGCCTTCACACTCACATATATAATACATAGAGAATACTACTTAATTTTCATTAGAAGCAACTGGATTAGCAGATTGTGTCTAATGTGTATTATTCCTAGAGAATCATACCAATACCTTTGTCGTCTTTCCAGAAATAAGTCTAGATTCAACACTAGGATATAAGATGTAATTTTATAATTTTATCATTAAGCAACTCTGCTGCTGCTGCTAAGTCTCTTCAGTCGCGTCCAACTCTGTGTGACCCCATAGATGGCAGCCCACCAGGCTCCCCCGTCCCTGGGATTCTCCAGGCAAGAACACTGGAGTGGGTTGCCATTTCCTTCTCCAATGCACAAAAATGAAAAGTGAAAGTGAAGTCGCTCAGTCATGTCCGACTCTTTGCCACCCCATGGACTGCAGCCCACCAGCCTCCTCTGGCCATGGGGTTTTCCAGGCAAGAGTACTGGAGTGGGGTGCCAACTCTATGTGTTTATAAATTTGTTTTGCTTATTTTCTGTGTTGTCACAGAAGAATGCTGATAAAGCTCTAATTGGAGTCTCAGTAAATGAAAGAAGGATATAACTGGAGAATATAGAGAAAAGAGCCCACAGTTTCTTCCACAGAAACATATAATAAATGAGATTTCTTCTAGTAAAACATATATCCAGTTATCCCCATTTAGCTTTATTTAAATCAAAGGGAAAATCTTTAGCACTTCATCCCCATGGCTTCTCGAGTAACTCAGTGGTAAAGAATCTGCCCGCAATGCAGGAGACATGGATTCTATCCCTAGGTCGGGAACATCTTCTGGAGGAGGAAATGGCAACTCATTCCAGTTTCCTTGCCTGAAAATTCGACAGAAGAACCTGGTGGGCTACAATCCCTGGGCTCCCAGAGTCGGATATGACTTAGCGACTAGACTATCACCTCCACCTTCCCCACATCAACCTGAAGTCATTTAATACTACCACTTTTATCAGAGCTCACGAAGTGATGTGGAAATTTCTGTGTACTGTTTAGCACTGAATAAAATGAGAAAGTAAAAAAAAAAAAAAACAACAGTATAAATCTTTGACATCTAAAATCTCTTGGTACCTAAAACTTCAATCATGTCATTATTTTAAGAAATCAAAATAATGTCTGCGAGACTGGACTTATGGAATGGTTAGAGTAAGGACCTCTGAAAATTTTGTCTTCCAGACACATATCAGAACATGGGCACAAATTGTCAAAATTATTTCTACACTGAAGTGCCAACTACATGGCTCCAAATGACATGGCCCCAAAGATAGCAAAAATTGAAAGAACTAAAAGAAAAAACAAATTCCATTAAAAAAATTAAAGATTTTACGACACCTCTCATAGTAACTAATAAAACAAGAGGACATGAAATTCAGCAGAAATATCAAAAGATTTCACCTACATATATAACAAGATGGACCCAATCAAAATCTATGTAGAATATGTACTCCCAAACTACAGAACTCAAATTCTTTCCAAACACACACAAAATATTTACCAAACTGACCATATGCTGGACCATAAAGCAATTCTCAACCTATTGCAAAGGATGAAATAATCGAGTATGATCTGTGATCAGAGGAATGGAGCAGACAGTCAATGATAGGAAGACAGCCAGAAAACCTCAACATGTTTACAAATAAAATAATACATTCTAAGAAACTAATGAGCTAAAGAAGAAACCACAATTAGAATCAAAGGATTTGGATTATGGAGATAGTACACCATAAAACTTGTTAATTCAGTTCACTCAGTCATGTCCAACTCTTTGTGACCCCAAGGACTGCAGCACATTGGCTTCCCTGGCCATCACCAACTCCCTGAGCTTGCTCAAACTCTTGTCCATCAAGTCAGTGATACCATCCAACCGTCTCACCCTCTGTCGTTCCCTTCTCCTGCCTTCAATCTTTCCCAGCATCAAGGTCTTTTCCAATGAAAAGTTTTTCCATTCAGGTGGCCAAAATATTGGAGCTTCAGCTTTAGTATCAGTCCTTCCAGGAGTACTCACGACTGATTTCCCTTAGGACTTAAGAGCTTCCATAAACCTCTTATCCTTATCCATCAGAGGGCAGACAGAAAGAAAACCGCAATCACAGAAAATGAGTCAAACTGTTCATATGGACCACAGCCTTGTCTAACTCAATGAAACTATAAGCCATGCCATGTAGGGTCACCTAAGATGAACAGATCTTAGTGAAGTGTTCTGGCAAAACGTGGTCCACTGGAAAAGGGAATGGCAAGCCACTTCAGTATTTTTGCCTTGAGAATCCCAGAACAGTATGAAAAGGCAACACTTGTTAAGATACAGATAATACTGTGCTTAGGTGAAAAAAAAGTCACAAATCCAGATCCTGAAAACATTAAAAAAGAAAGTGGTAGATTTAACTGAGTCCTTTTCAAAGTTATTTTAAAGTCTTAACCCCTGGTAACTGTGACCATGACCTTATTTAGAAACCGTGTCTTTGCAGATGTAGTCAAGTTAAGAGGTCATGCTGGATTAAGGTGAGCCCTAATGCAGTATGACTTGTGGTCTTATAGGAAGAGACTTGAGGATACAGATGAGAACAAGGAGGAAGATCACGGCAGTGGGGACAGAGTTGGAGTGATATAGCTATAAGCCAAGAAATTCCAAGGACTCCTAGAAACTGCCAGAAACTAAGAGACAGAGAAGAGTTGTGATGTGGGGACATCAACAGAAGAATTGTCCTGCCAACAACTAGATTTTAGACTTCACATCTTCAGAAAAAGTGAAAGTGTTCATTGCTCAGTTGTGTCCAGCACTTTATGACCCCATGGACTGTAGACTTCCAGGCTCCTCTGTCCATGGAATTCTTCAGGCAAGAATACTGGAGTGGGTGTCCATTCCCTTCTGACCCAGGGGTTAAACCTGGGTCTCCCTCGTTGCAGGTGGGTTCTTTACAATCTGAACAACCAACATGTGGGGGCATCAACAGAAGAATTGTCCTGCCAACAACTAGATTTTAGACTTCGCATCTTCAGAAAAAGTGAAAGTGTTCATTGCTCAGTTGTGTCCAGCACTTTATGACCCCATGGACTGTAGACTGCCAGGCTCCTCTGTCCATGGAATTCTTCAGGCAAGAATACTGGAGTGGGTGGCCATTCCCTTCTGACCCAGGGGTTAAACCTGGGTCTCCCTCGTTGCAGGTGGGTTCTTTACAATCTGAACAACCAGGGAAGACCTACATGTTCAGAACTGTGAGAGAGAAAAAATTTGTTGTTTTATGCCAAAATAATGGTCAAAATTAGTGCTTTTAAGACCTCTCAGGCTGGCACACAGAATAAAGTCAGAAACAGAAAAACAAACATTGTATATTAACACATACAAGTAGAATCTAAAAAAAATGGTACAGATGAACCTATCTGCAAAGCAGAAACAGAGACATAGATATAAAGAACAAATGTGTGGACATCAAGGAGGAAAGGGGCAGGTACAGGTGAGATGAATTGGGAGATTGAGATTAACATATAAAACTATTGATATTTTGTATAAAATAGATAACTAATAAGAACCTACTGTGTAGCACAGGGAATTCTACTCAGTGCTTTGTGGTGACCTAAATGGGAAGGAAATCCAAAAAAGGGGGACACGTGTATATTTATAACTGATTCACTTTGCTGTACAGTAGAAACTAGCACAACATTGTAAAAGAACTGAACTCAAAAAAAAAAAAAAAAGAACCTCTCAAAATTAACCAAAGATTTTCAGCTACCTAACGAGGTGTTTTTTTTTTTTTTCTTTTTAATGGCTGAAATCTTTGTAAGAACAGTGGACTCTGAGAATGTTAATTTGCTCTACTACCATCTCCACTATGATATCCTCAAATATCTGCTACCTTGCAACCACCTTAACTGTTAAAACAACAGTGGCGTGGCCAATGAAGAGGGCAGGTGGATTTGGTTCTCTCCATAAAGCCCCATTATCAGTGAATTTTCACTATTTAACACCTGTGTCAGCTCCACAGAAACACCTCATTTGCCAGACCTGTCATTATTTGACCTGCCTTTACCTCCTTCAGTTGGAAAAGCTTTAACCTCAGGGCATTTGTCAAAGCAATAAGTAGTGATTGCTCAAATCTCATCTACTTAAGATGCCAGAGTAGGTGTAAATAAAAGAAGCTGGCAAAAAAAAAAAAAAAAAAAAAAACACCATAAATGAGGATCTCGTGAATCAGGAGTCCTTAAGAGACTTTCTAAAGCTCCAACGAATTCCTAGAGAACCTAGGAGGCCATCTTATACACAGAGCTGAGGGCATGACAGGAAAGACCTGAAGAGGCCTGAATCTCTCCATTCTAGCTGATACTGAGGTCATTTCAAGAACTAAAAGCTGAGAGTTATAAACTGCTAGTGGGTGGCAGGCAAGAGTCAACACATACACAGAGCTCAGCAGTGAGGACAAAATGGGAGACTATTGACTCAGGGCTGAGTAGAGTCCCTTGGACAGCAACGAGAACAAACTAGTCAATCCTAAAGGAAATCAACCCTCAATATTCACTGGAAGGACTGATGCTGAAGCTGAGACTCCAATAATTGGCCACCTGATGCAAAGAGCCCACTCAATGGAAAAGACAATGATGATGGGAAAGATTGAGGGAAGGAGAAGAAGGGGACAACAGAGCAGATGGTTGGATGGCATCATAGACTCAAAGGACCTGAATTTGAGGAAATTCCAGGAGATAATGAAGGACAAGGAAACCTGGAGTGCTGCAGTCCATGGGGTCACAAAGAGTTGGACAGGACTTAACAACTAAACAACAACAAGTGATTAAATGATACCTGAAGGGGAATACACATTAGACAGTTAGTCCAGGAAGGTTACTAAACAAACACCCATTGACAGCAGCAAATTACTGGTGTACAATTCATTTGAGACTAGATGAATTTCCAAAAGAGTGAGTATATATTTTTTGAGAGAGAGGTCAGGGTTATCCTGTAAGTTAGCTATATGAGGAGAAACCAAAAAAAAAAAAAAGATGAGATAAGAAGAGGCAGCCTGTAAGCTTAGAGTAAATCTACATGTGTGCTGTCTTAGAAGCTAACTGAAGAAAGAGTAACAAGGAAAAATGAGTTATCAAAGATGGCAATTACAGCTGACAAGTCAAAACCAGGGTGGAAGATGAAGTTTGAAAAGGAAAACTGGTGACCTGGAAATACGAACTTCTTAAAATGACTGAAGATTCATAGGAGAACGTGACAGTAATGGGAAATCTGCACTGTGATGAGCACTAATTAAACTGATATTGGCTTCTTTATAAATAACATATATAATTAAATTCATTTGAATCTCTACAGAAGAATTTTTCCAGAGTTTCATGCACCATAAAATAATTTTAATGATAATTCTAATATAGAATATAAAGCTAATTGATTATTAAAGATTATATTTTAAAGTAATCTAGAAGCATATTCATGTACACAGTGTGTCTAGTTAGAATAAAAGAAAAAGTCATATAAGGTATTTCAACACAGAGAAATTTACATAGGGAATTAGCTACATAAGTGTTGGAAAGCTTAAAACACAAAAAATACAAATGAAATTATCACAGAGATAATTATTGGAGAGTGAACAACAAACTTCAGAAGAACTATAAGAATAAAGGCAATAGGTTGAAATTATCAAACCCTAGAAGAGACTATATATAGAGTGGTTCTTCAGAACACAGAGTAGGGACTTCGGCAAGTTCAGTTCAGTTCAGTTCAATTCAGCCGCTCAGTCATATCCCACTGTTTGCGACCCCATGAACCGCAGCACCCCAGACCTCCCTGTCCATCACCAACTCCCAGAGATTACCTATAGGACTTCAGCAAGCTGGTCCTGAAATACTAGCTGATTAGGCTAGTTCTGGTGAGGCAAGAAGAAGGAGGCTACAACTAATGGCTTTTGTGAAAATGAGGGGCAGTATACCCTCCTGAGAGACAGTTTAATAACATATACAATATGTAAGTATGAAGCCTAATAAAATACATATATTTTAAATATATTTAAAATCATAAAGTCATGTACAGATGTGAGTCAGACCATAAAGAAGGCTGAGTGCTGAAGAATTGATGCTTTCAACTGTGGTGCTGGAGAAGACTCTTGAGAGTCCCTTGGACAGCAAGGAAATCAAACCAGTCAATCCTAAAGAGAATCAACCCTGAATATTCACTGGAAAGACTGATGCTGAAGCTGAAGCTCCAACACTCTGGCCACGTGATGCAAAGAGCCGACTCACTGGAAAAGACCATGATGCTGGGAAATACTGAAGGCAGGAGGAGATGGGAACAATGGTTGGATGGCACCACTGACTCAGTTGACAAGAGTCTGAGCAACATCTGGGAGATGGTGAAGAACAGAGAAGCCTGGAGTGCTGCAGTCCATGGGATTGCAAACAGTTGGACACAACTTAGTGACTAAACAACAACAACAACAAAAATCATAAAGCATTACTAATAAAATGTTATAAAAATCTCTACTGTAAATCCTGTGTTTGGCAGAAGTCTATATTTTGACTCTCAAGATATGCATTATCAGGGGAAACTTTATCAAAAGACAGAAAGAATTCCAGGTCAGAGATCTTTAATTTTCTTTAGGCATTGGTACACATATAATAAAAGTTGCATTCATGGCAACTATTATAGAAATTAGTACATAAATTTTAGTAAGCACCCATTTATCCAAAAATAATCAGAAAATTGGGTCTCTTGGTTAACTGAACATTCATGTTAATTGACATTTGTCAAATATATCATACATGGATTAGCAGTGTTCAAATAATAACTAGAACAAAATAACATGCAATTGACATCAGAATTATAACTCTAAGGCTCTTCCAAGCTATATAACTCTGACTCTCTCCAAGATACACGTGTTCATACATTACCTAAAGTGTTGTCACTAATTTGAGCTAATCAACAAGTAATTGTGGTTGTATAAATTTAGAAGAGAAAATAAAACTAATAAAACTGAACTGTTAAAAAACCCTGAACTGATATTGACTCTTGGATACAGTTTTGTTTTATTTTACATTTCTGAAGTAAAAGTAAACTAAACTATAAAGTTTTATAAGGTAAAAAATTCTATGGGCTTCCTGGTGGCTCAGAAGTTCAAGATTCTGTCTTCAATGAGGGAGACCTGAGTTTGATCCCATGGTTGGGAAGATTCCCTGGAGAAGGGAATGGCTACCCACTCCAGTATTCTGGTCAGGAGAATTCCATGGACAGAGGAGCCTGGAAGGCTACAGTAGTCCATTGGATCACAAAGAGTTGGACACAATGGTGCTTAGATTCATGAACTATGCTAAAGCCTTTGACTGTGTGGATCACAGCAAACTGTGGGAAATCCTTAAAGAGATGGGAATACCAGATTACATTACCTGTCTTCTGAGAAATCCGTATGCAGGTCAAGACGCAACTTTTAGAACTGGTCATGAAACAATGGACTGGTTCCAAATTAAGAAAGGAGTATATCAAGGCTGTATATTGTCACCTTGCTTATTTAACTTATATGCAGTGTACATTATGCAAAATGCTGGACAGGATGAAGCAGAGCAGGAATCAAGATTGCTGGGATCAATATCAATAACCTCAGATATGTGCATGACACCAGATATGGTAGAAAGCAAAGAGGAACTAAAGAGCCTCTTGATGAAAGTAAAAGAGGAGAGTGAAAAAGCTGGCTTAAAATTCAACATTCAAAAAACGAAGATCATGGCATCCGGTCCCATCACTTCATGGCAAATAGCTGGGGAAACAGTGGAAGCAGTGACAGGCTTTATTTTGTGGGGCTTCAAAATCACTGCAGATGGTGACTGCAGCCATGAAATTAAAAGATGCTGCTCCTTGGAAGAAAAGCTATGATCAACCTAGACAGTGTATTAAAAAGCAGAGACATTGCTTTGCCAACAAAGGTCCATCTAGTCAAAGCTATGGTTTTTCCAGTAGTCATGTATGGATGTGAGAGCTGGACATAAAGAAGGTTGAGTGCCAAAGAACTGCTGCTTTTGAACTGTGGTGTTGGAAAAGACTGTTGAGAGTCCCTTGGACTGCAAGAAGTTCAAATCAGTCAATTCTAAAAGAAATCAGCCCTGAATATTCATCGGAAGGACTGATGCTGAAAGTGAAACACCAATACTTTGGCCATCTGATGTGGAGAACTGACTTACTGTAAAAGACCCTGATGCTGGGAAATATTGAAGGCAGGAGAAGAAGGAGGTGACAGAGGATGAGATGAATGGATAGCATCACCAACTCGATGGACAAGTTTGAGAAAACTCTGGGAGTTAGTGATGGACAGAAAGCCTGGCATGCTGCAGTCCGTGGGATTTGCAGAGTCAGACACAACAGAGTGACTGAACTGAACTGAACTGAAAAAATTCTATAATTTTACTTGTTGGCTTTCTGGATTAATAGATGTATACTCTACCAAGTCTTAATATAATGCTAAACAGCTGTTTCAGCAAGATACATTTTCAAAAAGTAATATTACTTTTCTCTACATTTACATGCTCTTAGGATTATTATTTTATTTCTCCTTTGAATTTAATTATCTGCTAGTAATCTTGTAGAAAGTAATGGAAATAAACAAGTAAGAGTTCCATATTTCTGCTATAAAAATTATTTTTATAGTAAGCTGATTAAAGAGAGAACACACCATTCTTTCCACTTTCTACTGATAATCACTAATAACTGACTAGGTTAGAGAGTTTTAAGAATTCTTAATGTATTATGACCGTGATAGAAAAATGCATTATTAATTTGTATGTTTATGGGGAAGGAACCCTTCTCTTGTTGGATTTATCAAAAATGATTAACCACTGGATCAACTGGTATAGGTAGAAAGAGAAGACATATTAACAAACAAAAAGTCATTTGCTCTCTGACTTTAGTAAAAATGGTATCCTAAAAACCATTGCTATGTTTGACAGAAGGAAAAAAAAAATAACCACAATATCTCATTAGACAAGTTCAGACCAGAGAGAATAAAACTTTTATCCATTCAATGGTATTTGTACTATAATTTTACTGAATGAATTCTGAGACCAATAAAGTTAGAATTAGCATCAGTCATGCCTGTTATTTTACTAAAAATCTTTAACAGCTTTATTGAGTCATAGTTGGCATATAGTAAGCAGCATATATTTAAGCTTATAATTTCGTAAGTTTTGACATATGTATATGCTTGTGAAAGTACCAACTCAATCATGATAATGAACACAGAATATCTAATCAAAAATTTCTTTGATGACCCTTGTCAACCTCTTCCTTCCAATTTCCCAGCCCTCTTCTAATCCCTGGCAACTTCTGATATATTTTCTGCCACTACAAATATTTATTAACATTTTCCAGAATTTTATAAATATATATATAATCACATAGTATGTGATTTAAGTCTAGCATCTTTCTCAGAATAATTTTCAAATTCATCCATATTTTTTAGTTTGTTTTGCTTTACAATACTGTATTCATTTTGCTATACATTGATGAATACAGTATTGTAAAGCAAAACAAAAAAATAAAAATTAATTAAAAAAATTAAAATATGGATGAATTTGAAAATTTTTCTGAGAAAGATGCTAGACTTAAATCACATACTATGTGATTATATATGTATTTATACTTTTATCAAAAGTTCATTCATTTTTATTGCTGAGTAGTAATTCACTTGAGAAGGCAATGGCACCCCACTCCAATATTCTTGCCTGGAAAATCCCATGGACAGAGGAGCCTGGTGGGCTGCAGTCCATGGGGTCACGAAGAATCGGACATGACTGAGTGACTTCACTTTCACTTTTCACTTTCATGCATTGGAGAAGGAAATGGCAACCCACTCCAGTGTTCTTGCCAAGAGAATCCCAGGGACAGAGGAGCCTGGTGGACTGCCATCTCTGGGATCGCACAGAGTCGGACATGGCTGAAGCAACTTAGCAGCAGCAGCAG
The DNA here is from genome assembly GCA_006408695.1 of Aepyceros melampus. Lineage (NCBI taxonomy): Eukaryota > Metazoa > Chordata > Mammalia > Artiodactyla > Bovidae > Aepyceros > Aepyceros melampus. Next base: position 160,955 of record SJXQ01000287.1, read on the forward strand.
TATTTAATTGTATATACCGACAACTTGTTTGCTAATTTATTTGTCACAGACGTTTAAACTGCTTCCAGTTTTGGCTACCACATGTAAAATGGCTGGGAACATTCATGTGCAAGATTTTGCATGGAAATTTACTTTTATATTTCTTGGGAGAAGAATGACTGAAACATATATATAACAGATGCCTGATTAACATCTTAAGAAACTGCCAAAGTGGTGGCCCCTTTTCATATAGTAGCAGTGCATTAAAGTTCTAACTGCTTCAAGTCCTCATCAACACTTGATATGATTAAAAAGTGAAAGTGGCTCAGTCTTGTCTGACTCTTTGTGACCCCATGAACTATACAATCCATGGAATCCTCCAGGCCAGAATACTGGAGTGGGTAGCCTTTCCCATCTCCAAGGGATCTCCCCAACCCAGAGATCAAACCCAGGTCTCCCGCATTGCAGGCAGATTCTTTACCAGCTGAGCGACCAGAGAAGCACAAGACTACGGGAGTGGGTAGCCTACCCCTTCTCCAGGGGATCTTCCTGACCCAGGAATCAAACTGGGGTCTCCTGCATTGCAGGTGGATTCTTCACCAACTGAGCTATCAGGCGATATGATTAAATACTTCCATTTAGACATTTTAACAGGGGTGCTGTGATATTTCATTATGGATTTCATTTTTATTCTTCTTCTTCTGCTGCTGCCCTAAATCACTTCAGTTGTGTCGGACTCTGTGCAACCCCATAGACGGCAGCCCACCAGGCTCCTCCATCCCTGGGATTATCCAGGCGAGAACACTACAGTGGGTTGCCATTTCCTTCTCCATTCATTCCTCTAGTGACTAAAAACATGTTTTCATGTGTAATTCTTTGTTAAAGTGTCTGTTTAATTTTTTTTAATCCTATTGTCTCTTTTCTAATTGTTGTGTTCTTTCTATATGTTAGAATCTAGTTTGTTTTAGATGTGTAGTTTGCAAATATTTTCTCCAAGAAACTTTTATTTTGATTCTCTTTAATGGTATCTTTTATAGATTGAAAGTTCTTCATTTTGATAAAATCAAGTATATCTGTGATGAAAATTCACTGATGTATGCAAAATACTTACATGCATTATAGCAGCACATCAAAATATGGCATAACATTCCTCTTTTATTTAGTGAATTCTTATTCTAGATAACCATCATGATCATCTATTTGATTATTATCAGTTTAAGTAGGTCCTCAGTCTCACAAAATTATTAGAAATGGGTAAAATGTTACTATTTTCCAATTGAAGCTAGTCTCCTTTTGTATTACCAGTGTGCACCATGTTTTCCAGAACTTCCCACAGTTATTTTACAGAAAAAAAAAAATCTAAACATTTTATATCTGAAAAGAAATTACAACAGTGTGTGATAATCTGCCACTTTCCATACCATTCATGTCTGTGCTGTCCTTAGTCGCTCAGTCACGTCCGGCTCCTTATGGCCCCATGGACTGTAGCTTGCCAGGCTCCTCTGTCCATGAGAATTCTCCAGGCAAGAATATTGGAGTGGGTGCCATGCCCTCCTCCAGGGGATCTTCCCAACTCAGGGATCGAATCCACGTCTCCCACATTGCAGGTGGATTCTTTACCATCTGAGCCACCAGGGAAGTCTATTTAGAATATTTGTGTCTGGAATATTGAATATTTGTGTCTGGAATATTCTAAATACCCTTCTTTTTGGTAGGCTGTATTGTATCTCAATTCCTCACTTTCTAACTGTGTCCAAATTTTTTTGCTGGTGATCTGCTATACTTCCTATTGAAGTGACTGAAAGTGTCCTTGACACTGTAAGTGTTGGGTGTGGACAGATGACTTACTTTGGCCGATGGAATATTAGCGGATGTGACATGAACAAGGTGCTCACATGTACTCATGGGCTTTGGCTTCCCTCTTCTGTCTCTGTACGCACAACGAGAAGTGCATGCTCCTTGTAGCTGTTGTTCCTTCCATCTGAACCTCAGAATGGATCAGCAGAGTGAACTGGGCATTGAACCAGAAGCTTGAAACTAACCCATTTTTAAGATAGAGATGCTCCTGATGATTCAAAGACAGACAGAAAATATGTGTATAGCTGTAAGCCTTGAGTTACATAGCATTGTTGCAGGAAAGTTAACTACTATACTTCCATACACAAAACTGTGGATGATGGAGGGGTCTTTTTCTATGAAGAAGTAACACTCCTCCATTTTGAAGATATATCATTCTTACAGGGTGGCACACTGAGCATCATTCTTATGAATGGAAAAACAGCTTCATTTCAAAGAAAAAATTAAAATACCAAAAGGAATTCTACAGATAAATGCTTAAGCATATTTTTCAAAGAAAATAGGGAAACATATTTTAAAGTAATAAGGATAATGATTTCAACTAATTAGCATTTCTTGAATTTTACATTCCTAGGCAGTTGAGGACATATGTTTTATGGATATTACATATCTTAAGGCTCATTAGCAAACTTGTGTAAAAGGGAGGGATTATTAACAGCACTACATAAAGTGGGATTCCTCAATGCCTGGTCCCCACACCAACAGAATTAACATCATTTGGGTGCCTGTTATAAATGCAAATTATTGAGACCCTCCCCAGACCCACTGAATCACAATTCCTGGGCTGAAGGCACAGGAATTTGTATTTTAACAGCTTTCTGCTGCTGCTGCTGCTGCTAAGTCACTTCAGTCATATCCCACTCTGTGCGACCCCATAGATGGCAGCCCACCAGGCTTCGCCGCCCCTGGGATTCTCCAGGGAAGAACGCTGGAGGGAGTTGCCATTTCCTTCTCCAATGCATGAAAGTAAAACAACTTTCTAGGTGACTCTAAAGCACAGTCAACTTTGAGAACCACTGAAGAAGGCAGAGGGGTGTGGGAGACACAGAGGTTAAGTAACTTGTATAAATAAGGCAGCTAATTAATGTGTGTTTTAGGGTTTTAACTGGACATTCCTACTTTCATTATGTGTTAGATGCTTTGTACGCATAATCTCATTTAATATTCAGTGAACCTACAAATTAGATACTGTCATTCCAATTTTTACAGATGAGGAAACAGAGCTCCTGGGTCAATAGTTAATAAGCTGTGAGCTGTTATCTATAACCATATTTGTCCAATTCCAAAGTCAATAACTTATTACATACCAAAATTCATTCATTAGAAATTGAAAACAAGCAAGGCATCAAGAAGTTTTTCCATGTGTAGAATATAATCTTCCAGAATTACTCCAAGACCACTGCCCAGAAAATAGAAGACTAACTCTGCTGTCACAGCGTCAATGAGCTGTGTCTAACAGAAAATTAAAGAATTGGAAAACCTTCAACTTATGAAACAGAAGCTATTCTCAAGACAGCTTTATTGAAAGTTACTTCAAGATAAATCTGTTAATGAAAAACACAAATAGTTAATGTTACTCACATATTAATTAGATTTTCAGCTGAAGGCTTTCAGAAGGTTGTAAAATGGACCATTTTTTTGGCAAGTAAAAAGTTTTATTTGGCCCACCAAAAGTGAGTTTTTTTGTTTGGAGTTTTTGTTGCAGCTGTTTCTCTGGTGTTTCTGTTTTTGTTTTGCTTGTTATTTTTTATTTTTGTAAGAGTTTAAATGTAAGCTTAGAAATGAGGAAAAGATATACCAAAAAAATCTATATATCCAGTGTCTCTTCAAAAATCAGTTCTGGCAACATGAGAACCAAGTTATACATGACACTGTCAGGCAGAACCATCTCTAGTGGAAGCACTCTCTCTTCTATTAGCCATTTCCTATTAACAAATGCTGTCTGAGGACCTGTCAAGAGTGCAGGCTGGAGTCAATCATTTTTGGGTTGAATTCTCTCTTTACCATGTACTAGTTGTGTGATCTTGGGCAAGTTCCACAGATTCCACATCTATAAAACAAAGATAACAAAAATATATACCACATTTATATCTAAGAGATTATGACAGTGTATGAAAAGTATTCAAGCTATTTCCTGGCATTAAGTAAGTGCTCAATAAAGATTAGTTATTAGCTTATTTTTGTTATTATTATTATCTATTAGTTATCTTTTTTCCAATAGGAAAGAATATTTTACTATATTAATGTTTCTCTCAGAAACAGTGCTGTTAGTCAGTAGTCAGGGTGTTTCCAGCAGAAAACAGACAATATGTAGCGTTATGATAATAAAGGACTGTTTAAACACAAGCAGGGAACAGGGATCCTCTGAGGAATAGTGGAAACTGTCAATCAGTGTTGGCTGAAAAACAAGGGGAGGTGATGGCTATCAGCTTCTGGAAGGAGGGAGATGTTTGTGTGGAGAAAGATGACTTTAAAAGAGCTGTGGTTTTTGGCTGAGGGAAGCAGGCAGTTGGAGAATATCCTGTAGGAGAGAACAGAGCAGGTAGAGTAAATCTTGAGGTCTCCATTCTCTCATCATTCTTTATGACTGAACTAAACTGAAATCCAGAGGACTAAGGAGTGGGAAAATTCTGAAAGAGATGGGAATATCAGACCACCTGACCTGCCTCTTGAGAAACCTATATGCAGGTCAGGAAGCAACAGTTAGAAATGGACATGGAACAACAGACTGGTTACAAATAGGAAAAGGAGTACGTCAAGGATGTATATTGTCACCCTGCTTATTTAACTTCTTTGCAGAGTACATCATGAGAAACACTGGGCTGGAAGAAGCACAAGCTGGAATCAAGATTGCCAGGAGAAATATCAATAACCCCAGATATGCAGATGACACTACTCTTATGGCAAAGAGTGAAGAGGAACTAAAAAACCTTTTGATGAAAGTGAAAGAGGAGAGTGAACAAGCTGGCTTAAAGCTCAACATTTAGAAAACGAAGATCATAGCATCCGGTCCCATCACTTCATGGGAGATAGATGGGGAAACAGTGGCTAACTTTATTTTGGGGGGCTCCAAAATCACTGCAGATGGTGACTGCAGCCATGAAATTAAAAGATGCTTACTCCTTGGAAGGAAAGTTATGACCAACCTAGACAACACATTAAAAAACAGAGACATTACTTTGCCGACTAAGGTCCATCTAGTCAAGGCTATGGTTTTTCCTGTGGTCATGTATGGATGTGAGAGTTGGACTGTGAAGAAAGCTAAGCACTGAAGAATTGATGCTTTTGAACTGTGGTGTTGGAGAAGACTCTTGAGAGTCCCTTGGAGTGCAAGGAGATCCAACCAGCCATCCTAAAGGAGATCAGTCCTGGGTGTTCATTGGAAGGACTGATGCTGAAGCTGAAACTCCAGTACTTTGGCCACCTCATGCGAAGGGTTGACTCATTGGAAAAGACCCTGATGCTTGGAGGGATCAGGGGCAGGAGGAGAAGGGGACAATAGAGGATGAGATGGCTGGATGGCATCACTGACTCGATGGACGTGAGTTTGAGTAAACCCTGGGAGTTGGTGATGGACAGGGAGGCCTGGCGTGATGCAATTCATGGGGTCACAAAGAGTCGGACATGACAGAGTGACTGAATTGAACTGAACTGAAGGAGCTCAGTAGTACACTCGGGGTGGAGAGATATCAGGGTGAGGATTAACTTAAGAAATTCAACTATGTACACCAGAGAACTGACCAGCTTATAGTAACCACACATGCTTAGTCGCTTCAGTCATGTCTGACTCTGTGTGACCCTGTGAAATGTATTCCACCAGTCTGCCCTGTCCATGGGATTCTCCAGGCAAGAATACTAGAGTGGGTTGTCACGCCCCCACGAGGGGATCTTCTCAACCCAGGGATATTATAATACTATTCCATTATTACTGGCACATTTTCTAGAGCCTCACAGCCTCTAGAAAATCATTTTACTATGGTATATTTTTGTTTCTTGCCCTGTACTGTCTGGTTCTCCTTAAGTGTCACTCCTTCAAATTCTTTAGTAAGTGAAACTTGGGATTAATTTTTATCCAGATAATATAGATTTCAATTTCTATTACCTTAAAGGCAACAGGAAACCAGCACATAGCTAATTAACTTTGAAAGTTCCAATATGCTTTGAATTGGTGTTTGGGGAATCACATGATATACACAGGATGCTCTCTGATCAAAAACACTTCAGCAGGTCAATCTGGATAAGGCACGCATTTGTATCTCCCCAGAAGGCACTTTGCTTGACAGAACTACCATCTCTTCAGTTAGCTATGTGTGGTAGTGCAAGACAATGTATTCTTTTTTTACAGGAGTGTCATTAAAAGACACAGGCAAAGACAAAAAGGCCTCCAGAAGCTGATAGAGGGCTCCTAGCCTCTAATCAGCTACACACCTTCCTGCGGAACGCTTAGTAAGTCAAATCAACACACAGCAGCTTCCAATTAGCAATTTGATTTCTCCCTTTCCAAAATGGAGATACATCAAAAGATTGCCAGACATCTGAAGAAAATTTAACATGAAAGACAGACTGAAAAATCAAAGGAAAATAATGGACTTTGGATAAAGCAAAAATGTATAGAGAAGAAAAGAAAAATAATATCTGATCAAAAACACTTCAGCAGGTCAATCTGGATAAGGCACGCATTTGTATCTCCCCAGAAGGCACTTTGCTTGACAGAACTACCATCTCTTCAGTTAGCTATGTGTGGTAGTGCAAGACAATGTATTCTTTTTTTACAGGAGTGTCATTAAAAGACACAGGCACAAGACAAAAAGGCCTCCAGAAGCTGATAGAGGGCTCCTAGCCTCTAATCAGCTACACACCTTCCTGCGGAACGCTTAGTAAGTCAAATCAACACACAGCAGCTTCCAATTAGCAATTTGATTTCTCCCTTTCCAAAATGGAGATACATCAAAAGATTGCCAGACATCTGAAGAAAATTTAACATGAAAGACAGACTGAAAAATCAAAGGAAAATAATGGACTTTGGATAAAGCAAAAATGTATAGAGAAGAAAAGAAAAATAATCCCCCCCCCCCCCTTAAGGAACAGCAGTTGCAAACGAGGGCATGAAGAAATCTTACCAAAGAAAAGAAAAAAAAAAAAAAGGAGTGTCTGTAAATTTAATGTCTGTGAGAATCCATCCCTTGAATCTGTCCTTGAGTTCTGGCTACCCGGTTATTGCCTTTAGGCAGTACTGTACCAAATAAAGATAATATATTGGATTTTTGCTGTTGGGATAGTAATTTGCAGGAAAAAATCAAGACTTCGTTTATTTTGGGGCTTCCCTGGTGGTGCGGAGGTTAAAGCGTCTGCTTGCAATGTAGGAGATCTGGGTTCGATCCCTGGGTTGGGAAGGTTCCCTGGAGAAGGAAATGGCAACCCGCTCCAGTATTCTTGCCTGGAGAATCCCATGGACAAAGGAGATTGGCGGGCTAGTCCACGGGTCGCAAAGAGTCGGACACGACTGAGCAACTTCACTTCACTTCACTTCGTTTATTTTGAAAACCACAGCTGGAGCAGCTGAACAGACCACTCAGGCATTTTTTAGGGTGAAAAATAGATGTGTGCTAATGTGCATATATGATGGCCATTAGCTATACATTTCCCCCCATCCATGTAATAAAATACATATCTAATAATAATAGTGCCAGGTCAAAGGATAAGCTTTGCTGTAACACTTCAAATATGTTGACTTCCCTGTGGCTCAGACGGTAAAGTGTCTGTCTACAATGCGGGAGACCTGGGTTCGATCCTTGTGTCAGGAAGATCCCCTGGAGAAGGAAATGGCAATCCACTTGAGTACTATTGCCTGGAAAATCCCATGGACAGAGAGCCTGGTAGGCTACAGTCCATGAGGTCGCAAAGAGTCGGACACAACTGAGCGACTTCACTCACTTCAAATATGTTAACATTTTCTCCCAAGTAGAAAGGAACTCGTTTTTAATTGAAAATAATCACTTCTACAGGCTTCCCAGGTGGTGCTAGTGGTAAAGAATCCATCAGTCAATGCAGGAGATGCAAGAGACGCCAGTTCTATCCCCGGGTTGGTAAGATGCCCTGGAGTAGGAAATGACAACCCATTCCAGTATTCTTGTTTGGAAAATTCCATAGGCAGAGGAACCTAAAGGGAACAGTCCATGGGGCCCCAAAGAATCGACACAACTGAGGGACTGAGCACACATACACACACGCACAATCACTTGAACAGAAGAATAAAGTGTGAAATATCCTGAATAGTCAATAAACTGAATATAGTCACTAGGCACCTGTGTTAAGAATTACTAGGAAAAATAAATTGAGCGTCAGGAAATACCTAAGCAAAGTCTTCATTTCACTGTTAAGTCTTAGTTATCAATTACATTACTGAAGAACAGTATAAAGTAATTTGATTATTATCAAGACTTCACAATTCCATAACCAGAACACAAAATTTCATAAGTTTTTGAGAGCAAAATATGAGCTTAGAAGGCATTGGGCCCTACTCTCAGAAAATGGAATTTCATAGACAGTAAATGACTTCCTAGGATCCCATATCTTCTAATGACTGAGCCCAAACAAAACCCAAATTCTATGTGATCTTAATTGTGTAGATTTACAAAATTATCAGGATACTTAAATATTACCTTCTATGTGAAAAATTCAAAGGCATTTCATCAGTTGACTTGCATTCAAATTTCTATTCCCATACTGATAGCTTACAGTAAACAGCGTCAGGTTTGTGATCTCTGAAGAAGATTTAGCTTCAGGACCAGGGACCAGGCTTGATCAAGAACTTTTGTATAGCAGAGTTTTATTAAAGTAAGAAAAGGGACAGTGAAAGCTTCTGGCATAGACATCAGAAGGGGATGGAGAGGCCCCCCTTGCTAGTCTTGAAAGTGAAAGTGAAAGTGAAAGTGAAGTGGTGTCAGACTCTGCAACCCCATGGGCTGTAGCCTACTAGGCTCCTCTATCCAGGGGATTTTCCAGGCAAGAGAACTGGAGTGGACTGCCATTTCCTTCTCCAGGGGATTTTCCCAACCCAGGGATCCAGCCCAGGTCTCCCGCACTGCAGACAGACGTTTTACTGTCTGAGCCACCAGGGAAGTCACTTTTACCAGACCCACTCCCACAACATACATCTTAAATTAACAAGATTAGAACTAACAATAGAAGGTCTTTACCAGACGCACTCCCACAGTATACAAGTTTTAAGATAACAAGATTAGTCAGAAGGTTCTTGTTAAGGAGAAACATGTCCTTGAGCTAGATAGACTGTTATACTGATTAAGCAATGTAGATAGCAACATAGAAAAGCAAAGCAAAGTAGAAAAAAAATTTGTCCTTGTCTCCTCCTTGAGAGCCTGGGATCCCTTTCTCCTCCTTGGGCACCCTGGACTTCTTATCAACCTTCCTAGGAATTGACTCTCTCAATATTCATGTTGGTACTTTGTGGAAAAATATTTTAGTTTTTCCATATGTAAAATCAAAATCTTAACTTTTACTATATTTTATGTTTTATTTGTTTCTTAGAAAGCAACATGAAAGTTCTATGTTTTAGTCAAGTGCTTTATACACTTTTATACATATTTCATTTTGCTTTGTTGTTTTATGATTCATTCACTCATCATGATGGCTTAGGGTTGAACAGTATGAATATAGAACTAAATCAAGCATTATCCAAACCCCAGTGAGCTTTCACTCTATTAGAGAGAAATTGACACATAAATTATAAATGCAATATTAAGATTCAAGAGCTACTACAGAAGTATACAAAAGGCTCAGTTGTACAAAAAAGAAGGACTGGTAAATTCTATCTCTAAGATCCATAAAAAAACTTCATGGAGAAGGTTATATTAATCTATTCTTGGATAATGAGCAGGTTTTAACTGCAAAGTTAGATGATGTGAAGACTGTGGTGATGAAGTGGGGCTAGGGAGCACTTCAAACAGATTATTCTTGAAAAGAACAACAAAGAATTGCAAGAATTAATATATAGTTGGTGATATCTAGGAAGAACTTTGGTAAGACATGTTGCTGGAAAGTCAACAGAAGCAGGACTTAATATCTTCTTAGACAATATTGAGATGACTCATGATACTTTGTTTTCCTTCTATAGCAAACATGTATAACTGAAACAAGTAATGGAATATTTATATTTTATAAATATATAAAAATTCTGATCAATGGATTGGATGGCATAAATTCTTGATTCCAGGAGACCAGTTGAATAATTACTATAATTGTCCAGACCCTAAAGTTAATGCAACCAGTTGTTGTTCAGTCATGTCCAACTCTTTGCAAACCCACGGACTGAAGCATGACAGGCTTCCCTGTCCTTCACTATCTCCCTGATTTTGTTCAAACTCATGTCCACTGAGTCAGTGATGCCATCAAACCATCCCATCATCTGTCACACCCTTCTCCTCCTGCCATCAATCAAGCATCAAGGTCTTTTCATAAAAGCTGGCTCTTTGCATCAGTGGCCAAAGAACTGGAGCATCAGCTTCAGCATCAGTCCTTTCAATGAATATTCAGGGTTGATTTCCCTTAAGACTTAGTTTGATCTCCTTGCAGTCCAAGGAACTCTCAAGAGTCTTTACTACCACCAAAGTTTTAAAGCATCAATTCAACAGCACTCGGCCTTCTTTATGGTCCAACTCTGACAACCGTACATAACTAATAGAAACACCATAGCTTTGACTATATGGACTTTTGTCACCAAAGTGATGTCTCTGGTTTTTAATACACTGCCTAGGTTCGTCATGGATTTTCTTCCAAGCAATAGGCATCTTTTAATTTCATGGTTATACTCACCATCTCCAGGGATTTTGGAGCCCAAGAAAATAAAGTCTGTCACTGCTTCCACTTTTTCCCAATTTATTTACCATGAATTGATGGGACCAGATGCCATGATCTTTTTTTCTGATTGTTGAGTTTTTAGCCAGCTTTTTCCACTAATCTCTTTCATCTTCATCAAGGGGGTCTTTAGTTCCTTTTCGCTTTCTACCATTATGATGGTGTCATCTGCATTTCTAGGTTATTGACATTCAGTTCAGTTCAGTTCAGTTGCTCAGTGGTGTCCGACTCTTTGCGACCCCATGAATCGCAGCACGCCAGGCCTCCCTGTCCATCACCAACTCCCAGNTTCGGACTCTTTTGTTGACCATGATGGCTACTCCATTTCTTCTGAGGGATTCCTGCCCACAGTAGTAGATATAATACTCCCAGCAATATTGATTCCAGCTTGTGATTCATCTAGCCCAGCCTTTTGCACAATGTAGTCTGCATATAAGTTATATAAGCAGGGTGACAACATACAGCCTTGTTCTTGAAAACTTATACAGGTTTCTTAGGAGGCAGGTAAGGTGGTCTGGTATTCCCATCTCATTAAGAATTTTCCACAGTTTGTTGTGATCCACACAGTCAAAGGCTTTAGTGTAGTCAATGAAGCAGAAGTAGACATTTTTCTGGAATTGCTTTTTCTATGATCCAACAGATATTAACAATTTGATCTCTGGTTCCTCTGCCTTTTCTAAATCCAGTTTCAACATCTGGAAATTCTTGGTTTATGTACTGCTGAAGCCTAACTTGGAGGATTTTGAGCATGACCTTGCAAGCATGTGAAATGAGTGCTATTGTGCAGTAGTTTGAACATTCTTTGGCATTGCCCTTGGGGTTATAATAAAAACTGACCTTTTCAGTCCTGTGGCCACTGCTGAGTTTTCCAAATTTGCTGGCATATTGAGTGCAACATTTTAAAAGCATCATCTTTAGGATTGGTTCCTCTGCCTTTTCTAAATCCAGTTTCAACATCTGGAAATTCTTGGTTTATGTACTGCTGAAGCCTAACTTGGAGGATTTTGAGCATGACCTTGCAAGCATGTGAAATGAGTGCTATTGTGCAGTAGTTTGAACATTCTTTGGCATTGCCCTTGGGGTTATAATAAAAACTGACCTTTTCAGTCCTGTGGCCACTGCTGAGTTTTCCAAATTTGCTGGCATATTGAGTGCAACATTTTAAAAGCATCATCTTTAGGATTTGAAATAGCTCAATTGGAATTCATCACCTCCACTAGCTTTGTCTGTAGTAATGCTTCCTAAGGCCCACTTGACTTTACACTTCAGGATATCTGGCTCTAGGTGAGTGACCACACTATCTGAACTGATCTTGCCATTTCTTCTTAATCTCTTCTTTGGTTAGGTCCCTTCCATGTCTATCCTTTATTATGCCCGTTTTTGCATGAAATGTTTCCTTGGTATTTCTAATTTTCTTGCAGAGATCTCTAGGAAAATCTTCAACATTTTAGGAATCAGTGAATTAAAATGGACTGGAATGGGTGAGTTTAATTCACATGACCACTATATCAATTACTGTGGATAAGAATCCCTTAGAAGAAGAGTCCAAATTGCAGTACTTTGGTGCAATCTCAAAAATGACAGAATGATCTCAGTTCATTCCAAGGCAAACAATTCAATAGCACAGTAATCTAAGTATATGTCCTAACCACTAATGCTGAAGACACCGAAGTTGAACAGTTCTATAAAGACCTACAAGACCTTCTAGAACTAACACCAAAAAAAGATGTCCTTTTCATCACAGGGAACTAGAACGTGAAAGGAGGACGTCAAGAGATACCTGGAGTAACAGGCAAGTTTGGCTTTGGAGTACAAAATGAGGCAGGCAAATGCTATCTGAGTTTTGCCAAATGAATGCACTGATCATAGAAAACACCCTCTTCCAACAACACAAGAGATAATTCTACACATGGAAATCACCAGATGGTCAATACTAAAATCGGATTGATTCTATTCTTTGCAAGTAAAGCTGGAGAACCTATATAGTCAGCAAAAACAAGACCAGGAGCTGACTGTGGTCAGGTCATGAATTCACTGCAAAATTCAGACTTACATTGAAGAAACTGGAGAATAACACTAGGCCATTCACATATGATATAAATCAATCCCCTTACAGTTATACAGTGGAGGTGCCAAACAGATTCAAGGGATTAGATCTGACAGACAGAGTGTCTGAAGAACTGTGGACAGAGGTTTGTAACACTGTACAGGAGGCAGTGATCAAAACTATCAGCACGAAAATGAAATGCAAAAAGGCAAATGGTTGCCTGAGGAGGCCTTACAAATAGCTGAGAAAAGAAGAGACACAAAAAGCAAAGGAGAAAAGGAAAAATATGCTCATTAGAATGCGGAGTCCCAAAGAACAGCAAGGAGAGATAAGAAAGCCTCCTTAAGTGAACAATGCAACCAGTTATGGGAATGTAAACAGACTGAATAGGCAAATATGCTTTAGTGATGGTAGATTAGAAATAATGGTCACATGCAGGATTTGGGAAGGAGAGAATTACGGTCAATTTTCTGGTTACTGATTTTCATGATCATATAATTTGTGATACCATTCCCTGAATTTGGGAATAATGGAAAATTGGAGAATTTGGCAAGGGGAAAATAGAAGGTTCACTTAAGCAAATTCTTAAGGGAAAAATAAAATAGATAGCTGTCTACATGGATGAAACTCAGGAGGAGGAGGGGGAAAAAAAAAATATGGGAATGTAAACAGACTGAATAGGCAAATATGCTTTAGTGATGGTAGATTAGAAATAATGGTCACATGCAGGATTTGGGAAGGAGAGAATTACGGTCAATTTTCTGGTTACTGATTTTCATGATCATATAATTTGTGATACCATTCCCTGAATTTGGGAATAATGGAAAATTGGAGAATTTGGCAAGGGGAAAATAGAAGGTTCACTTAAGCAAATTCTTAAGGGAAAAATAAAATAGATAGCTGTCTACATGGATGAAACTCAGGAGGAGGAGGGGGAAAAAAAAAACTACAGGAGTCCTGAAATATTCTCAATAATCATGAAATATTCACTCAAAATTAGAAGATTCTTAGTATAAAAACTATAAAAATGACTGATTATATTATACAACTCTTTCAATAAACATCACTTTGAGTCATTTCTGTCGTTGTTGTTTAGTTGCTAAAAGCTGTGTCACACTCTTTGTGACCCGATGGACTGTATCCTGTAGGTTCCACTTTCCAAATGGATTTCCCAGGTAAGAATACTGTAGTGGGTTGACATTTCCTTCTCCAGGGGATCTTCCTGACCCATGGATCCAACCTATGTCTCCTGCACATGCAAGTGGATTCTTTACCATTGAGCCACCAGGGAAGCCCTGACTCATTTGTAGTTTAATCGATCAAAATTATTCACATGATTCACAAGACTGAAAGAGTGAGTAGGCAACAGAACCCCACAACATGCAAGATTTCTCTAGACTCATGCCAGGGCTTCCCTGCTTGCGTTAGTGGTAAAGAATCTACCTGCATGTGCAGGAGACCTAAAAGACACGGGTTCAACCCTTGGGTTGGAAAGATCCCCTTGAGGAGGGTATGGCAAACCACTCCAGTATTCTTTCCTAGAGAATCCCCATGGAGAGAGGAGCCTGATGGGCTACAGTCCATAGGGTTGCAAAGAGTTGGACACAACTAAAGTGACAACATGCATGCATGGTCAGTCATTAACTCTGACATTGGATGTTTCTCTGAGAAACAGCCAAGCAGCTGTCTTTAAATGTAACTTTCCCAGTACTGGTATAAGTCATGTCTATGTATATTTGATATATTGCTCTGCATCATTTCTGTGGAACCATAAAATGCTATTCAATCTGGTATGAATTTTGGTAGATTCAAAATAAAGATCATCATGCCAGATATCTGAATCTACTTATGTTGTCACACTATGTGTTTGGATGTTTATTTGTAGAAATTTAAATCAAAACAATCTGATTAGGCCATGTGTGTATGTTAGTCACGCAGTTGTGTGTGACTCTTTGCAACTGCATGGACTGAAGCCCACCAGCTCCTCTGTCTACAGAATTCTCCAGACAAGATTACTGGAGTGGGTAGCCATTCCTTTCCCTAGGAAATCTTGCTGACCCAGGGATTGAACCCAGGTCTTCTACATTGCAGGCAGATTCTTTGCCATCTGAGACACCATGGAAGACCAGATACAAGGCATAAGTCTAATTTACAAAACCTCTTGGATGAGATTTTTAAGAGTTTTGGAAAACATGATAATTTTTCTGGACATATATGTTTCATAATAAAGAAAAAATACAGTTATCTAAAGCATATCTAAAAGCATAGCATATCTAACAGTATCCAATTAAGCTATACTCATGAGTATAAATCTTTTAAAGTAATAAAGAAAAAAATGCAAGATCCGTTTATGTTGTATTTTCTAAATGTCACAAGAGAATGAATAATTTGTGATATTAAAATAATTTCCATATTCAAATATAGACTTAAATTATTATACTATCATTCTACATAGGACTTTAGTGTTTCAGATGTCTGGGGATTTAAATGTTAGCTAAACCTCAATTGTGATTATGATTATTTAATTGGGTAGTTCTAATTTTTATCACTTTTGCATATTAAAAGAATAATTTTCAATTATTTTAACTATAAAAGTTTTGATTTGATATCAGTCTAAGAAACATCATCTTTGATTGTACTTGACATATGTAATTACTTTGATGAATATATATGCTTGATTTAAGTTTGTGTATTGAATATTTAAAAGGTAAACCTTTTCCTTTTTTTACTCACTGTCTTAAAATATGTCTTAGGCTGTACTAACAATATATAATGCACTAATCAACTACATCTATAATGATAGACTAAAAAGATTTTTATCTTAAATGTGTAATTCACAATGACATACCTGAAAAACATACCAAAATATTTCACTTCAGTTTGCATGTGGAAACACAGGTTTAGACAAATCAAAGACACACAAATTTCTATTAAGAATGCCCTAATTCCAAATGAGATGGTTGGATGGCATCACCAGTTCAACGGACATGAACTTGGGCAAACCTGGGAGAAGGTAAGGGACAGGGAAGTATGGAGTGCTGCAGCCCATGGCGTGGCAAAGAGTTGGACATGACTTGGAGACTGAGAAACAACAATTCCAAATCACTTATGTAGTTTATATTTCTCCACAGTGACAGGGGAAGAAATATAACAATAAACCAAGAGCCATTTCAGCACAATCATTCAATTTTATTTATAAATCAAAATAATTTCAATTTTATCTCTGTTCAAAATTGTAATTTAATGTAAAGAATCTCTTTTCTTTCCTTATTGAGTTACAGGAAAATCAGTGCTTTTCTAATCAAGATCTGACATTCACCATTTTAACTGGCAAAATAAAGGCTTTAAAATTAACTGTCTAGAACTGTAAACAGAAATAGAGAGTTTGCAATTGACTGTAAGGATATAAATGAAGAATAACAAAGAAACCTCAGCTCCCCTCAGTGATCAGAGAAATTCAACCTACAACAACTTTTTGTCCTGAACTATTCAGAGAACTGCAGCTCTCTAAAGGTGTTACAGATATGCTGGACAAAATAATTCTCAGAGCATAATAATGTGAGAACTACCTCACACAAAACCGAGCTCTGCAACTGTCTCCTGCATTTCAACTGTGAAACCAACCAATTTAAATCAAATCTCCTCATTTTTTTGCTGAGTAGATAGTTCCTTCTTGTCGCTAAATGAGCAAAACTCTATAATCCATAGTTTTTAAATTGTTTAATAAAGGCTTTTAACAAGGAAGTTAAACTGATAGGCCACAGAATTTGAAGAGCTGACAGTCAGGTGGATACTATCTTCTCAGTTACTTGCCTGTGTGCTATATTTTGAGAAAATAATTGGGTAACACTTTTCTTTCCTCCAAAAAGTCTCGAGATTTTACAGTCACATACCCAGTGTCAGCAGTGGCTTCATCAACAGCTACATAAAATGTGAAAATGCCACCAGGAAGTCCTGCTTCACATTTCAGAAATCTAATGTTAGTGGATGTATGGGTGTGTGGGTGTGGAAAAATAAGCTGTGTATGTAGCAAAATTTGTAACAGAATTTTTTTTTTTTTAAGTTTCCCAGAATATCATTCTGTAGGCAGGGGGCAACCAAGTGCTTCTGGGAGGAATGAACACTTTTGAGGAAGGTTTGTTTTTGTATCTGTTTCAGGCAAAAATGTCTTCTATTCCTAATGTGAAATATATGCAATAGAGTAAAATCATCTCACAGGTGGTAGATGATCGAACGTCAATTCCAGTCTTTCTGTGCCCCACAGGTAGAGATTTCAGAGATTTCATATAAAGCTACAAACACCATCAATACATGGAACACTATACTAACATTCTTTAAAGAATCTTTAAACTAAAATTCTTTAAAGAATTTTAAGAAAAAGGCAATGGAAATTTTCCAAAGCAAACTAGAGATGAAGTGCTATATTGACTCTTCTGTGCACATGAGACAAACAAGAGAAGGAAACAGTAAGAACATAAAATGCATTTATTAAAAATAATAAGCATGACAGTATTATCTCAATTTCTGCATGAGCCCCACTACAAGCAAAGTCTTGCTCCTCAAAATTCCATGGCAGGATACCAGATAGGAAAGAAATTCACCCTTAAGATATATTTGAGGGGATTTCCTGATGACTCAGTGATAAAGAGTCTGCCTGTCAATGAGGAAGACATGGATTTGATCCCTGGTCCAGGAATATCGCACAAGCTGTGGAGCATCTAAACCTGTGCACCACAACTTCTGAGCCTGTTCTCTCAAGCTCAGGAGCTGCAACTACTGGAGCCAGTGTGCCTGGATCCTGTGCTCAGCAGCAAGAGAAGCCACAGCAATGAGAAGCCCATGCACCACAAATAAAGAGTAGCCCCTGCTCACCACAACCAGAGAAAAGCCTTCACAGCAACAAAGATCCAGCAGGGCCAAAAATAAACAAAATTGTGAGGAAAAGAAAGTAAACTGGAGCTGATTATACAGAGTGAAGTAAGCCAGAAAGAAAAACACCAATACAGTATACTAAGGCATATATGTGGAATTTAGAAAGATGGTAACATAACCCTGTATGCAAGACAAAAGAGACACAGATGTACAGAACAGTCTTGGATTCTGAGGGAGAGGGAGAGGGTGGGATGATCTGGGAGAATGGCATTGAAACATGTATAATATCATATAAGAAACTAATCGCCAGTCCAGGTTCGATGCAGGATACAGGATGCTTGGGGCTGGTGCACTGGGATGGCCTAAAGGGATGGTGTGGGGAGGGAGGTAGGAGGGAGGTTCAGGATTGGGAATATGTGTACACCTGTGGTGGATTCATGTTGATGTATGGCAAAACCAATACAATATTGTAAAAAAAAAAAAAAAAAAAAAGGAAAGAAAGAAAGAAAGTAAACGGGCCATTAAGTCTAAAATAAATAAAATTATGAGAAAAAAGGTAAACTTAAGCCATTAAGTCTCACATAAATAAATGAAATTATGAGGAAAAAGGCAAACTTGAGCCACTAAGTCTATTTTTTAAAAAAAGAAAAGATATATTTGAAATGTTCCAATGTGGCTCCAAAAAACAATGGCAAGATTTCTAGCTTCAGCTCTAGTATAAAGAGCTTTGAAGACTTCGTTCTATTCCTTACAAACAAAACAACAAAAACTGAGCAAACTGTAAATCAGTACCTTCTTAAACTCTTCAGACAATTGAGGCCACAGGATAAGTACTACCATGAGGTCTGGAGAAACAAGTGAACCTGGAGTCATAGTCAATATCTCTGAACATTGAGAAGGAGCCACTGGAGCCATAAATTGAGAGGAACATTAAAAGGTAGTTTTGATGAATTGCTGGAAACCAAGTGTGGATTTAGATGAAACTGTTCAAGGCTGCAGTCTTCAGAGGGTCCCCAAACTTTCATGGCATTTATGTTCAAGAACCCCATCAGGTTCTCATGGTGAAGGTGCAATAAGTAATCCTTGTTAATTTTACATTACACCATAAGCATTCCGTCTAATAAAGCCCTGCATTTCTGGGAATGACTCTATCAGAGTCTTGTTCCAGAGCCCTGAAAGAAGGCCATTCCTCCCACTTGGCCTCTTCCTAACTTTCTGTCTCACATAGGGAGGGGGAATAAAAAATATACCAGAAGACAATATTATGAAGGTCAGAGGCCAGACATACAGGCCACTGAAAGACTGAGATAAATTAGCAAGTTATAGAATCCTCCTTAACACCTAATACCACACCATGGTCAGTCGCTTAAGCCGTGTTTGACTCTTGGTGACCCCATGGATGGCAGCCTGCCAAGCTCTTGTCCATGGGATTTCCTGACAAAAATACTAGAGTGGGCTGCCAGGCCCTCCTGCAGGGGATCTTCCTGATTCAGAGATCAAACCCGTGTCTCCTACGTCTTGCATCTCCTGGTCTCTTGCATTGCAGGTGATTCTTTACTGCTGAGCCACCGGGAAAGCATAATACCATACTAATAGGACTCAAATATAAAAATTGTGTCGTAGCTGGAAAAGCTATAAGACACAGACTCTATTTGAGGAAGAGTACTAAGGATCTTTGATAAGTAACTGGCAATCAAAGATAAAATAACAGATGCTAACATGTTCTGTTAAAAGATGCTTGCTCCTTGGAAGAAAAGCTATGACAAACCTAGAAAGCATATTAAAAAGCAGAGACATTACTTTGTCAACAAAGGTCCATCTAGTCAAGGCTATGGTTTTTCCAGTAGTCATGTGAGAGTTGGACTATAAAGAAAGCTGAGCGCTGAAGAATTGATGCTTTTGAACTGTAGTGTTGGAGAAGACTCTTGAGAGTCCCTTGGACTGCAAGGAAATCCAACCAGTCCATCCTAAATGAAATCAGGTCTGAATATTCATTGGCAGGATTGACGCTGAAGCTGAAACTCCAATGCTTTGGCCACCTGATGTGAAGAACTGACTCATGAAAAGACCCTGATGCTGGGAAAGATCAAAGGCAGGAAGAGAAGGGGATGACAGAGGATGAGATGGTTGGATGGCATCACTGACTCAATGGACATGAGTTTGAGTAAGCTCCAGGAGTTGGTGATGGAGAGGGAAGCCTGGCATGCTGCAGTCCATGGGTTGCAAAGAGTCAAACATGACCGAGTGACTGAACTGAACTGAACATGTTCAGAAAGAGTATGTTCCCTGACAGACACACATTACAAATCTAATGTGGGCTTGTTTGGAAGTTAACTTACTTATTGTTACTGCTTTCATGGCGCTAAGATACACCTGGCTGAGGGTTCCTGAAGAAATTCAGACTGGACCACAAGATTAATGCCACAGGCAAAATATAGTACAACAAAATGAATAGCAGAGTGAATATTGTAAAGGCCAACATCAAGTGTTTTATTTATAAAAAGCTATATCAACTAACCGTAATAAAATTTCAAAAACTTTAAAAAATTCAAAGGAAAAAAAAAAAAAAAAACTGTGTTGAGCTAGTATCATTGCCACCCTAGGTTCCCCAATATACGGCAGGGAGAAGGGTCAGCCAGTGTGAGACACTTGTGCCAGATTTTGAAAATGGAAGAAGAAATCATCTCTGGGGTCTTGAAGCAAATCTTGCACATAGGTGAGCTTTGAGAGTCATGCTCTGGTACAGCAGCTGAGAATGTTAAGCGCAAGGGCTCAGCAAAAAGGCGGAGGTCCACCATTACTATAGAGACAGGTCAGGACAATTTTCTCCTTTCACAGCTGACAATATCCTGATGAGACTGACGAAATTCACTGTTACTTCCATGTGAGTCCTGTGAATCAGTCGGTTTTAGGAACTCCTCTAATCTTCTTCACCTAACCGTTGCAACAATGGTTAGGCAAGCCTAAAATGGCCTGTATTAAATCCTTTGTTCTTCAAAATCTTATAATGGGTATTGTTTTCCTGACTGAAATTGGACTTTTCAACTAAATGAAGAATATTAATATACATAATTCAAATGGTTCAAAGTTTTAAAATAATTCTTCAAGAATTTGAGAGAAAATTATTCTAAATGATTTGTGGCTTTCTTCTATCTTAGAATTAGAGTGGTTAATTTAATATTTCTGGGCCTGCATTTCCTCTCCCAGATGAGGGCAGTGGCCAAAACGCTTTCTAGTTCTGCACTCTACAAGTCCACAGTGTGAAGATTAATTAGGTTAGAGAGATGACAAAGACTAATATCCACACTGTAAATATTCGTGGTGTGGTGAATTTAACAGAATGGATAATTTGTGTTGACATAATAAATCATTGGCTAACTTTTTTGTAGTAAAATACAATTATAAAATATAACGGACACATTCTTCTTATAACAAATCTTTGTATTTCTCATGTATATGATGAATTCTGATGACTTCATACCTCTATATGGGTAGCAAATATTTATGGTGATAAAAAATGATTAATCAAGATTCTATTTTAATCTTGTACCTTGATGATGCTAATCACTAGAAAGTAATATATTTGGTTATATTATGGCTCAGCAGGTAAACAATCTGCCTGAAATGCAGAAGACTCAAGAGAAGTAGGCTCAATCCCTGGGTCAGGAAGATCCCCTAGGAAAAAAAAAAAAAGGCAACCCACTCCAGTATTCTTGCCTGGAAAACTCCATGAACAGGGAAGTCTGGTGGGCTATAGTTCAAAGGGTCACAAAAAGTCAGACATGACTGAGAGACTAAATACACACATATTCCAAACACAAGGTCTTATCCCACTGTCTTTTATGTGAGCTTTGATAAATTACCACAAATCTGATGGCTTTAAACAAACAATATATTTCTTTTCTTTACAGTTCTGTATGTCATTGAGTCTGAAAAAGGCTTTATTGGGCCAAAATCAAAGTGTCAGCACGGCTGTACTCATTCTGGAGGTTCTACAGGAAACCTGTTTCCTTGCTGTCTTTAGCTTTTACTGCCAGCAGGGTAGTAACCTGCTTCAGTAGTCACACTGTTTTTTGTTTTTGTTTTTTTTTTTCTATCTGTTGTCAAATTTCCCTCTACTTTCCTCCAATACCCTGGAGAAAGGAAAGGCTCAGTTCAGTTCAGTTCAGTTCAGTCGCTCAGTTGTGTTCGACTCTTTGCGACCCCATGAATCACAGCACGCCAGGCCTCCCTGTCCATCACCAACTCCTGGAGTTCACTCAGACTCGTGTCCATCCAGCCTTCTCATCCTCTGTCGTCCCTTTCTCCTCCTGCACCCAATCCCTCCCGGCATCAGAGACTTTCCCAATGAGTCAACTCTTTGCATGAGGTGGCCAAAGTACTGGAGTTTCAGCTTCAGCATCATTCCTTCCAAAGAAATCCCAGGGCTGATCTCTTTCAGAATGGACTGGTTGGATCTCCTTGCAGTCCAAGGGACTCTCAAGAGTCTTCTTCAACACCACAGTTCAAAAGCATCAATTCTTCAGCGCTCAGCTCTCTTCACAGTCCAACTCTCACATCCATACATGACCAATAGAAAAACCATAGCCTTGACTAGACGGACCTTTGTTGGCAAAGTAATATCTCTGCTTTTGAATATGGTATCTAGGTTGGTCATAACTTTTCTTCCAAGGAGTAAGCGTCTTTTAATTTCATGGCTGCAGTCACTATCTGCAGTGATTTTGGAGCCCTCCAAAATAAAGTCTGACACTGTTTCCCCATCTATTTCCCATGAAGTGATGGAACCAGATGCCATGATCTTCATTTTCTGAATGTTGAGCTTTAAGCCAACTTTTCCCTCTCCACTTTGGATCACAATATACTGTGGAAAATTCTGAAAGAGATGGGAATACCAGACCACCTGACCTGCCTCTTGAGAAACCTGTATGCAGGTCAGGAAGCAACAGCTAGAAATGGACATGGAACAACAGACTGGTTCCAAATAGGAAAAGGAGTACGTCAAGGCTATATACTGTCACCCTGCTTATTTAACTTCTATGCAGAGTACATCATGAGAAACACTGGGCTGGAAGAAACACAAGCTGGAATCAAGATTGCTGGGAGAAATAGCATCACTATATATTCCATAAATATTAAATGTATAACAACAAATATTATGAATTAAATTAAAGCGATACTTGGGAAATTAGAAGAAATACAGTCATCTGAAAAGCACAACTTGTAAAAACTATTAGAAGAAAGAAACACTAAAAATGCCTATTGTTTTAAACAAATAAACATAAATCTTTCTACAAGAATGTTCAAATAGTTTTATTAGTAAATTCCTTCAACTATTTAACAAATATTGTTTAACTAAAGAGAATATTATCTATTTCTTCCAGTTTTCAAAATCTTACAATGACATTACTAAAAAAGAAAAAAAAAATACATCAATATCTTCCAGAAATTTAGATGTTAAAATTCTCAAGAAATATTTGCAAATTGAATTTGTGATGCATAAAAAATTAATACAACATGACTACAAGGACTACATCCAGGAATGAAATGTGGTGTAACATCTGAAAATCAACAGACAGACATCACCATATTAAACAGCCAAAGGAAAAAATGCATCATCCAAGTAAATAAGAATAAGAACTTGCCCAAATTAAATATGTATTGTGGATAAAATCTCTCAACAAGTCAGAAATAGAGGAGGTCCTTCTCATCATTAATGGTGACATACTGAATGTTTTTACCCTAAAAAGGGTACATCTGTCACTTCAGCATGTTCTTTGAGGACCTTGTCTGTGTAAAATCATTAAAAAGGAAGAGGTTGCATGAAGACTGAAAAAGAAGAAATGTTACTGTTTATTTTCAGATGACATGATAGCTCACATTGTAAGGAATGAACATTAGCAATAATGAAAAAACTAACAGTAAATGGATAGAGCTGGTAACAGAATTCAAGGCCAATAAGATGGAACTTCAATGTAATGGGGAAAACAAAAAATCTTCTAGAATAAAAGCTAGTTGATTCATGGGGTCGCAAAGAGTCAGACACGACTGAGCAACGAACTGAAATGAACTGAATATGTTCATAAATCTCAGACCACAAAAATTTCTTAGATGTGACACAAATTAACTTATCTACAAGGGAAAAACACCCTGCCCATAAAGATAACCTACTAAAATGAAAGAGAAAACCAATAACTATAAAAAAAAATATTTCCAACAATACATATCTCTAACAAAGAACTTTTATAGAAAACACATAAAGAACTCTTGTATGTAAGTATTAAAGGGCAAACTCTATAGTTCTAAAATGAGTAGACACTTGAGCAGGTGCTCCACAAGGATGTGTGACTGTTACATAAAGAAATAAAAAGATATTTAAAGTATTTACTGATCAGGAAAATGCAAACTAAAACCATAAATAGACACTTTGTCACATTAACTAGGATAGCTAAAATAAAGACAACATTAGAACATGCAGCAATTGTAACTCCAATGTACTATTAGTGGGTGTGTAAAATGATTCAAGTCTTTTAAAGTATTATTTATCAGTTACAAGATAAAAATACACCTACCTATGACTGAGCAATTCCAGCCATCCAAAAGAAGGAAAAATGTAAACATGTAAGTGCTGTTAATAGTATCTTTATTCATCTCACAAAAAAACTGGAGGGGAAAACAACATTTCCATTAACATTTGAATGAATAAACAGATTGTGATAAATTTATTTTATCAAACAATTATCAATAATAAGAAATGACTTACTAATTCATAAAACAAATAGATCAACATCAAAAATATGATGCTGAATAAAAAAGCCAAATACAGCAATACATAGTGTGTATTTTCATTTGTTTGATTCTATTATAGCTTGGTTAACCTAATGTACAGAGATAACAATTGGAAGAGTGACTATACATATTATTCTATGTAAATTTTGTTTCTATCAAAAAGAGTTTGAAGAGGAAAAAAGGAATTGGCAAAAAAAATAAAATACTTACTGTATTGACTCAGTAATCTCATTTTTAAGAGTTTCCCATGTGAGTTGGAAACTTACATTGACATAAAGTCTGTATACAAAGCTTATATCCACTTTATTTATAATCACTAAAACCAGGAGACAACCCAAATATCTCTCACTGGATAAATGGCTAAACAAACTCTCATATAATTGAATGCTACTCAGCAATAAAAGAACACTAAGCTATTGATTCATGCAACAATGTGAATAAATCTTAAATGTATTTTGTTAAGTGAAAGAAGCCAGGTCCCAAAGGCTACATATTATATGGTCTCATATGACTCTGGAATAAACAAAATAATAGGGAGAGGAAAAGATCCATGGATGTCAACAGCGGGGCTTAGACAGAGGTTATCTACAAAGGGGCAGCAAGCAGAAGTATTTGGAGATGATAGAACTGTTTTGTTTAGTATTGCTTGATGGATAGGGGCTTTCCAGGTGGCACAGTGGTAAAGAATCCACCTGCCAATGCAGGAGACACCAGAGACATGGGTTCAATCCCTGGGTCGAGAAGATCTCCTGGAGTAGAAAATGGCAATCCACTCCAGTATTCTTGCCTGAAGATTCCATGAACGAGAAGCCTGGCCAGCTACAGTCCATGGAGTTGAAAAAGAGTTAGGTACAACTGAGTGACTGAGAACTGCGTGGTGGATACATGATTATGAATTTGTCATAACCCATTGAATTGTGCCCACAGAATGAAGTTCCCTACATTCATGTTTAAAAGTAAAAACAGCAATAAGAAAACATAGTGTCAAGGGGTCCCAGAATGGAATGCAAAATGTATAGGAAGAATTTAATTATAACAAATATAAAAGGTATAATCACATTGAAGGAAGTGAGTAAAGGAGCTGATGTACCTACTTTGGAAGTGTTTTGACTGGGCACTGCAGAGACAAAGATTTTGTATAAAAACACTGCACACTAGTTAGTACATTTCTTCCACATGAGGATTTGGATGAGTAATTCTGAAACTATATGTATATTAGGGTTGTATAAATAAGTTCATTATCAATAATAAGAACAAATTTTCTTACTGTTGAAGAGAAAATTTCAAAGAAGGAAAGGAGAATGATAGATTGATCTTGCGGTGCTGTACTGTAGTGAGACACCAGTATGAATTCACATTTTGTTTTCATGTGAATATGTGTTTCTGTGCATTACCAGCTATTCATATGTATGTGATACATATTATGTGGAGATGTGGAGCTCTATGTACACATGAATTAGTACACATACATACATTTCCTAGCTCTGTCTACTGAGTAGGCCCAAAAAGAGATGTCACCTCAATAATAGTGAATTTATCTAGCATCAAGATCATGGTTTCTGAGTACCACTTGCCAATAGCATAGAACAAAGGATCCTTGAAAAATAGTTAATATTCCTTCCTGGCTGGAGAAGGTAAAATACAAGATAAGCCTGGAACAACCTGTGGGAGATAAGAATAAACAACAACCACAAAAAGATGGAGACAATTTAAAAGGAGCATACAAAAGTATGAAAGTGTTCCTGGGGGTTAAGCTCAAACAATATGAAGAAAAATTCTTTATAAAGATAGTACTCTTTTTGAACTAAAGGATAAAATATGTATCTATGAGTTCATACAGTTATAAATAATTGATTGAATACATTTATTCAATTTAGAAATGTGGAATCAATGAGGAGATATAAAATCCCTATTAGAACACCACAGTGAGATTCACTGATGAATGTTAAAATTAGTAACTGAATGATTCAGGAAAAGCAAAATATTTGTATAGCTTCAGTGTAATGCCTCATAATATCTATGAATTACCAGTGAGGAGGGGGATTTACAGTGTAGAAACCTGCCAGATATCTCCTCATTCACATGATCAAGCTTAACATCACAAGTAGACAGTCACAATAATATTCTGCTTCCCTCAATATGATACGATGTAAAAGACAATTCACCTCTATAGTATTTTTCCCTAAAATGCATGGCTTCAGTTGGACGAGAGAATTTTAAAATAACCACAGTTGCAGGATATTCTAAAAAATTCTACAAAATTATTTAACAGCAAGATTCAATTCTCTAGTCATGAAAGACAAGATTGAGAAACTATCACAGATTGGAAGTATCAAGGAAGAAAAATGAACAAAATATAGGCTCTAATTGAATCATGCAACAAGAGAAAATATATGTAAATGGAAAGACTGGTGAAAGCAAGATAAAGTCTATAGTTATTTAATAAAACACCAATGTTAATCTTTTAATTTTGACAAATGTGCCCTGCTTATACGAAACATTATTATTAAGAGAGACTGAAAAATGATATACAGAAATTCTCTATATTATCTTTGGTACTTTTCTGTGAATCTAAAATTATTTCCAAATTATTTTACAAAACATCTGAGTCTTTTTACATGTTTCTGAAATATGAAAAGACTATGGAGATTACCAATTCTTCAGAAAATTTTGTGACTTATCTTGCAAGATAAGCTGAGGATGACACATATGTTAGAGACAAGATTTTATTAAAAATATTCAGCTTTTTATAGAATAAAAATGGATATTAAAGATTCAGTTCAGTTCAGTTCAGTCGCTCAGTCATGTCCAATTCTTTGCGACCCCATGAATAGCAGCACACCAAGCCTCCCTGTCCATCACCAACTCCCAGAGTTCACTCAGACTCATGTCCATCGAGTCAGTGATGCCATCCAGCCATCTCATTCTCGGTCGTCCCCTTCTCCTCCCGCCCCCAATCCCTCCCAGCATCAGGGTCTTTTCCAATGAATCAACTCTTCGCATGAGGTGGCCAGAGTACTGGAGTTTCAGCTTCAGCATCATTCCTTCCAAAGAAATCCCAGGGTTGATCTCCTTCAGAATGGACTGGTTGGATCTCCTTGCAGTCCAAGGGACTCTCAAGAGTCTTCTCCAACACCACAGTTCAAAAGCATCAATTCTTCTGCGCTCAGCCTTCTTCACAGTCCAACTCTCACATCCATACATGACCACAGGATAAACCATAGCCTTGACTAGACGGACCTTAGTCGGCAAAGTAATGTCTCTGCTTTTGAATATGCTATCTAGGTTGGTCATAACTTTTCTTCCAAGGAGTAAGCGCCTTTTAATTTCATGGCTGCAGTCACCATCTGCAGTGATTTGGAGCCCAAAAAAACAAAGTCTGACACTGTTTCTACTGTTTCCCCATCTATTTCCCATGAAGTGATGGGGCCAGATGCCATGATCTTTTCAGCTTCAGCATCATTCCTTCCAAAGAAATCCCAGGGTTGATCTCCTTCAGAATGGACTGGTTGGATCTCCTTGCAGTCCAAGGGACTCTCAAGAGTCTTCTCCAACACCACAGTTCAAAAGCATCAATTCTTCTGCGCTCAGCCTTCTTCACAGTCCAACTCTCACATCCATACATGACCACAGGATAAACCATAGCCTTGACTAGACGGACCTTAGTCGGCAAAGTAATGTCTCTGCTTTTGAATATGCTATCTAGGTTGGTCATAACTTTTCTTCCAAGGAGTAAGCGCCTTTTAATTTCATGGCTGCAGTCACCATCTGCAGTGAATTTGGAGCCCCAAAAAATAAAGTCTGCCACTGTTTCTACTGTTTCCCCATCTTGACCCCCTACTAACCTACATTCTCACTTCCCATTCATGGTTGCTGCTGCTGTTGCTAAGTCACTTCAGTTGTGTCCCAATCTGTGCGACCCCAGAGACAGCAGCCCACCAGGCTCCCCCGTCCCTGGGATTCTCCAGGCAAGAACACTGGAGTGGGTTGTCATTTCCTTCTCCAATGCATGAAAGTGAAAAGTGAAAGTGAAGTTGCTCAGTCGTGTCTGACTTTTAGGGACCCCATGGACTGCAGCCCACCAGGCTCCTCCGTCCATGGGATTTTCCAGGCAAGAGTACTGGAGTGGGTGCCATTGCCTTCTCCACATTCATGGTTAGACCTCTTTAAATGTTTTTACAGCTTTATTGAGACAAAACTGATATATAATAAACTGCACATGATTAACATAAGCTATTTGTTAGTTTTATATATATGTATATGGAATCATTATCATAATCAAAAAAATAAACACATGCATCATCTCCAAACACCTCTTCCTGTTTCTTAGTTACGTTTTTGCTCATGTTCTACCCTCTGCCTACAAGACTCAAATCCTTATTTTGACTGGTGGATCCTAGACCTTGAGGGCTTAGCTTACAGTTCCCTCATTCAAAATGGCTTCCTTGATTATTAATTAGTTCCATACACCACCTGATTTATGCATCTCCAACTTTCACTTGACTTACTACTTTACATCATGACTTTGTGTCTGTGGCAATTCTCAGAATAAAAGGTGATATTGATGATGGAAGAAATTTTGTTTCACCATTGTATCCACAGACCTCAATACAGATAAACTACTAAACAGACATTCCTCAAATTATATTATCCCACGTTTTTATACACTTTGCAGAAACACATGCCTCTAACTGTTAAAACATTTTATTTCAGACAATATTATTGGACAAATAAAACCACCATGCTTGTTACGATTCAAGAGGTCTATGAAACAACAGGATTGTCTTTTTTAATTAAAAGCCAATGGTGTGTGTATTTAATTATTTTGGTTAATCAAAACATTCTTAAAACGTTCTTAAAAATGTGAGTGTTATGAGTTCAGTGCCTCTACTATTCCAAAACTCTCATTATTTAATGAAAGTACTGACTTCCAAATACAGTTTGTGTGTTTATTTTGTAACCTATGACTGCTTTATTATACAATTAAATGTTCTTCATCAGTGATTAAGAACTTCACATATGAATTTATATGAGATTCATTATTATATTTTGGTACAATAGTTCATTATCATAACTGTCTTAAATGAACATATCCCAGGCACCCTGCTAAGTACTTTATATGTATTATCACAACAAATTTTTAATAAAAACTTATTAGGCTTTATTACCCCCTTTTATTGATAAGCTGAGACTCAGAAAAGAAAGTTGAGAGGTGCAGCAATGATTACCTGGTAAAAATGCCTTTTAAACTATAATAAATTAAGTCATTTTAATTCCTACACACCTCATCAACACTTGCACTTAGTACAACATCTACCAGGCACAGGGGTACAGATTAATTGACTTGTATCATAAAACAGAATAATTCTAAAACTATAACTTGCATTTTTGTAGCCCTTTACAATTTTTAATATGCTTTGACAAACTTTACCACTTCACAGACCTGAAGTAGTTAAAGGCAGATTTATGTCTCACTGCATAGTTAAGGAACAAGCTGAGTGCCTTGAAATGATTAGAAAGATCACAAAACAACCTATTTCTTCTGACTCTTGGATAGTGAGTATCTTCCCTCTAGCCTTCCTGTTAATAAACAATGTTTATTCTCACCTCATGGTCTTTACACTTACATTTCCCTCCTACCAGAAATTCTTTCATTCCGTATACTTTAATGTCACACTTCCCTTCTTCATTGTAATCAGGGCTTCATTGCTAAGTCACTTCAGTCGTGTCCTACTCTGTGCGACCCCATAGACGGCAGCCCACCAGGCTCCCCTGTCGTGGGATTCCCCAGGCAAGAACACTGGAGTGGGTTGCCATTTCCTTCTCCAATGCATGAAAGTGAAAAGTGAAGTCGCTCAGTCATGTCCAACTTAGCAACCCCATGGACGGCAGCCTACCAGGCTCCTCCATCCGTGGGATTTTCCAGGCAAGAGTACTGGAGTGGGGTGCCATTGCCTTCCCCTTCTAAAATATCTACTCATACATTTCACTTCCTTTAGGGTAAAAAATCTTCAGTCTTACTTAGGGGGGGTGAATCTTTAATCTTACTACTTACAGAACTTTTTTCATAGAAGTTTCTGTCTATAAATTATAATTCATAGAAGTCACATTTGACTGAACCCTAGATCCTAAAACCATATCTAGCCAAATTTATCTGTTTATGAAAAATTGGTAGTCATATTCCTCCAAATTTATTGACTATCATATGTAGGTTTAGTTTTAATGAGGGAACAATTTTAAAAGGCTGTGAATATTACTGTGGTACATTTTGATTAACCACATCAAGACTTTGTGATTATATATTAAACCAGTGGCTCATACACTAATTGATTAATGATCTCAGTCTGATGGTAGAATATAGCTGTTATTTTCATTAATAAATACATTTAATACTGTTTTTTAAACCAAAAAATAGTGCTTATTTTTACTTTATTAAAGAGTTAACATATATTAAAATTTACATTTTATAAAACCCTATGTATGTAATTTTTTAAATGTGCTGCAATGTCAATTGTCAATATTAAAAAGTTAGATTATAATACTAATAAAAATATCAGCATAATATAGATTAATTTTGCCTATATTAATTACTTGATGGACTTTGAGCTATACATTCTTCACAACAGTGATTAAGTGACAGTCAAATATTAGTTATTTCTCTTCAGAACAATGAGCCTCAATAATTCTTTACTAATTCTAATGAGACATTTCTTTAAATATCCTGTGTTGTATCATTTTCAGATTAAAGACTTCATTAGAATGTACTTCTGGTATTTCGATCAGAAGTAAATTATACACAGCCTACTGAAAAATCACTACACTGCTCTGCTCTATCAATTGATTGTGACAAATTAATAACACCATTCAATCTTATAATGCAAAATGAATTTGGGTCAGGCTGAAAAAATATTTAGAGTTTCATTTGATATACTTTTTAATAATTCTCAATTTTATAACATTTTGTAGTTATAACAGGCAAACTGAATAGAGCAAAAGAAGTCTGTGGTATAATTTCTATTTAGAAGTAAAAGATTACCTTAATCATTATAATTCTTAGTTCTTTGAAAAAATGTTGCTGGTAATACTTTTGATAAAATAATAGACAAAGTCCTTTTATAATTTCCATGCTATAATTATTAATATTTTAACTTATATACTATATTAGTAAAGTGGCAAAGTTTTAATATGGAAACTGATTCATCTTTTTACAAGTTTCATATCAAAAATCATTGCTTTGGAAGAGAAAGAAGTAATAAATTTTACTTTACTCATTTTTTAATATTTTTAATTGTTTTATATATATATGTAGCAGAATTTATCATCTTAGCCACTTTTAAATGTATGACTCAATAATGTTAAGTATGTCACACTGTTGTGATTCATTTACATCTAAATAACATGTTAGTAATGAATCATCAATATGTTCTGAAAATCATAACTGAACAGAACCTAAGAAAAATTACAAAATAAGCAAATGGTGGTCCATGGATCATAAAGGTAAGACACAACCTACTATGATAATGAAATCCAACATTCTCGCACTGTGTTGGAAACTGTTCAGGTAATGATAATCTATGTATCAGTAGCTGGATCAGATAAATTTGGTTGTAGTCAACAATAAATAAAAGTTTGATCCAGTTTGTTCTGACTCTAAATATATGATATTTTAATCAAATTTTTCTATTAAAGATCTAGGCTAATGAAGACTATAGCTAAAGTCTCTGTAAACAAATTGCTTTTACAGGTGCTATTATTAAAGCCCATAATATGGGCTTTAAAAACAGCCCATATTATGGGCTTCAAAACAGTCCAGGTCTGCTTGAATTCACATTCTTTGTTTGAAAGCAACCTATGTGGACTTAGGTAAGCCCCTGAAACTCTTAGAGCCTCAGTTTCTTCATCTGAATAGTCACTTTTCATTTAGAAATGGAGATACAGAGATAATAATAATGTTCACCCAAAACTTGTTATGGGACTCGATCCACTTTTATGATTGTAATTCTTTACAGTTCAAAACAGATCTCTGATATTAGACCAGCTAGGTTCAAAACTGAATTCAAACCCTTTTAAGCTCATTGCTGTTGCCGCTGTTTAGTCACTAAACAGGGTACAACTCTGTGACCCCGTAGACAGCAGCGTGCCTGCCTTCTCTGTCCTCCGCTATTTTTCCCGGCATGTGTGGGCTTAGTCACTCAGTCGTGTCCTACTCTTTGCAACACCGTGGACTGTAGCCCGCCAGGCTCCTCTGTCCATGGGGGTTCTCCAGGCCAGAATACTGGAGTGGGTTGCTATGTCCTCCTCCAGAGGACCTTCCCAACCTAGGGATCGAACCCAGGTTTCCTGCATTGCAGGCGATTCTTTACTGTCTGTGCTCAAAATCATGTCCATTGACTCAGTGATACTATCTAATCATTTCATCCTCTGCTACTCCCTTCTCATTATGCCTTCAATATTTCAGAAATTCAGGGCTTTTCTCAATGAGTTGGCTCTTTGCATCAGGTGGCCAAGGTATTGGAGTTTCAACTTCAGTCTTTCCAATGAATATCCATGGTTGATTCCTTTAGGATTAGTGACTGATTTGATTTCCTTGCAGTCCAAGGGACTCTCAAGAGTTTTCTCCAGCACCACAACCCAAAAGAATGAATTCTTCAGTGCTCAGCCTTCTTTGTGGTCTAACTGACATCCATACATAATTACTGGAAAAACCATGGCTGTGCCTATATGGACTTTTGTCGGCAAAGTGATGTCTCTGCTTTAAAATATGACATCTAGGTTTGTCATAGCTTTCCTTCCAAGGAGGAAGTGTCTTTTAATTTCATGGCTGCAGCTACTATTCACCTTGGTTTTGGAGCCAGGAAAATAAAATCTGTCACTACTTCCAATTTTTCCCTTTCTATTTGCCATGAAGTGATGAGACCAGATGCCATGATCTTCATCTTTTGAATGCTGAGTTTTAAGCCAGCTTTTTCAGTCTCTTCTTTCACCCTATTCAAGAGGCTATTTAGTTCCTCTTTGCTTTGTACCATAGGGGTAGTGTCATCTGTGTATAAAAAGTTATTGATAATTTCTCCCAGCAATTTTGATTCTAGCTTGTGATTCATCCATCCTGGCATTTCATATGATGATGTACTCTGCATGTAAGTTAAATAAGCAGGTTGACAATACACAGTCTTGTCATACACCTTTACCCATTTGGAACCAGCCGATCGTTCCATGTCCAGTTCTACCTGTTGCTTCTTCTTCTTCTTCTTCTTCTTTTTAAATAACAACTATTTATCTATACCAAAGTTCCATTTGAGTGTCACTACGAATCCCATTGCTGAAAACTCGTTTTGTGTTTTGTTTCCCCTTTTGGCTGGTTTTGTGATTCATTTGAGCTTCATTGTGGCTCAGCAATTAAAGAATCTGCCTGCAATGCAGGAAACACAGGAAACACTGCTTTGATCCCTGGGCCAGGAAAATGGGAGAGAATGGCAACACACTCCAGTATTCTTGCCTGAAAAAATGGTGGGCTACAGTCCAATGGGTCACAGTCAGAAACGACTAATAAACTAAGCACAGATTAAGCTCAGTGATCATTTAACTAAGCTTGAAGAATTCAGAGTAAGGTCTAATTTACTCACTAAAAGGAATTCTTACTCATTTTTCTTCAATTCTCATATTCTAAATCTTTCTTTCCAGTGCTTTCAAAATATATAGAAAATATAAGATTTGTACTTAATAGTTGTGAACTCGAGATTTGTTAAATACAATTGGACACATTTATTTGTGTGTGCATGCATGTATACACATCCATTAAAGTTCTATTAAAGTTTTTGTATTAATGCTTTCCATCATACTACTTTTTGCCTAAACAGCCAAAATCATGAATGCTATATTCTCAATGAATCATTATTTCTATAGGAAAAACAAATACACTTCCAACTACAAAATAGTATACATTAGAATATCTGATGCTATTTTTCCTTTCTATGTGTGTTCAGTTCAGTTCAGTTGCTCAGTCGTGTCTGACGCTTTGCGACCCCGTGAATTGCAGCACACCAGGTCTCCCTATCCATCACCAACTCCCGGAGTTCACTCAAACTCACATCCATCGAGTCGGTGATGCCATCAAGCCATCTCATCCTCTGTCATCCATTTCTCCTCCTGCCCACAATCCCTCTCAGCACCAGAGTCTTTTCCAATGAGTCAATTCTTCACATGAAATGGCCAAAGTACTGGAGTTTCAGCTTTAGCACTGTTCCTTCCAAAGAAATCCCAGGGTGGATCTCCTTCAGAATGGACTGGTTGGATCTCCTTGCAGTCCAAGGGACTCTCAAGAGTCTTCTCCAACACCACAGTTCAAAAGCATCAATTCTTCTGCGCTCAGCCTTCTTCACAGTCCAACTCTCACATCCATACATGACCACAGGAAAAACCATAGCCTTGACTAGACGGACCTTAGTCAGCAAAGTAATATCTCTGCTTTTGAATATGCTATCTAGGTTGGTCATAACTTTTCTTTCAAGGAGTAAGTGTCTTTTATTTCACAGCTGCAGTCACTATCCTAAGTGATTTTGGAGCCCAAAAAAATAAAGTCTGACACTGTTTCCACTGTTTCCCATCTATTTCCCATGAAGTGATGGGACCAAATGCCATATATTCGTTTTCTGAATGTTGAGATTTAAGCCAGCTTGCTCACTTTCCACTTGCACTTTCATCAAGAGGCTTTTTAGTTTCTCTTCACTTTCTGCCATGAGGTTATTGATATTTCTCCCAGCAATCTTGATTCCAGCTTGTGTTTTTCCAGTCCAGTGTTTCTCATGATGTACTCTGCATAGAAGTTAAATAAGCAGGGTGACAATATACAGCCTTGAAGTACTCCTTTTCCTATTTGTAACCAGTCTGTTGTTCCATGACCAGTTCTAACTGTTGCTTCCTGACCTGCATACACATTTCTCAAGAGGCAGGTTAGGTGGTCTGGTATTCCCATCTCTCACAATTTTCCACAGTTTATTATGATCCATACAGTCAAAGGCTTTGGCATAGTCAATAAAGCAGAAATAGATGTTTTTCTGGAACTCTCTTGCTTTTTCCATGATCCAGTGGATGTTGGCAATTTGATCTCTGGTTCCTCTGCCTTTTCTAAAACCAGCTTGAACATCAGGGAGTTCACGGTTCACGTATTGCTGAAGTCTGGCTTGGAGATATTTGAGCATTACTTTACTAACATGTGAGATGAGTGCAATTGTGTGGTAGTTCGAGCATTCTTTGGCATTACCTTTCTTTGGGATTGGAATGAAAACTGACCTTTTCCAGTCCTGTGGCCACTGCTGAGTTTTCCAAATTTGCTGGCATATTGAGTGCAGCACTTTCACAGCATCATCTTTCAGGATTTGAAACAGCTTCACTGGAATTCCATCACCTCCACTAGCTTTGTTCATAGTGATGCTTTCTAAGGCTTACTTGACTTCACATTCCAGGATGTCTGGCTGTAGATGAGTGATCATACCATCATGATTAGCCAGGTCTTGAAGATCTTTTTTGTACAGTTCTTCTGTGTATTATTGCCATCTCTTCCTAATATCTTCTGCTCATGTTAGGTCCATACCATTTCTGTCCTTTATCGAGCCCATCTTTGCATGAAATATTCCCTTGGTGTCTCTAATTTCCTTGAAGAGATCTCTAGTCTTTCCCATTCTGTTCTTTTCCTCTATTTCTTTGCATTGATTGCTGAAGAAGGCTTTCTTATCTTTTCTTGCTATTCTTTGGAAAAAACTCTGCATTCAGATGCTTATATCTTTCCTTTTCTCCTTTGCTTTTTGCTTCTCTTCTTTTCACAGCTATTTGTAATGCTTCCCCAGACAGCCATTTTGCTTTTTTGCATTTCTTTGCCATAGGGATGGTCTTGATCCCTGTCTCCTGTACAATGTCACGAACCTCATTCCATAGTTCATCAGGCACTCTATCTATCAGATCTAGGCCGTTAAATCTATTTCTCACTTCCACTGTATAATCATAAGGGATTTGATTTAGGTCATACCTGAATGGTCTAGCAGTTTTCCCTACTTTCTTCAATTTAAGTCTGTATTTGATAATAAGGAGTTCGTGATCTGAGCCACAGTCAGCTCCTGGTCTTGCTTTTGCTCACTATATAGAGCTTCTCCATCTTTGGTTGCAAAGAATATAATCAGTCTGACTTTGGTGTTGACCATCTGGTGATGTCCATGTGTAGAGTGTTCTCTTGTGTTGTTGTAAGATGGTGTTTGCTGTGACCAATGCATTTTCTTGGCAAAACTCTATTAGTCTTTGCCCTGCTTCATTCTGCATTCCAAGGCCAAATTTGCCTGTTACTCCAGGTGTTTCTTGACTTCCTACTTTTGCATTCCAGTCCCCTATAATGAAAAGGACATCTTTTGGGGGTGCTAGTTCTAAAAGGTTTGTAAGTCTTCATAGAACTGTTCAACTTCAGCTTCTTCAGTGTTACTGGTTGGGGCATAGATGTGGATTACCGTGATATTGAATGGTTTGCCTTGGAAACGAACAGAGATCATTCTGTTGTTTTTGAGATTGCATCCAAGTAGTGCATTTCAGACTCTTTTGTTGACCATGATGGCTACTCCATTTCTTCTGAGGGATTCCTGCCTGCAGTAATAGATATAATGGTGATCTGAGTTAAATTCACCCATTCCAGTCCATTTTAGTTCGCTGAATCCTAGAATGTCAACATTCGCTCTTGCCATCTCTTGTTTTACCACTTCCAATTAGCCTTGAGTCATGGACCTGACATTCCAGGTTCCTATGCAATATTGCTCTTTACAGCATCAGACCTTGCTTCTATCACCAGTCACATCCACAACTTTGGTATTGTTTTTGCTTTGGCTCCATCCTTTCATTCTTTCTGGAGTTATTTCTCCACTGATCTCCAGTAGCATATTGGGCACCTACTGACTCAGGGAGTTCCCCTTTTAGTATCCTATCATTTTACCTTTTCATACCTTTCATGGGGTTCTCAAGGCAAGAATCCTGAAGTGGTTTGCTATTCCCTTCTCCAGTGGACCACATTCTGTCAGACTTCTCCACCATGACCTGCCCATCTTGAGTGGCCCCACAGGGCATGGCTTAGTTTCATTGAGTTAGACAAGGCTGTGGTCTTCGTGTGATTAGATTGACTAGTTTTCTGTGATTTTGGTTTCAGTGTGTCTGCCCTCTGATGCCCTCTTGCAACACCTACCATCTTACTTGGGTTTCTTAGCTTGGGCGTGGGGTATCTCTTCACGGCTGCTCCAGCAAAGTGCAGCCGCTGCTCCTCACCTTGGATATGGGGTATAGCCTCTATATTTACTGAAATATAGATGGGAAAAAAAATCTAGACTATTCAAGAGCAATGGAGGTTGCCTAAGGAGATCTGGGGCAAACTGAATTTCTTTAATTTTTTAATTTTTTTTCACATTAGATTTTTGTTTGTTTATGAAAAGGAGGAAGATATTTCTCCATCTGTTTTTCTTTTTTTTTAATTGGAGGCTAATTACTGTACAGTTTTGTGTTGGTTTTTGCCATACATTGACATGAATCAGCCAAGGGTGTAGATTTGTCCTCCTGTCTCAAACCTCCTTCCCACCTCCCTCTCCATCTCATCCCTCTGAGTTGTCCCAGGGCACCGGCTTCGAGTGCCCTGCTTCACACATTGAACTTGGACTGGTCATCTATTTAACATATGGTAATACACATGTTTCAATGCTATTCTCTCAAATCATCCCACCCTTGTTTTCTCCCAGAGTCCAAAAGTCTGTTCTTTATATCTGTGGCTCTTTTGCTGTCTCAAATATAGGGTCACCGTTACCATCTTTCTAAATTCGATATGTATACATTAATATACTGTATTGGTATTTTTCTTTCTGATTTACCTCATTGTACAATAGGCTCCAGTTTCATCCACCTCATAAGAACTGACTCAAATGTGTTCTTTTTAGTAACTGAGTAATATTCCATTGTGTATCTGTATCACAACTTTCTTATCCATTCATTTGCTGATGGACATCTAGGCTGTTTTCATGTCCTAACTATTGTAAGCAGTGCTGCAATGAACATTGGGGTACAAGTGTCTCTTTCAATTCTGGTTTCCTCAGTGTGTATGCCCAGCAGTGGGATTGCTAGGTTGTATGGCAGTTCTAGTTTCAGGTTTTTTTTAAGTGAAGGAAGCTAATGTAACCATGATAGGGAAGTGGAGATGTTCCCACGTGAGCAACTCTCCACTTGGGCAGGGAAGATTCCTGCATGCGGGGCTTCTTCTGCTATGGAGTCTGGACACAGCCTTGAGATTAATGGTCCCTTGCAGAGCGAGGGAACCTCCCTCCTGATCTGGAGGAAAGGAGGCCCTGAACAGACTCTAAGAATAAACAAAAGCTTCACTCCCTTCTGCTCTGCTATTAGATCATGTTTCTGCACATGCACTGTAATAAAAAGGCTTAGTCATGTAGATTGAGTGCAGAAACGGAGAGCTATATAAATAAACCACGGACCACCCATGTGGTCCTTTTTTCCTCTGGCCGGAGTTGTGTGTGTGTGTGTGTCTGTCCTATTTGTCTGTCTGTCTCTATGTCATTTCACTCGTAGCATTAAGGAATCTCCACACTGTTCTCCATAGTGGCTGTACTAGTTTGCATCCCCACCAACAGTGTAAGAGGGTTCCCTTTTCTCCGCACCCTCTCCAGTATTTACTGTTTGTAGACTTTTTAATGGCAGCCACTCTGACCGGTGTGAGGTGGTACCTCATAGAGGTTTTGATTTGCATTTCTCTGATAATGAGTGATGTTGAACATTTTTTCATGTGTTTGTTAGCCATCTGTATGTCTTCTTTGGAGAAATATTGGTTTAGTTCTTTGGCCCATTTTTTGGGGGTCGTTTATTTTTCTGCTTTTGAGCTGCATGAGCTGCTTGTATATTTTGGGATTAATTATTTGTTAGTTGCTTCATTTGCTATTATTTTCCCCATTCTGAAGGCTGCCTTGCTTATAGTTTCCTTTGTTGTGCAAAAGTTTTTTAAGTTTAATTAGGTTTTATTTATTTTTGCTTTTATTTCCATTATTCTTGGAGGTGAGCCATAGAGGACCTTGCTGTGATTTATGTTAGAGTGTTCTGCCTGTGTTTTCCTCTAGGAGTTTTATAGTTTCTGGTCTTACATTTAGATCTTTATCCATTTTGAGCTTATTTTTGTGTATGGTGTTAGAAAATGTTCTGGTTTCATTCTCTTACAGGTGGTAGACCAGTTTTCCCAGCACCACTTGTTAAAGAGATTGTCTTTTCTCCATTGTATATTTTTGCCTCCTTTGTCAAGGATAAGGTGTTCATAGGTACATGGATTTATCTCTGGGCTTTCTATTTTGTTCCACTGATCTGTATTTCTGTCTTTGTGCCAGTACCATACTGTCTTGATGACTGTAGCTTTGTAGTATAGTCTGAAGTCAGGCAGATTGAGTCTTCCAGTTCCATTCTTCTTTCTCAAGTTGCTTTGGCTATTCATGGTTTCTTGTGTTTCCATACAAATTGTGTAATTATTTGTTCTAGTTCTGTGAAAAATACTGTTGGTAGCTTGATAGGTATTGCATTCAATCTATAGATTGCTTTGGGTAGTATACTCATTTTCACTATATTGATTCTTCTGATCCATGAACATGGTATATTTCTCTATTTGTGTCATCTTTGATTTCTTTCATCAGTGTTTTATAATTATATATATATATAATGTCTTTTGTTTCCTTAGGTAAATTTATTCCTAAGTATTTTATTCTTTTCATTTCAATGATGAATGGGATTCTTTTCTTATTTTCTCTTTCTGTTTTCTCATTGTTAGTGTATAGGATTGCAAGGGATTTCTGTGCATTAATTTCATATCCTGCAACTTTACTATATTCATTGATTAGCTCTAGTAATTTTCCAGTGGTGTCTTTAGGGTTCTATATGTAAAGGATCATGTCATCTGCAAACAGTGAGAGTTTTACTTCTTTTCCAATCTGGATTCCATTTATTTCTTTTTCTTCTCTAATTGCTGTGGCTAAAACTTCCAA
The DNA here is from genome assembly GCA_006408695.1 of Aepyceros melampus. Classification (NCBI taxonomy): domain Eukaryota; kingdom Metazoa; phylum Chordata; class Mammalia; order Artiodactyla; family Bovidae; genus Aepyceros; species Aepyceros melampus. The sequence continues at coordinate 201,416 of SJXQ01000287.1, forward strand.
AACTATGTTGAATAGTACTGGTGAGAGTGGGCACCCTTGTCTTGTTCTTGACTTTAGGGCAAATGCTTTCAATTTTTCTCCATTAAGCATGTTTGCTGTGGGTTTATCATATATGGCTTTTATTATGGTGAGGTATGTTCCTTCTATGCCTGCTTTCTGGAGAGGTTTTTGTTTGTTTGTTTGTTTTTATCATAAATGGGTGTTGAATTTTGTCAAAGACTCTCTCTGTTGCTTCTTGAGTGGCATACAGGTTTCTCAGGAGATAAGCAAAGTGGTCTGGTATTACCATTTCTTTAAAGAATTTTCCACAGCTTGTTGTGATCCACCCAGCCAAAGGCTTTAGTGTAGTCAATGAAGCAGATGTTTTTCTGGAACTCCCTTACTTTCATCATGATCCAATGAACATTGGTAATTTGATCTCTGGTTCTTCTGTCTCTTCAAAACCCAGCTTGTACACTGGAATTCTCAGTTCACATACTACTGAAGCCTAGTTTGCAGGATTTTGAACGTAACCTTGTGAAACCTAGCATGTGAAATGAGTGCAATTAACCTCATTAACTCTAGCACAATGCTCCACTTAGTGCTTTAGGGTCTTCACTTGTAAAAATGGAAATAATTTCACTACCTATGTTATATGGTTATCGTGAGAATTAACTAAATTATGTATAAAGTATTTTGAACAATGGTGGCACATAATTAGTGCTCAAATACATTAGATATTTTTCTGATAACTTTCATTTTTTGAGTTACAATAAAGTCAGCTGCAATTAAAAAGATTCACAGTGTTCAGCAATTCTTATCCCCAGTTCAGTAAGCATTTTATGACCATTATTTTGAACTCTTTATCAGGTAAATTACTTATCTCTATTTCATTAAGGTTGTTTCCTGAGGCATTATCATGTTCTTCATTTGGAATATATTTCTCTCTTTTTTCATTTTGCTTGATTTTCTATGTTGTTTTCTATACAGTAGATGAAAGAACCATCTCTCCCAGTCTTGAAAAGAATGACCTCATGTGTCCTTCAGCCTTGCCGCAGCTCTTGGTCAACTCTCAAAACTGTCCAACCAGCCTAATATATTTCTAAATCCTAGCAGTTAAGGATAGTTAACACTGCTGCTACTAAGTCACTTCAGTCGTGTCTGACTCTGTGCAACCCCATAGACGGCAGCCTACCAGGATTCTCCATCCCTGGGGTTCTCCAGGCAAGAACACTGGGGTGGGTTGCCATTTCCTTCTCCAATGCATGAAAGTGAAAAGTGAAGTCGCTCAGTCGTGTCCGACCCTCAGCGACGCCATGGACTGCAGCCTTCCAGGGTCCTCCATCCATGGGATTTTCCAGGCAAGAGTACACCAATACCAGATAGTGTTGAAAGATGAGAGTCTCAGCAACAAGACTGAGGATAATGAGAAGCCAGACCCTCAGGAAGCAGTTTTTAAAAATATGCAAAAATTTACAGTCCTGAGGGCCCAAGAGTAAGCCTCCTGGCCCCCAGAGCCAGGAGTTCAGGAGGCAATCACAAAAATCAGGCCTCCAGACAACTGCATAAGCTCCTTTTGGGGAGATATCAGTGAGCTAAGGTAGGCAGACAGGGAGAACTAAGATGGTGACTATAATATATGATTCTTATGAAAAATTCCACAGGCCACCAATTGTGTGCCAGACCTGAACCCTGCTCCTAAGGTTGAAACTCCAGGACAAGCAAAGAGCCCTCCTTTACAGAAAGACTAGGGGTATGCGACAGCTGCTGTCTGTGCAGTTCCCTAAGGGTTGTAGCTTACAAGAACTGTCTCTCCAACTATCATAATCCCATGGAACTGTCCCTCCAACTGTCATAATCCCAGAAAGCATGGCCGTCTGGCCACTAGAGCCAGGTGACAAAGGGGTGTCCTTTGGGTGTCAGCCCTTCAAAACAGGCACCAGACTATTTAAAGCTCTCCTCCAGGAGAGAACTGGCTCTCTGGAGTGTGGTATATATGAATAGGAGAATAGCACCTGTCTTCCAAGGTCTCTGGGTAGGAACAATCAGCCCCTAGATACATGCTTAACTAGAAATCTGGGGACTTGCCTAGTGGCCCAGTGGTTATGACTCCATACTTCCACTGCAGGTTCCACTGTGTGGGTTCAATCCCAGGTTGAGGAACTAGGATTCTGCATGCCACAGCATGGGAAAAATAATATTAATTAATTAATCTAAAAAAAAAAAAAAGAAAGAAATCTATTCCTCAGGTCACAGTCATGGTGATTAGCTAACAGGACTCCTTCATAGAAAAAGAGGCCTGCTCCTTGGACATATTGACCAAGCTCCTATGTTAATTGCATCCTTCTGTGCCCTAAGGATGGCAGCTGTTTAAGAGCTCTTTTTCCACTGATAGTAGTCCTGGGAGACCCATGAGCATAAGCCCCACCTGTCACCAGAGCCAGATGATATAGAAGTGTCCCCTGGTAGTAGTAATAAAACTCAGGGACCAGACGGGGGTCTGAGTTCCTATGTGACTTAAATTAGTATATAAAGAAATTTCAGAAAATTCAAAAATATGTACTGATTAAACTACATGCTATTGAACAACCAAAAGAATTAATCAAAAGAGAATTTTTTAAAAATATCTAGAGATAAATGAGCAATGGCACCCCATTCCAGTACTCTTGCCTGGAAAATCCCATGGATGGAGGAGCCTGGTGGGCTGCAGTCCATGGGGTTGCTACAAGTCGGACACGACTGAGCAACTTCACTTTCACTTTTCACTTTCATGCATTGGAGAAGGAAATGGCAACCCACTCCAGTGTTCTTGCTGGGAGAATCCCAGGGATGGGGGAGCCTGGTAGGCTGCCATCCATGGGGTCACATAGAGTTGGACATGACTGAAGCAACTTAGCAGCAGCAGCAGCAGCAGCAGAGATAAATGAAATGAATATGTAACACATCAAAATTCATAGGATGCAGCAAAAGTCAGTCTAACAGGGGAACTGTTAGAAATAAATACCTATACCTCAACAAACCAGAAAAGTCAAGCAACCTAACTTTACACTCCAAAGAGAAAAATAAATAAATAAATAAATAAAATAAAATAAAATAAAATAAGAGAAAAAATAAAGCCCAAAGTTATTGAAAGGAAGGTGATAACAAAGATTAGAGCAGACATAAATGAAATAGAAACTGAAAACACAATACAGAAGATTAATGAAACTAACAGCTAGTTCTTTGAGAAGTCTAATTAACCTTTAGTTAGACTACCAAGAAAAAAGAAACAGGATTTAAAATCAAATGAAAGAAGATAGATTACAACTGATACCACAGAAATAAAAAAGGACCATAAAAAACTACATGAACAATTATACACCTACAAAACTAGGCAACCTGGAAGAAATGGATAAATTCCTAGAAATGTACAACCTGCAAAGACTAAGTAGAAAATCTGAACATATGACTAAAAAGGAAATTGAATCAGTAATCAAAAACCTCTCAAAGCACTTCCCTGGTGGCTCAGTGGTAAAGAATCCACCTGCCAATCCAAGGAGACACATGTTAATCTCTGATCTGGGAAGATCCCATGTGCCATGGAGCAACTAAGCCTGTGCACCACAGCTATTGAGCCTGTGATCTACAGTCAGGGAGCTGCAGCTACTGAAGCCTACTCACCCTACAGCTCATGCTACACAACAAGAAAAACCACTGTATATCAGAAGTCAGAGCACTGCAACTGGAGAATAGCACCCACTCACTGCAAATAGAGAAAAGTCCATGCAGCAATGAAAACCCAGCACAACCAAAAATGAATAAATAAATTATATACATATAAAGCCTCTCAATAAACAAAAATTCAGGACCAGATGGCTTCATTGGTGACTTTTACCAGACATCTGAAAAAGAATTAATATCAATTCTCAAACTCTTCCCAAAAAAATAAATAAATAAAATAGAGGGAGGAACTTTTCCAAACACATTTAATAAGGCCAGCATTAATCTGACACCAAATTGAAAAAAGGATGCCATATAAAAGAAAATTAATGTAAAAACTGCATAAAATTTTACAGATTTTCTCTATAAGAGAGAAAAAAAATGCTATTTAGGTTTTATTTTACAAAAGACTCATATATATATATATATATATATATATATATATATTTTTATCAATTAGCAAGCTACTTGTCAAGACCTCCAAAGGGTAATGGAAGCACAGAAAGATTAAATGATGCTCCAAAGTCATAATAAGAAGCATTGCATAGCCTAGAACCAACCATCTTAACACCCATCTAAAGTCTCATCTTTACCAGATTCCACAACTAAAGACTTCTTAATTCTATTCTAATGGTAAGGAAAAAATTGAAGAGTAGAAGTACTTTCCTAAAAATCTGATTCTGTGTGTGTGTGTGTGTGTGTGTGTGTGTGAGAGAGAGAGAGAGAGAGAGAGAGAGAATGTGTGCGGTAGTAATGTGCAGTCAAATACTAGCATTTTGTGTAGATGGAGAAGATATTTGATGAAATTTCACACAAAAACAGAAGACAACTTGCAAGTTATACATATTTGTATTCAAAAGCTTTTGAAATGTTTTTCTGTAAAGGCCTTTACTAGAAACTATACAGTGGTAAAGAAACTGCTTGCAATGCAAGAAACCCAGGTTCAATCCCTGGGTGAAGAAAATTCCCTGTAAAAGGAAATGGCAACCCACCCCAGTATTCTTACCTGGAGAATTCCATGAACAGAGGAGTCTGGAGGGCTATAGTCCATGGGGTAGCAAAGAGTCAGAATATCACTGAGCTACTAACACTATACAATTTTATACTTGCTTTGGGCCCCAAGTCCAGTTTCGGTATCACAGAATAAACAAGAAACACATAAGAAGGCAAGATAGTGTACTGAGAACTCTAAGAGATAGCTAATTCAGGACACTAAGAGGATACAATTTCTTTTACATCAGGAGAAATAACTGTGAACTGGGCATCTCCAGTACTTAAAAAAAAAAAAAAGAGTTGTAGCATATAGTCAATAATCAATAAATATTTTTTAAACAAAGAAAGAGCAAAGCTTTTAAGAATAGCCAGGTTAAATATGTGTTGCCAAAAACTGAAATGGAAAATAAAGAGTAGTAAATGAATCTTAATAGATTCCTTGTTCCCATATGAGATTTATATAATCCATTTCCTGGAACATTTTATTTATTTTGGTTTCTTTATACCTTCATAGATTAAGCAGTATTGTATTGAGATAATCAAGTGCTTTTTAAAATTCTTCATTAGTCATGGGATGTGCTACTCAATTTTACTTAAAAACTTAAAATTCTATGCTATCTAAACAGACCACCTTAGCATTTGTGAATTATGTGCTATTATTTCACTTATAATAATGAATAAGACTCTTTCAGTGATTTAGTAGAGACAGTATTTTCCAAGGAAAAAAAGGACATTAGAGTGGATTGGTTATAATCTGCCATCATTACCATCACTCACAAATGCATATGTTAAGAACCTATTTGCACATGATGTTTTGCCAAGTGCTTCTTCAGACACCTTATTCATTGAATAAGTCAGCAGCTAGATGACAGCAGTCTTCCCAAAACCAATCAAACTTAAAACAATATTGAAATATACCATTATGCAAGAAAAGTCGCTTGCCTTAAAAATTCAGGACATTATGGGAAGTCAATGTAGATATTCAAGATTAAGTTCCACATGAAAGCAAGCACTATTTTTTGAGTGTGATACTTATCGGCGAACTCTTCCTCTCCTAAAATCCTTTTGCATTTACTAGAAACAAATTTGAGCAGAACATTAACCTTTTTCATAAAAAATACTCTGTTCACTGAACTCTTATTTATACAGAGCTTTGAATTTGGCAAGAGTTCAAGGCAAATCTTTCAAGTAGCATGTCCTTTTGTAAAGCACTAGGACTTACTTCTAATATTTCCTCAAACAAGTCCCTTCCTTTGCTATCTCAGTTTTCTATTTTGGTATGTCAAATAGCAAATCTCAAAAATAGAAAGGAAATAGCATGGCTTTTTCATGCCACTAAATAACCAGCCCCAGTTCTATTTTCCCTAATCTTAAGGGGTAAAAAAGCATCTGGATAGACAGTATTTTTCCCCTTCTTAGAGTATAATATTTTTGTCTGGTCAGCCATAAATCACTTCCAGACTTAAACAGACCCTTTAAACATTTTCTTATCCTGGTTCTATTATTATTCATATTTTGTAGCTTCATTATTTTTTCCTGAGAATTGCACAAAAGTAAAGATTATACAATTGAAAAACAAGTCTTATCAATTGTCTTTATGATTGATAAAATTTTTCACTTCACATATATCAGTTATTTTAAATTATGACACAGATTTTCTACATAGGTGTCCAACTGACATGGTTTGTCACCAAGGTAATCAAATGTTATAATCTTCTACATCAAGGAGACTTTCTTTTCTTTGTGATTTTGCAGTTATAACTGACTATTAAAGTTTGAAAGCTGACATTCCTGCATCTCTAATTTTCATAAGGCAAACAGGGTGTCCCTCATTCCATCCTTATTTACACAAATATTAAAAGAAATCCCCTTCCTTATTATAAGCGTGGTGAGTGTGACAGACACTGTTTGTTCCTAATCAGAAGATCTGTTTCTCCTCTTTCTTCCTTACCAAGAGATCACTCCTCAGCCTTTCTCCAGCTGGAATTCTGTACGGAGAAATGCAACAGGAAGTGGAATGATCTTTCTGACAATAAAAGAGAGGTGTGAGAAGACCTTCATCACTGTTTGCTCTGAGCGTTCATTCAGCAAAGAGAAACATAATGGTTGGAGTTGCTGCACCATCTTGTGACCACTTGGGATGTGAAGACAGCTAAAATTTGCAATATACATATAAAGCACACACAAAACACAACCTAAAATACACATTCATAAGCTAATGAGTTTTCAAATAAAATATTGAGATAATTAAGGCAAATGCTAAATTTTGTGTTTTTTTCTCCTAGAATTAGTTACATGTGAACTCTGCATAAAGTATTATTTCCACAAATCCAGTTAAGAGAACTGTTTGACTTAAATTATAACATTAGTGCTAAGACTCTATCTTCCTTTATATTCTATAGATTTAAATGTAAATCTTGCTTTCCAAAACTAAAATAATGTTACTTTATAAATTTTTTGAGTTTTTCCTTTTGTCTTCTATTATAAACATATCTATATACCTAGAATAAAACTATCTCAAAAGAATATGCAATGCTAGAATTCTTTTTAACAATAACTATATAGCATTTTGTGATAAGAAATGAATTAAGGATTGTCTACAACTGTTTCATTAACTACACTCATTTTATATCATAGTGTTAATTTCATATCAGTTTCTAAAATACTCCCTTGCTTACTATGTATTTCTGACTACATTCTAATAGACAATTAGATAATTTCAGGTGCAGAAAACTTATTCTCTGCTACCATCACCCATGCCTTCTGAAAGCTCAGAATCTAAAACAAATATAAAAAATATTGAAACATTTTAAGATATAATTTAAATTAACTAGCCAAAAATGAATAGATTGTATACCTGCCAAAAATCTTTAAATAGCAAATTTGTGGTTTTACAATTAGTTATATTAAACAGTTATTTCCTACTGTTCTGCATTAGTTCAGTCAGTTCAGTCGCTTAGTCATGTCTAACTCTTTGCGACCCCATGAATCTCAGCACGCCAGCCCTCCCTGTCCGTCAGCAACTTCTGGAGTTTACCCAAACTCATGTCCATTGAGTCAGTAATGCCATCCAGTCATCTCATCCTCTGTCAGCCCCTTCTCCTCCTGCCTTCAATCTTTCCCAGCTTCAGAGTCTTTTCCAATGAGTCAACTCTTCGCATGAGGTGGCCAAAGCATTGGAGTTTCAGCTTCAGCATCAGTCCTTCCAATGAACACCCAGGACTGATCTTCCTTAGGATGGACCGATTGGATGTTCCTGCAGTCCAAGGGACTCTCAAGAGTCTTCTCCAACACCACAGTTCAAAAGCATCAATTCTTCGGCGCTCAGCCTTCTTCACAGTCCAACTCTCACATCCATACATGACCACAGGAAAAACCATAGCCTTGACTAGACGGACCTTAGTCGGCAAAGTAATGTCTCTGCTTTTGAATATGCTGTCTAGATTGATCATAACTTTCCTTCCAAGGAGTAAGCATCTTTTAATTTCATAGCTGCAATCACCATCTGCAGTGATTTTGGAGCCCCCCAAAAATAAAGTCAGCCACTGTTTCCACTGTTTCCCCATCTATTTCCCATGAAGTGATGGGACCAGATGCCATGATCTTAATTTTCTGAATGTTGAGCTTTAAGTCAACTTTTTCACTCTCCTCTTACACTTATTAGTTAAGAATATTGAAAAGGAGAAACTCACCCACCAAATTTATTATTACTATTGTAGGAATAGTTACAGTGTAAACATTTAACATGTTCCTCTCTGTTCATTTTCAAATTATGGCAAAGTTGCTATCAGACTAAGATTAGCTTGTTTAAATATGCTAAGCTATACTAGCTTAGTATATTTAAAACATGAGTTAACTCATTCCACTGTGTTGAGAGATCAGTCTGATCTCTGATCTCACCAAGACATTTGGATAGATGATTATAGCTGTTCAGTCAATGCATGAGTTGCATCACTGCCAAGACTTCTCCAGTCATGGATTAGTGACCTTTGGGCAGCTGCCTACACAAGAATGAAAAGATGCATGTGTCTCTGTCTGAAATCCTCTCTAGTCATTCTAATTGACTGCAGTAATATCAACTGGTGACAGGAGAGGAAGCTGACAGCTGTGGGTCCTGTTGTTGCAGCCAAAAAGCCACTCTTGTGGAGATCTTAGACGAGTATATTGAGTCCTTTTACCAGCTCAGCTGGTGAAGTTACTTTAGCTCACTTGGCATGAGCACTGGCCTGAGAATAGTAAATCAGCTCTTAAAAGTATCTCCTTGTCATCTGAATTGTAAATGTTCAGTGAGCTAATACTAATCCTTTTTTATAAATAGAACTGACCCTTTAGCGCTATCGTGTCATCAAGAAATTTTTTTTCACATTTTGCTAACTTTTTCTTTCCTTTGCTTAACCCCATCTACCTTTCTACACACGGTAAGCAGAAATCTCAGAATAGCTCAAGATTAGGTATCATAAAAGAGGACCACAGGTGAACAATCCAATACATTAGTGAGCTGGGCTTCCGAAAGCAAAATACAGGCAGAATTTAAACTTTAAATTGCTTGTAGACAGGAGCAGAGAAAAGAATACCCACTGTCAGAAATCCTAGAGCAAATGAAACGTTCTGTTATGTAACCCACAAAGTGCTATTTTTTAAAAGTAACATATCCTGTCAAACTTTGCCTCAAATTATTTGAAGCTGTTCATGAAGCTCCAGCTTAGATGGCTTAAGGAAATAATAGAAGCTCATCACTTTCAATATACTATAATTCATCACTAGGACTAAACTGTTCCACTAAACTACAGTGATCTTGATTTAGGCTTGACTAAATCTATGATTTTTCTTTTTTAAATTATGAAAGTATGATAACACATTTACAGGACATTTGGAAAAATACAGAACAAAGTGACATATGGTTCCACTCTATGTATAACATTACAATTATTTTTTAAGTAGATAAATTAAGATTTTTATTCAGAGTTTCAATATCAAACTCTCAAAACTAACAGAATAAACAGAAAAGTACAATGATATAGCAGACCTGAAAAGCACTATGAATCAACTCAACATAACTAAGATTTATACAATTTTTGACAAGATCTATGATTATGGATTTCCTTTATCTCATAATACATAAAATATTCCTCCATACCCAATCACAAACATTGACAAAAAAAATCTGAGGACTCTTAAATTCTGCTTTTAACACAGATAAATAATTTCTAGAGGCACAAAACAAATTTTCCAGCAAAGAAAGGATGCAATTAACAGAGAAGCTAATTGAATATTTTCTTACTTGAAATATTTGACAGAATGGATTGTGTTTTATTGCCTTTTACAAACTCGGTGCTTTGAACATAGGACAGCAGAAATAGTAGATGCTTAATAATTCATTGCTAGATTTAAAAAAAATGAATAAATGACATTTATAAGCTGCAACACATTCTTTCCATTTCTGAACTAAATTGGAAAGTAAAATTGGCAAAATCAAATTAAGATGGTACAGTGAAAGCTACAAAACATAATTTATCTATCTTCCCTAGAATGCCCCTATAAGTGAATTTAATTGCTATTTTATCTAATTAGAAAACCTCTAAATATCCCAAAGGTTATTAAGTTTCCCTCATTCATCACATTTTAATATTATCAAAGAGTTATAAATTATATGGTTTAAGCATTTTACCAGCGTGGTTCTGATTAGGATAAGTAATATTTTCTCATTAAAAACCTTCTTTGTAATTTTTCCTCAGAACTAGGAATCCCATTTTTCAGATGGAGACCTTGTTATCTGGCTTAATTTAAAATTAATATTTTTATAATACTTTCTCATAGGAAAAGCAGATCAAGTCATTTTCTACACTGATACAGCTTTACAAAAGGATAAATCTAATCCCTTAAAGCATATGATTATACAGTATCACCCTAAAGAACAAACTGATCTGTAAATCAGTTTTTAACCTTATGTACCCAAAACCAGTACCACAAAGGTTTCCAGTATTGCTGTCTTTTAAATAAGTTCCTTTAAATATTTTAAATATCACTCACTTTAAAATGCTCATTCAATTTCCCAAGCTTGAGTGCCCTCAGGAACCTTCCCCTGCTGACGCTGAAGATCATGAATGGTATGACTAGGGTGAAAATAAGAAACAATGGCTGTAAAACAAAGAGGGCTGCTTGGTCTGCTCTTAGAAGCACAAATTCCCTCACATACCCAACATTCCATTTGTATGTCTAAGGTCATTCATGATGGAAAGAACAAGAAATGTCCATTGATCACAATGACTCATGTTTAAAAACTATTTGGTGGGGGCTCCAGATCTGCTAAATTGCTTAATTACTCAAATTTAACTCTCCTGAGTCGTTTCATATTATATTGGCATATAATGACAGTAAATAGAAATTAAAATGCAAAAAGCATCTAGGCAGTAAAATAATAAAACTCAAAGAAATAATATGCATGCACAACTCATGCACTTTCTAGAGTTCCAACTACAGCTGGATTTCATCTAATCTATTATTTGTTTATTGTTATAATAAGCAAGAGAAGTTCAAAATTAAAAGTGAACGTGAGAATTTATTAGTTCTACAGTTTCTGCCAATTAGGTACTCATTTTCTAATACCACAATTATTTGCAGTTAATCCAAACAGATGCATTATTTTTCTTAAAGGTGACACAGCGTGTATTTGTTTATAATTTCAATTTTCTCATCAGAAAGACCCTGCTTGAATCTAGGGTTCTCTTAGTTACTTTGTTCAACTGCTAAATCCTCTGAATCTGTTACCCACCTAGAGATACAGATAATATCTTTAACAGAGCATCTGTGTAATACCTTTAACTCAACATTTGTATAAAACTTTATGTTAGTTATAGATGCATTAAATTAACAACAACAATAATGGTAGTTGTGCTAACTTAATGAAAAGATTTGTTTGGGATTTGATATACAAAAATCAATGCTAGGGCTTCCTCGATAGTTCAGTGGTTGAGTCCACTGTGCAACGCAAGCGACACCAGTTCAATCCCAGGTACTGGAAAATCCCAATGCACAGAGTAACTAAGCCTGTGAACTGCAACTATTGAGCCCACATGGGGTAACTGCTGAAGCCCGTGCACCTAGAACTCACGCTCCACAACAAGAGAAGCCACCACAATGAGAAGCCCATGCATCACAACAAAGAGTGATTCCTGCTTGCTGCAACTGGAGAAAGCCCAAGAGCAGCAACAAAGACCCAGTACAGCCAAAAATAAATAAAAGAAAGAAAGTCAATGCTAATGTTGAGGGCTATAGACTATTTCATCAATCTTTCATTTTATCATTTAGGAAAATTATAATCGAAAATGTCATTTAAAATTATATTGTCAAATTTGCAAAACCTAAGAAACTCTTCCTTCCACCAATCCACAATAACATACAGAGCTCTGGAGTACAAGCTGTTTGCAACTATAAATTTTTCAACATGGATCACCAAGGAGGTGTGGCACACCATTCTTTTAGGAAAGTTTTTGTCACTACTTACCTTTTTCTGCTGGAGGTGGGAAGTATGGGTTTCATGGTTAACCAAGAATAAACTATGGTGGTCACTTTAAAAATTTTTACCATGAATTTACTAATAGAAGGGTTTGAAAAAGTCTCGCAATAAAAACATATTTGATCTCTGAGTAATACACCACAGAAATGCTGCTTTATAGACAAGGAAGAAGCAGAAATACAAGATTAAGAAAAACATTGGAAACAAAGGCTCTTATGGAATTAACTGATAACTGAAAAAATGATGTGTTTTAAGAAAAATATGTGAGCCCACTTGATCAAGTTCCAACTTTCATAGATATATTAGAATGATTATTTTCACTCAAATGGATAAAAATCAGAATAATCATATATTGAATAGATCTTAATGACATAATGAAGCACAACTTCAAATTATGAAGACCCCAAATTATAAAAATCTAAATAAGGAAGTTTGAATACATTATCTCATATGTCATAAATCTAGTTTCAAAAAGCTCTGCAAATTGGCAGCTGCAATCAAAGTATTTTTTATTGCAGTCCTATTGTGTTTGATATTAATATAGCAATTTAATCTGTCAAATTAGATGAGAAAATATTATAAAGTGAGATTATGGTTATCTTTGAAAATGAAAAACAATTAACTAGAAAGGCAGGAAATCAGGAAGAGAAGAATCCCAACCTGAGAAGATAAGAAAGCATAGTAAGATGACTAAGAAGCAGGTAAGCTTTCCACAATGTTATAGTGCTAAAACTCTAGGGATCCAACAAAGTAGTTCATCCCCCACAGCATAAACAGCAGGCTCATCAGTGTGGAAATGCAGGTTTTCCCCCAGTCAGTCAGAGTCCCAAGGAGACAAGGTGGGCCCATTTGGAGACTACACAAAATGTGTTTGCTACACTAAAGAAGCTTATGTTCAAGGGCTCAGAACTTTCTGTCACAAGCAATATACAAGCTGGTCTTCTCCCCTAGGGAGTGAGGAGTTGACTAACCGTCACATGTGGTTTTCTTGACCTACTGTGGTTTTCTTGATGTGACTAGCTACTGAAAATGCTTGCTATCAAGATATATTTGAATGCTGCTATTTTATATATTCACAAAGATGTTTAAGGCCATTCCTAAATGAAATCAACACTGAATATACATTGGAAGGACTGATGCTGAAGCTCCAATATTTTGGCCACCTGATGTGAAGAACTGACTCATTGGAAAAGACCCTGATGTTGGGAAAGATTGAAGGCAGGAGAAGAGGGCAACAGAGGATGAAATGGTTGGATAGTATCACTGACTCAATGGACATGAGTTTGAGCAAACTCTGGAAGAGAGTGAATGACAGGGAAGCCTGGAATGCTACAGTCCATGGGATTGCAAAGAGTTGGACATGACTGAGTGATTGATCAATAATAAGGCCACTCAGGTATCATAGCACACCATTCTTGACAAAAGCAAACAATGTCTGAATCAAATTTAATAGAAATCTGTCTCTACAACATATCTGTAACAAAAACAAACAAACAAACAAGCAAACAAAAAAACTGGTTAGTGTGAAACAATCATATGAGAGTAAAGATTAGCTAAATATTTTAACTCTGTTTCACCTGTTAAAGTAGCATACTCTTAATTTATTTGTCAATTTTTGGATTTTAGGGAAATGATCCTCCTGTTTAGATATAACCTAATTTATGGACTAAACAATAAAATATAAATATTTTTCATCATAATACTTTAATATTTATATAACTCAATGCATCACTATAAGAATTCAGTAAAAGGAAGCTCTCTCTGGACCTCGATTCAGATAACATTAGCTAAAAGATGGGGTTGTGTGCATGCGTTCTCAGTTGTGTCCAGCTCTTTGCAACCCTCCCTGGAATATAGCCCACTGGGCTCCTCTGTCCATGCGACTTTCCAGATAAGAATACTGGAGTGAGATGTCATTTACTTCTCCAGGGGAATCTTCCCAATCCATGGATTGAACCTGTGCCTCCTGCAACACCTGCACTGGCAGGCAGATTCTTTACCACTGTGCCATCTGGGAAGCTGAAAGTTGGTTATGCCCCAATTATCTCCCAGATGGTGTGTGTGTGTGTGTGTGTGTGTGGACTCAGTCAAGTCCAACTCTTTAAGACCCCATGGACTATAGTCCACAAGGCTCCTCTGACCACAGGATTTCCCAGGCAAGAATACTGGAGTGGGTTGCCATTTCCTATGCCAAGTTACAAAAATCAAAGCATTTTCAATGTCATACTATAAAAAGGTCTGATAATATAAAAATATTAACAGTGATACCAAAAATAAAATTAAACAATCTTTGTGAATATTTATATACAGAAAAGACAAACAGCATTTGAGAGTTTTTATTCCATTATGTCATGAATGTCCCTTTAATATTCATAGTCTGGCATGGAATAGATACATATGCATGTTACTTGCAATAAAGTACAAATACTTTATGTGTGTATGCTCAGAGTGCTGAGACCACAACGGAGATCACTAACACAACAACCTGTGGTTGTTGTTATATGGAAACCTTGAAATCATCCCTGGGAATGGTGCTATATCGGCACCATGTAGAAGGAAGCAGGCACAGTAGATAAAGAAAAGACAGTTCTAATGGAAAGTGCTCTGAGAAACAATGTCGCACTGGCCAATATGTAGCATGAAAGAGTGGGAAAGTTGCAAACTTGGCTGGATTACTAAATCAGGTGCATGTCTAAAAAGGCCCAGAAGGTCCTTATGTTCTGACTTAAAGACTTTTTGCACCAAGTGATATGAACCGGAGAAAATAATACTAAGTTGAGGAATGATATCCCATAATACATTTTTTGAAATAAGACTTTTATTCAGTGGGAAAAAAAGATTTAAGGAACACCTTAAATCAGTCATTTAGAAAAGAAATGTGTAAATTACTCAAATGATAAAAGATATGATGGCTAAAATTAGGAGCTAGCAATCGGAAAAATTATAGTGAACACTTGAAAAGAGGGCTTCATGAAATTCTCAGTGGTCGATTAATTTTGTTTGGTGAAAAATAAACAGAATTTCAGAAGGATTAACTTTAATATATCATGGTCAAAAATAGAATCAATAAGATGTGCAATTTTGGGAGAGAATCAGGCTAAAATCATTATGGTACATTGAATTTATACTCCTGGCTGGTCATTCTTTCTTTCTGTAATAGGGTCATGGATTTCCACTCATTGTTATATCACCTGGCCTGGAATAGGAATATAAGACCAATTTCATTGACTATGAGCTTAGTCACATGATAAGTGTTGGTCAAAAAAATGTGAGTGGACATGATTTTATCATGATTTCATCCAAGCAAGTTTGAGATGTCACTGTGAAATATGGCTTGAGGTCCTGCATTCCTACCATCGGCAATGACAACACCCAGAGAGAGGTCCAAGAGACTCCAATCAAGCTCAGCAGAGACACAATTGATGTTTGCCTTTCATGTAATGGAAACAAGAAATGTTAGTTTTCACAATTCAATGTGAAAATGGGGTAGTTTGTTATCACAAAATCAAACCAATAAACAAACATGTTTGGTTCAGTATAACATGTCAGGTTTGAGTTATTTACTGGGAAATTCAAAGAAAATATCTAATAGGAAGTCACTTGGTACAGAAAGTACAGAAATACCAAGAGGTAAAGGCTGAAAATAAAGAAAAACATACCTCTCAAACTGTTCTGTCAACAGCAAAGTGAAAGTGAAAGTGTTAGTAACCCAGTTGAATCCAACTGTCTGGAACCCCATGGACTGTAGCCCTCCAGGCTCCTCTGTCAACAGTAATGAGAATGACTAAGTAGTTGCCTTTTTCTTGACAATTAGAAGATAAGTCATCTGCGACACCTCTCTCTAAAGAAGAGAATGTTAGGAACGGGCCTAAATTTCAGCAAAAAAAAAAAAGTAAAAAAAATTTGGCTCCAAGAAAAGCAAATGGCAAAAAAGCATATAATTGAGATGATGAGTAGACAAGTGCTCAGTGAATGAATATTATACAATGACTTTTGAAAAACCCATTTTACTTAAAACTTACAATTTCCCTAGAAATTAGCATCTGGAGAATTTACTTTTCACTTTGAAGAGTAATATAACAGTTCCATCAGCAAAGAAGTTGACTCAGTTCAATTAACTCATACAGTGTAAAGATGCTTGGTTCTAAGACATTCTTTGATTTCATTTCAATCTACTGCAGTCTTAAGCATGAGGTGGACAATAGCAGGCTCCTGAAAATTTTCTGTGTGAATTCACAACATTAAAATGTCCCAGTATCTTATGATTAAGCAAATTAAGCCCTTATTTTATCAGTAAGGTGGATTAATTTTATCTTTTACCACTCCTCTGACCTTCTAAAATTAACTTAACTGTAAGAAAATGAACTATTTATGCAATGATAACCTTGCAAGAAGTACAGTTCATCTTGGTTCCTGGGTTAATTATGCAAATTATATCTTTCTATTGTAAATATCCAAGTTAACAGGTAATTTCTAGAGGGTACATGGCCTGTCTCTTTTTATAAAAATCACAACTATGTCTGAACATGTGTTATTTACACCCAAACAATTAAGGAATGAAAAAATGAAGATAAAAAGGCTTTAAGAATATGTTATTCATTAATACATACAAAGAAAGAACAATGTTTCTTTATTTCTGTATCTTCAATGTCTAGCCAGTATATGGCACATAATAATAAGCATTAAAAAAAAAAATCAAAGAATGCCTTTTTCAGTCACGGCAATTCAATAATGTATTGTTTATTCCCTAAGTCATTTCTGACTCTTTTGTGACCCCATGAACATGGAGTCTGCCAGGCTCCTCTGTCCATGGGATTTCCTGGGCAAGATTACTGGAGTGGGTTGCCATTTCCTTCTCCAGGGAATCAATCCAACCCAGGGATCAAACCCAGATCTCCTGCATTAGTGGGTGGATTCTTTACCACTGAGTCATCAGGGAAATAATGTATAAAAGGAGGTATACATGACATACGTGCTGTGCTGTGCTTAGTCACTGAGTCGTGTCTGACTTTTTGGAACCGCTTGGACTGTAGCCCACCAGGCTCCTCTCTCCATGAGGATTCTCCAGGCAAGAATACTGAAGTGGGTTGCATTGCCCTCCTCCAGGGTATCTTCCCAAATCAGGGATCCAATGGAGGTCTCCTGCATTGCAGGCAGATTCTTTACCAGCTGAGCTACTGGGAAACCCATATATGCCATATAAGAAGTGCTTAAAGATACATGACAAAGATTAGGTACTATTAACAAGTTGATTAATAAAATTAAGTCTGAGATGTAGACATGTAATTTGAGATATAGACAATTTTTGAGTTTCACATTAGGTACCCAACCAGGGATTTTTGCAAGAGTGTTTTCAGGCTTCACAAGCTGTGCAGAAAACCAAGTTATTCTTGAAAGATGAGGCAGGATAGTTCTTACATAATACGAGCTGGAGGTCAGGTCTTAGAAATCCCAGATAGAAATTAAATCACCTATAAAAGGTTATAACTGTTCAACATGGGTCTGATTTTGATATTTGATTTGTTTAAGTATTTGCTAATTCCATTATGTGTTAATTGCATGTGCCATGTGCTCAGTCTTTTTTGACTCTTTGCAACCCTATAGACTGCAGCCTGCCAGATTTTTCTGTCTATGGGAATTCTCTAGGCAAAACAGTGGACAGGGTTGCCATTTCCTCCTCCAGGGTATCTTCCTGACCCAAGTATAGAACCCTTGTCTCTTGAGTCTCCTGTATTGCAGGTGGATTCTTTACCTTGATGGCTTGGGCCATCTGGGAAGCCCAGTTTTTAAGTACACAGGTAAGAAATAATTAGATAAGAAGGATCAAGAGACTAGGATCTTGCATTTGTGGTAGTGGTTTTTCTATATAAACTGTCAGATATGTCCGTCTCCTAGAACAAGGTATGTTTCAGTATATGTCAGTGATAATGGAAGAGGAACACATTTTCTGGAGAGATTTCTTCTACTTGGATCTTAGGGGAGAAATATCTTTGCAGTTTATTTTCTCTTGTGATTATCTCTAATTCCTTGTAAGAATATGAATATTTGTGGAGAGATGTTTTATCTACAAAATAGGCCAATTTTTAAAATGAATTTTAGTTTTTAAATACAATTGAACACTAAGCTTTAGACCTAATTTGACACAGCCATTTTATGGAAATGGATATTAAAATAAATAAATATTTACAATCTGAAGTGAAGTGAAGTCACTCAGTCATGTCTGACTCTTTGCAACCCCATAGACTGCAGCCTGCCAGGCTCCTCTGTCCATGGGATTTTCCAGGCTATAGTACTAGAGTGGATTGCCACTTCCTTCGCCAGGGGATCTTCCCAACCCAGGGCTCGAACCCGGGTCTCCCGCATTGTAGACAGAGGCTTTACCATCTGTCCCATCTGCATACATGTAAATTTAGTCCCATTTTACCACCAAAGGTTCCATATTTTGTCTTTACTTTGAAGATTATAAATATTAGTAACACAATTTTCAGAGATTAACAAAGAATGTAGTGGAAAAGAAAAATATTTGGTTTAGGGAAAAGATAGACTTCAGAATCTGCAGATTTTTATATAGCCTGGGATGCTAAAAACTATGACTATGGATAAAGAGGAAGAAAGTTTAGTTAATATACCGTTAATTATGTCATATGTGCTATTCTATTTAAAGACCATACAATTCTTTTAAAAAGAAACTATTATTTTTGAATTTCAGATAGTTTAACTGAGGTTCAGAATACTCATGGAAATTCTACAAAATCATAGAGCTACCAAACAAGAGTTTTGATATAAACTTACCTCTGTTTTATTTTATTCATGTAGCAAGTAGTTATTCATAATCTTAGGTGGGCTAGGAATTGTTCTAGGTAAATAAAATCCAATAAACTTTGCAATTTCCTGTTTCATTTTCTTAGGAAAATCATTTGAACTTTTTATTGTCAGTTTCTCCATCCATAAAATGCATATAATTCTATCTGAATACAAAGTTAAAATAATACATGTGAAATTGTTTTACAAGTTATAAGGTGCTGTTCAAATATTAGTTTAAAGTAAATAACTGGTTTCATGTTTTTGTATTAGCATAGACAAATATTTATACCCATAATGGCTAAGATAAAGAATATAATTTAGAAAAAGCATTAAACAATTGTATTTGATTGTCTGTGTCTATCCAGGCTACATTAGCAAAATACCACAGATTGGGTGGCTTATAAACAATAAAAATAGATTTCTCACAGTTCTGGGGGCTGGGAGGGCCAGGATCAAAATGCTGGCAGGTTCAGTACCTGATGAGAGATAGCTTTCATGTTCACAGTTAGCACTGTTTTACTGTGTCCCCACATGATGGAGGGAAGTAAAACATCTCTATTAGGTCTCTTGTAAGGGCACTAACCTCAATCATGGAGGCTCCACCCTCATGACCCAATCACTTTCCAAATGCTCTACTTCCTATCATCACTCTGGGCAATGGGCTTTCAACATATGAATTTAGGAGGACATAAACATTCAAAACAGTGCCAATAATAATATAAAGCAAACCTCTATGAGAACAGGGCTTGGGTAGAGGAAAAAAGAATAAAATTATTTGGAATATACGTTTTGAATTCAAGATAGGCAAGTTTTCAAAGTTAGGGTTCAGTTCAGTTCAGTTGCTCAGTTGTGTCCGACTCTTTGTGACCCCATGAATAGCAGCACGCCGGCCTCCT